>OZ023236.1:28822358-28922494 GCA_964006365.1 Trididemnum miniatum
GAGCTTATTTAGACCATAGTTTGTCCGATATGTATATTGGAAATATCCTGCTTATATATCGGACAAACTATGGTCTAAATAAGCTCAAAAAACATGGTTCACGAACGAATAGTTTTTTTCCAAACGGCGCCCCATAATATATCCCTTGATTTATATCAGCACTGGCACCCTAGTTAAGTTGTAGCAGATTGGTATTCGAATTCTGGCAGCAATAGGCTTACCACATACTGCATACCGGTACCATTAGAGTATTGGTGTGCAGAAGTCAGAACTGCGACAGTGTTATGTGTGGCAGAATTCGGGCAGTGCTGTTTATTCTTCCCTACTGTCAACCTGACTATTTATCACCAAGCCTTTTCAGGGCTCTTCGTTTTTAAGCCGTTTCGTATTACAATAGATGGTTTACTTTAAAAGCTTACTGGAGTTTCCCAAACATCATGCTCTTACCCTAACCCAGGGGTTTCCAACCGTGACCCTCGACCCCGGAAGGGGGCCACAGGTGTAAGAATATAAACATTTTTATCTCAAGATCGGGGACTTTTAGCATTAGATTGAATGGGCCACGGTCTTTTAGTGTCACTGTCAAGGGGACCACGATGAAGGAAAGGTTTAGAACCACTGCCCTAAACCAATGCATGTCTGGATTGTGCGATGAGGTATTGGGGAATTTCTGCCCACCACCATTGTAATATATGGCTGCATAAAAACAATCAGCCTTGCCTTTTTTCAATGCTTGGTGCTCTTCGGTCTTTCTACGTGGGACCAATAAGGGTGCTGATTATAAATAAGCTTGACTGACATAAAAATGTTTGTTGATCAGTTTTTATACTTTCTCAATGTCTTGAAATTTGATGTAGTGCACTACATAGTGAAAATTACATTCATATCATTCAAGCACAGTACTGTTATGTGCTTACATATGTCTACTTTTATTTCGGTACTTGAATTGCATGGATAATATTTGTGAAATGCTACATCCACATTCTACATATGCATAGCTGCACGCAAATATTGCTAGCACCAGGTAATAAATTAGACCAACTAAAACTAACTTGGTAATTATTTTAACTTTTGGAAGTCTTACCAACTGCAAAGATGGACTACCGATAGGATACTGCATACGAGCAAATGCATAATTTTCATCAAAAAAGCTGTTTTTTGCCAGCAACTTTTTTTCTGGTCAGTTTAGAAAGAAAGTTTCTCTTAGAGCAGATAAGAAAATGCTAGTTCTGCATCTTTTTAGCTCAAAACCAGCTTTCTAGCTCAACTGGTTTTCAAGATATGGCCAAATCGGGCAATTTTTTATCGTTTGGCAGATGTGCACGGCCACTAGAGGGTGCACCTACCTAAAATTAGTTCCAATGTTATTTGCTCCATATTTGGGGACAAATATAAACACCACTTTTCAAAATTCAAAAATTTTATTTTTTCACCGCACCCTAATCTTGCTTCTTGTGGCTTTTTTATGGTGTTTTTTGTTGGAAGTGCTGAAAATGGTGGCCGGTTGCTGGAGGCGCTGCTGTCAGTGCAGCAGGTTTTTCAGTACAATTTTCGATCCTGTTAAATCGAACGCAGTGTTGCTGCGCACTGCTTCTCAACTTTCTTAGGTTGCAGACTGGCAACATTTCGAAAGAAATTTTGTAAACCAGTGGGCCTTGAAAACCAATCGAAAACGTCATGTTAAAACCAAGTGCTAAAACCACCAACGTGATTTTCGTTAATGGTGTCTTTGAAAGAAAAGGAAAATGCTTGGCTGTTTGTTTATTTTCGTCGTGTTATCAAATTCCTGTAATCATACTGCTGCATTTCAGTTAAACATGTTCTTAGATTTTCTATACTACTACAATAACTGTATTTTTTTTTTGTATTTAATTGCATATTTATCCTATCACGAGAAAGCGATCAATGCGCTATACAAGCTCGCTTAAGAGTTGCCAGCCATCTGTCTACCACAACAAGATGGGGAATTCCCGCTAAATGCCTTTCCCAGCGGCACAACAAGTAAACTTGCCAGCTTGTTTTCCACACTGTCCCTTTAATGCTGAGCGTCCAGCAGGGAAGCTGTAAGTAGCAATTTTAAAGTCATTGGTTCGCCCCGACTTGGAATCAAACCCAAGTCTTCAGCTCTCGAGGCGTACGCTCTCACCACTCGGCCATCTGAGCTGTTATTATTATTGGCATAGTTAACTTGTCTCAAATGAGTGCTTATGCACAAGCTTCATCTCACCTCCAACGTTTGTTTACAAGAAAAGCAAAACGAAATGAACCGGCATTGCGTACTGCGTGAACTTGTGCACGCGCAGCCAAGTGGATTAGATATAAGCCCAATTTGGAATTATCATGATATTGGAATTTGTTTAGGCTTCAGCCGTGGAGAGGGACCCCACCACTGCTGACACGCTTAGGGATAATACCGCGAGTATAATGTAGATTTGATTTTGTGCCGTTAATGACTTCGAGTAAGCTTTGATCCATGAATTTTTCATCATTGTGTTTCAGATTCCTAGCATCTCATCCAGAATTGAAGAGGTCCAAGTCAGCTGGGAAAAAATTACGAGGTCTTAAAAGTGAAGCAGCCTGCTTGGTCCAGTCCGCTAGCATCAGGTTGGTCAAGTTAGAATGTATCTTGGTAGCAAAACATTTCGCATTAGCGTAGAATCAATTTTTTTCAATTTTATTGTGATGACGCTTGTTGTTAGTTTTCATAGAGATTGTGTGTAACGCAGATGCCAAAAAATTATGTTTGTTTTTACATGAATTTCTGAGTCGATTTTCTTGATTTAGTGAAGACCGAATCACCGGAATCTTTTGTACTGCTTATATTCTGCAATAGTTGACAGTTTGTAGATTTGTTGTAACTGTTTCGCAGTTGTGTGAGTTGTGAAATTGAGAAGCAGCATGTTCCAAACGGACGACTGGGAGGCAATTATAGCATTTAATTTTAAATATTGCAGCTAGAAAACAGCTCTGCACAGGATTATAGCGTTGACAGTGGCACCGGAAGTGATCTGGAACAACCGGAAAAGATCCGGAACGACCGGAAGTGATCCGGAACGATCGGAAATGATCCGGAACGACCGGTCAAGCTGTTTCTCGGCTGTGATATTTGTAATTAGAAACATGTTTCAATGTTGTCAAAATATGTGTGCATTTTTTTATAGATCTGAGTTCGTCGTGGGAATTCAAGAAGTTACTAAATCATTGGAACGAAACCGCGTTGCTTTCTTTGTTGTGTGCAGCTCAGTTCAACCTAGCTCGTTCGTTCATCATCTCTTGTTGCTCAGTGGAACACGGAAAGTTCCAACTGCGTTGCTGCCTGATCTCAGTTCGCACATTGCTCCGCTGCTTGGCATCAAATCTGCGATCGCCTTCGCTGTGTTGAAAGATTGTCACTCCGTGGATGTGCTCCATACTGTCAAAAAAATAACTCCTCTGCTTCGAACTCATAAGCTTGACTGGATTCCCGAAGATAATTCGACAAATTACTCTGCGACCAAAATCTGTGTAAATCGCAGCGCTGCCATATAAGTGCAGTCATAATGTGCGACACAAGGCGCCGCGTCAAAGTGTATACGTTGAACGAGGAGCGTCAATGGGACGACCAAGGCACCGGTCATGTGTCGTCGGCATATGTGGAAAAACTGCTGGGCATGACACTGATAGTCCGGTCCGAGCAGGACGGAGGGCTCCTCCTTGAATCACGGATCCTCCCCAACACAGCTTACCAAAAACAACAAGAAACATTAATAGTTTGGTCTGAAGGCGAGAACACAGATCTGGCTCTCAGTTTCCAGGAGAAAGCCGGCTGCGATGAGATTTGGGAGAAAATATGCGAGGTGAGTGTTGTGCGCGTGGCGAGGCCGCTTTGTGGCTTGTTGTCAGTGTGTGTGCTGCTGCGAGGTGAGTGTTGTGCGCGTGGCGAGGTTGTTGTTAGTGTGTGTGTTGCTGCGAGGTGAGTGTTGTGCGCGTGGCAAGGTTGTTAGTGTGTGTGTGCTGCTGCGAGGTGAAATGCCCATCCCTGGTGTGTGTGCTGCTGGCGGCAATGTAAGCGTGTGTGCGGCTCGTGCGTTTACCTGTACGGGCTGTTTAAGACGACGCTGTCACAGCTCGTGCGCAGTAAATAACTGAGGTTATTTCAAATTAAACTGAAAATTCAACAGTAATTGAGGGAGACTGCGAAGTGAGCTTGCGCTCTTATAATCAGCAGCTGCCCGATGTGAATGGTAGATGCGATGGGCTCTCGCCGAGAATCGAACCAACCCGTCACAGAAATGTGCACTTCAATGCAACGCACATTTCTCCCATCGACTTGTGCGCTGTGCTGCAGTGAGGTTTGGTAATAAAATGAAAATAAATAATTTTTAAACGCCACTGGAATATGATGTGGTGCGACGATTGTTACGTCATGAAGTTGGAGGGATTATTTCCAACCTCTTCGAAACGTTTTGATTATGCGTTTCAGGTGCAAGGCAAAGATCCGTCAGTGGATATAACTCAGGACATTGCTGATGATGAAGATGAAGAGCTTTCAGGTCGTTTGGATGAAAGCTCCGAGTCCCTGCCTCGCCTCTCCTCCCCATGTGTCCTCCCTCCGTGTGAACTGGGGGAGTTGGAGGACATAGCGGAGTTGTTCAGTACCTCCCTCCCCTCCCCAGTACGCCGCGATCATGTGGCACGCGCGGTCGAAGCGTCCGATTATGTTCCCAAGTTACTCTCCTTGTTCCGGACTTGCGAGGATCTGGAGGACACAGAAAGCTTACATAAACTTTATGAAATTGTCAAAAGTCTTTTCCTCCTCAATCGTAGCGCATTGTTTGACATGATGTTGCATGAGGAGCGCATCATGGATGTTGTTGGATGTCTGGAGTACGATCCAGCGATCCCTGCACCACAGAAGCATCGCGATTACTTATTGCGTCAGGTTAATTTCAAAGAAGTTCTTCCGATCACGAACCCGGATCTTCTGAAGAAGATCCACCAGACTTTCAGACTCCAGTACATTCAGGACGTTGTTCTTCCAACTCCATCAGTTTTCGAGGAGAATCTTCTCTCTACTCTCAGTTCAATTATATTTTTTAACAAAGTAAGTTTTGCGTTTTGATCAAAGTTTATTGAACAATGACTCGGGTTTGATTCCCTTTCTTTGCATAAATTCACATGGGTTAACTGAGGGACACGCCAGTCAGTTCAATCCCCCCGAGATTGATTGTAGTTGAACTGGTCTGTGGTAGCGTGCATGGAAGCAGTGCAAGCTGCTCATTACCTGCCTATGCAAGCTTCCTCACTCGTGCGCATATCTGTGCTGTCATGTCTGTACTTGGTGTAATTTTTACTTTATTTATTACCTTTTATGTTACGCTTAGTGTTTGGTTTAATATTCGGAGCTGTGTTGTCCAGGCGCTAAGCCGCGGAGATGGATCCCACCACATGTTATATGCTTCGGTGTAATACCGCGAGTATGGTGAAGATTAGTTATTTTGTACGCTCGACGTAGAAACACTGTGCTTTCGCTCAGCAAATAATTTGAACGAGAAATGTAGAGCGGTCAAGTTCATCTCTCTGAAGGGTGGGAAACTTGGCAAAGCACTGCGGATTGATTGCACTATATTTCAGCGGGCCTTGTTTATTTTTAATTTTGCTTTAAAGTACACAATTTTACGTCATAAATTTATTTTATTACATTCAAGGTGAGTTGTTTTTTGCGTAAAATCAGTTACCTTTGCGCGGTTTTTATGCCACAAATGTAGTTAATTGTGAAGCCGTTTTTAAGAAAGGTTAGTGTTTTCTATTCTACTGGTGTGTCTTCCGCTTGGCAACGTTTGACCGCGGATTGCAGGTTTTGGTCCTAATCTATATGTTTCATTCACCGCTCAGTTATCACCGCTGATGTAGGGCTGTTGTCAAACAAGGTTTTTAAACTTATCAAATAACAAATAATTTTTGACCATTCAAACCAAGTAAATCAAACAATTGTTTATTGCTGCAAATGCGAGCGCATGAAGCACAAAATATCAATCATGACATCACTTGAAGAAAGATCTTAAATGAGTAATAAATAGTACAGCAGCACTGAAGCATCTTTCCGCTTCAACTGAAGATGGTGGAAAAGTGTTGAGACAATTTTTCAGTGCTGTTGTTATGCTCTTTGCTCATGCCTGCATCACAAGACGTGTTTTGACGTCTTAAAGTTGTAAAATCCAAGTGAATAAACTTGTTTGGTTGTTTGAAATTCGGCAAAAAATTATTTGATATTCTTCAAACAATTTCAATTTTCAAATAATCAAATATTTGATTGTTTGATAACAACCCTATGCTGATGCAACCCGTGTATGTTTTCCAGGTAGAGATTGTGAATTTAGTGAGGGACGACGCTGACTTCCTCCCTTCGTTGTTCAAACTTCTACAAGACGAAGACATTCCTGATGATCGCAAGGCCGACCTCGCTGGATTCGTGCGCGAACTGTGCGCATTGTCGCAAACACTGCAACCTGTGTCGCGCGATGACTTTTTTCGACAGCTTGGCGGACTCGGAATTCTGCCTGCTATTGAACTCCTGATGAGTGGCGATGATGCGAAACTGCAGCGACTAGCAGTTGATATATTCGCGCACGTCGTGGAACACAGCCCGTCGATGGTTCGCGATTTCGCGCGTAGAGAAGCGGGCGGGGATGCTGAAGGCGACGATGACGTGTTCCTGCTCAACTTAGTGATCGAGCAGATGATCTATGATCCTGATCCTGAGCTGGGTCGCGCGACGCAAGTCGCGTCATTGTTACGTGTTCTGCTCGACCCGGAGAGCATGATTGCTAACAAGAACGAAAAAGCTGAATTCTTGGCGTTTTTCTATCGCAATTGCATGCACGTTCTCATGGCCCCCTTGCTCGCGAACACGGCTGGGGAAGTCCCTGGGAAAGATGACTACCCCAGCGCTCATTTGCTGAGCCTCATTCTAGAGCTGCTCACTTTTTCAGTGGAGCACCACACTTACAACATCAGGAATTATATTTTAAACAAGGACTTGCTTCGGCGCGTTCTTGTGCTGCTCCGGTCGCGCCACCTTTTCCTCGCGCTCTCTGCTCTCAGATTCATGCGGAAGATCGTCTCGATGTCGGACGAGTTCTACAACCGCTACATTGTCAAAGGAGATCTTTTTGCACCGGTGGTTGACGCGCTCTTTTGCTCCGGAAGTCGCTACAACCTCCTCAACTCGACGATTCTCGAAATGTTTGAATTCATCCGCATGGAAAATCTCAAGAGCTTGGTGGCTTGCATCATCGAACAGCATCACGAGCGACTGGAAGGCATTCAATACACGAACATATTCAATGGAATCAAACTGCGATACGACCAAGATAAAAACCGCGGTGGACGTCCGGCTGCTGCCACTCCAGATCACAATCACAGATTCCGCAGAGATGCTCGGGAGTTGGAAGAAGAGGAAGAGCTCTGGTTTGATAAAGAAGACGACGCAGACTTCACGGACTCGTTTGAATCTCCCAAAATCAACATCGACAGTGTCCTGGGGGAAGGGAGGTCCGACACCCCAAAACTTACCTGCAATGAAAAACCTCCTCTTAGTAGTAATGGAGTCCACCCTGATGACGGGGGAAAAGGAGATGTGGGGATGAAGAACGGTCTTGTTGGGGGACTTGTGGATTATCCTGATGATGATTCCGAGGAGGACGATAATAATTCTCCCTGCTCTAATCCACAGGAGGGTGCGAGTGAACCCGCCCCAAAGAAGGCCCGTTTGTCGCCCAGCTCTGACGATTGACCTCTCTTTGTCCCCGCGACCTCACTAGTTGCCTTTTCGTGACAGGTTTTGGAAGATAAGTTCACCCCCGGTTCGGTTCCCAGCCCGTCACTGCCCGCTTTTATACGAATCTAGTTTTAATCATCTCCGAGTTTTTCGCGGAACAGTGCCGTCTGCATTAAATAATTATTCGAACTATTGATGATCTGAGCTGGATCTTGTTGTGTTCGATTTGCGATGTGTCGTTCCGACGTGAGGCAAACAGTATGACCCCTGCTGTAAGCTGCGCTTGCATTTTCGAAACGAAGAAGCGATCGAGGCGTTATGACGTAGCCCAGTTGACGTAGTGTTGAAGACATCGCTGTCGCCGCGCGAGGTCTAGGATTCGATTCCTGGTCCAGTCAAATCGGAAACTGTCGCCATCGCTGAAGCGTTTCTGTGTTGCAAAGGCGCCAAGCCGAGGGTGCATGACAATATGACGCGAACAAACTTGACGCGAAATGTATGAAATTTTTAGCGTTTTAGCAAGATTTTTCTCAAAAATCTAAAACCCCAGACCCCCATCCTGATTCCGACGGTAACCCACATTTTCCTCGCGTCAAATGGTCTTGCTTTGTTGAGCCGCGGAGATGGATCCCGCTACTCGTTAATACCGCGACTATAATGAAGATTTAAATTTGCCTTTTCTCACGACAATCGCCCAGCTTTTAAAACCTCAGGTGTAATCGAGAGAAGTTTGTAACATGACAGGAGAATGTAGGCACGGCGTTGTTAAGTAAAATTTATAGGGAGGTGCCAATTGCACTTTGGCTGTTGTATACTTCGAAGCGTTTTAGCGGCAGTTCACTTCACTTTAACTAAATACCGTAGCTGTGTAACCTAAAAGCTGCTGAAAATTCGTACAAAATTTGCTAAATCGTTTTTTTTTTTTTAACAACGGCGCCCCGTAAGTTTCTGCGGCGATGCGCTATCTAGTCTTTCTCTATGATGTCTATGATATTATACGCAGAGATGGTCATTTATCGCGATAATTTATCGGCGATAACTTTTTATCGATTATCGTTATCGCTCAAAATAGTTTGAATTTATCGATTACCGTTATCGCTTTTGTTATATATTTTGTTATCGCCGATAAATTATCGCGATAAACGATTTTTTATGCACGCAGTGTTTAAACTTCAAAGTTAGTGAGTTGGCGCTGTGGAAAAAACACGGTGTCCATTAAGACTTGCTGTAATTTTTAAAAATTATTTCTTTGTGTGGTTTAATTTCACGGCAGAGTCCGTGAACTGCTCTTTTGGAAAATCTAGAAAAAACATTTTTGCAATTCGACTTACAAAAAAAACTTTGTCAAACACATCGAAAATTACCGCAACATCGGAAAAATTTATCGGTATCGCTCAGGGCTTTTTTGAAAGTTATCGCTATCGCTTTAGCACAGAAAGGTTTATCGTGCCCATCACTAATTATAGGCCAGTGGGGGAGGCGCGCCCCCCTCCGCAGACAAATACACAAAACTTTCGTGGTGTAAAGGTGATATACGTATAAAGGACAATCTGAGGGCGTGATGACCTGTTTTTTTTGCTCTTGGACATCTGCGGACGTGTTGACCCTATTTTTTGCTCTTCATTTGACTTTAGGGGAAAACGGACGGCTTCAAATTGCGCCCCCCCCTTTCAAATTCCTGGGCACGCCCTTGTAGGCCTGCTTAGAAAACAGAGATGAGCGGACAGTGATATTTTTAGACTCCTAGTCCAGTCCGGCTTTTTCATAATAAAGTCTAATCCGGCTCCGAGACAACAAATTAAAGTGAGCGTCCGAAGCCCTACTCAGTCCGAATAAAATCATAAAAAAAACACGCGATAAATTGCACATAGCAAAGAGTTTCAGCTGCGAAAAGCGACTTTCGGTAAGGAAAATCTTCGACATGTACAGAACAAAGTTTATTTCGTTGCCAATTGGTAGGTTACACACACACTCGGTAGGTTATTCAGCGAAAAAACTTGCCAATTGGTAGGTTATTCAGCGAAAAACTCACTCATTACTCGCAGGAACGGGCTGTCACGAAGGGACCAGTGCATTGGTGCAAATCTTCCGCTTTTCGGCGAATTTCGCCGAATTTGTTGCTAAAAAAAGTCATTTTCGTGAATCGTCCAAATCCGTTGAGACAAGTTAGGGGAGTATGGAAGAGGGTTGGAGGTGCGCAATGCATATTCAGTATAATACATGAAACTAATCGATAATTTGTAGTGGCTTTCGCTATTGTGAACTAATGCTATATTCAGAATGTGATCGAAGAGGAAAATGGTTTGTCTGACTCGCTAGATCTAGCGCGCACATTACTCTTAGCAGGGTTGGGAATCGATACTCAAAAAAGTTAAGAAATAATCGATATTCGATAGTTCACCAAAAAGTAAAGAAATGATCGATTTCGATGGTAGTTTAAAAAAGTAAAGGATACTGTATTCGATATTACACTGAGTGATTTTAGCTTTTTTGAAATACTGCAAACCTAGAGTTGACACCAAATGCACTTTTGGAAGCAAAGTTACCGGTACTGGTACTCCCCAGAATAACAAATTTTGTCAGATACTGGTTCTCAACTCAGGCAACTCTTCCATTTTGGCTTTGCAATTTGCATTTGTCCATAGTTAAGATTAATACGATCGTTTTGCTGGTACAGGTTTACGGAATGAATATATTATTTCGAACATTTGCGCCAAATAATTGAAATGACAAAAGCAATGATGCCGATAAAACATTTTAAGCAAACGAATGGTGAAACATTTAAACCACAGCAGTTGCAGAAATGTGCTTAGTATTACGTCACAGTGTATCTTTGACTATTCATTTGTGTCTCGTTCTTTGCAGCGCAGTCGTTAGTTTCCAATTGGTAAAGCAGTTGATAGGCTGAGTAGAGTTCGTTTGCTTAATCGAGTGCAGCTATGCTGTAGCCTGAGTTGTTTACATCTCGTTGTTGCAGCTGCGATTCAATAATCATTTTTCACTTAATACATGCGAAGCTGAAAAATGCGATGTTTCTTCAGCAGTGACATTTTGGCCTTTGATCAAAATCGAATATGATGGACCCGGATGGTGTTTTTTATTTTAAATGCAATTTAGTACGCTAAGTGATAAATTTTTTCGGGTCTTCGCCCCATGCCCTATTAGTGCACTGCTCTTCTGGGCCATGTTCTTTTTAATCATCGCTTATGGTCCCAGTAGTTTACCGGGCTTGCAATTCTTGCATGCTGTGTCAAACATGTTTCTACTATACGAGTAACTTACAGTTAGCCAATTTCGCATGAAATGTTGCACTAGTTTGGAACTGGGTTAGCGCTTTGCGCACAGTCTTAATTGTCTTCAACATTTATCAATATCAGCAACTGTAATGTTGCACTAGTTTGGAACTGGGTTAGTGCTTTGGGCACAGTCTTGGTTGTCTTCAACATTTAGCAATATCAGCAACTATACGTTTGGGTATCTATATGCTGATTGATGTGCATATAAAAATTGACTTGGGAATTCTAAGGCTACGTGGAGATCGTTAAAATCTTTAGAAGGGTAAATAAGCTTGTGTTTATACAAGCAGAAACCAGGCGAGAAAAAACATTTATTCAAACGAGGAAGGTGTACAGAATATGACGTTTTATGCTATTTTGCACTTTCATGCTGCTTTATTATTTTTAACACCAATTTTTGGACTTTGCTGCAAATGAAAAAGTCATGAGCCCTACAGGCAGTGATGGAGTCGAGTACTCAACTTCCGAGTACGAGTACCGCAAAAAACTTCCAGTACGAGTAGGAAGTACTGATATTGAAAAATGTACTCGAGTACGAGTACCGTAAAAAAGTTCGAGTACGAGTACTTCTACAAATTTAGCAAAAGAACAATTTTTAGGTTGTAACAGCTCAAAGTTTGTCGCAAAAACATTAACGAATACGTTTTTTCAGTGTTTGGGATGTTGAGAAGGCGAATCAATTTATATTTATATTATAAGAGGAAGCTTCTTTTTCACCGAAAAACGGTTACACAACCAAAATTTTTAAAGTTCGGTAACCGGAAATTTTGCCATATTTGGGCATAATTTTCGGTTGCCATAGTTTTAGTTTCGCAGCAGCGGAACCGTTCTTCTGCGCACTCAAAACCATCACCGAAAAACAGTTCATCAGCCACACTCACGCACTCAACTGTTTTCCGGTTCCTCTGGTGCGAAAGGCATGGTTTGGTTGCAGGAAAACGGTTTCCGAAGTTTGAAAATCAAAGCAGGGGAGCCGAATTCCGGTTTAATAGACACTTCCTAACTAAAAATAATTTCATTGATATGGTTCAAGTTCATATAAAAAAGTTTTTTTCACAGTTAACGCGATGATTCTTTTTGAGGGGGGGCTGTGCGACCGCACAGTTCGCACATTTCTAAAGACCACCACTGATTTTTCCACCTTCATAGCAAGTTATTATCGGCAAGTGTGCAGTTGACACTTACACGATTGAGAACGCTATGCTTCTACCTGAGTAGTTTTTAAATGACTACTTTTTTACTTTTACTTCAGTACTTTTTTTAGTCAATACTTTCTACTTTACTGCGAGTAGTTTTGCCGTCAGTAACAATACTCTTACTTAAATACAGTTTCAAAATACTTTTTAGACCACTGATCACCGGTAGGCCTACCATATATACCTACACTACCACCATAGGCGCGGGAAGTAGGGTGCCAGGGGGGGCTCAAGCCCCCCCTGAACTTTTTTTAGCCCCCCCTGAACCATTTGAGCCCCCCCTGACAATTGAAAAAATTATGCACTGAGTGCGACGGTATTAATGCTCGCAACGTACATACGTAATGAAGCAAATATTTTTTAAAGTGCTTTTAACCAACGAAGAATCACTATTCTTTTAAAAATCAGTTAGTTATTATTCACTAGGTCAACGTAAAATTTGGTAAAATTTTCAATTTTTGAATTTTATTTTTAACCGTGTTTTATATCAGCGTTTGCAAACCTTTGCAGCAGTCATGGACGATGGACCAGTAAAAGTATAATGGCTGCCAATTCTTGTAGCTGCCAAACACTTTACGCCAAACTACTCTGAATGCTCGAATGAAAGTCGCTACTGATCATGGGAATTACGTAAATCGTAAACGAAAATACGGTGAAGTGCAAAAAAACGGTCCTCAATCCTTCAGATGTTCCGAATTCCACCAAAATTTTTGTGAAGAGCTAAAAAAAAGGTCTTCATGGCCCGGACGCGTTACATGAACTGGAAATGTTGGTGGCCAACCTGATTTGTGCACATGCCAAATTAACCCGGGATCGACAGCCAAGCATCCAAAGATCGACCGGTACATCGCGATCGACTGGTTGGGCACCTTTAATCAAGCTTATATGAGCTGGTGCAAGTTCTCTTCTGGTTGAGTTTTTTAATGGTTTTGAATTTTTTCTACCAACCCAATGAAGCGGCTAAATCACTACTAAACTGGCACCGATGATCAGTAGGCTACTCGATTTGAGGGGGATGCCATCCCCCCTGAAAACAACACCATCCCCCCATAAACATTTTAGCGTAAACCAATTCTTACAACTATAATGACCATTTCTTTTTAGGTCTGCGTGAAAAGTTGTAGCCTACCACCCCCCATAAGTGTTTTCACAACTCGAGCACTGCCGATGATTGTTACTAAAATTGAGCTAGTACGCCTACCTAAATACCTATATCTACACATCTCATTATGTTAAAAAATGGTTCAGTGCTTTATTTTGATTGTGTGTTTTTTGTTATTTTTAAACCTCAATGGGGCATTGTTTGTTGCATGTAACTCTGATCAGCAAAGCAAAAGTTAGATCGGACAAATTTTGTTTGCCTACTTTTTGGTTTTGTCATTGAGGTATTTGCATTTTACAAATACATGAGTAGTGATTCGAGCATGGTTAGAAAAGCCTAATGGTAGTAAGCAATCTTGTTTTCCACGATAAAAAATTATCCTGAAAAAGTTCCGGTCACTTGAGCGGGCATGCAATTGATGTCTATCAAAATAGGTCTGCTGAGTGTCCTGCTCATAAAAACGTGCGTTCGAAAAAAGGGGGGTCTGGGGGGCTTCGCCCCCCAGACGTTGACACGATCTTACTATTTTGAGCCCCCCCTGTCCAAAAAACGTTCCCGCGCCACTGACTACCACCAAACTGCTAACTTTGCTTCCATAGCGCATTACAAGGCCTATAGCTACCTCCAGCCTAACCAATTGAGCATTTAGCCGTATGCGCTAATTCTTTTCTGAAATTTGCTCACGGTCACGCAGTAGCTTAAAAGCAAGCACCGGACATTGCATGCCGGTGCGACCATAGATGCGAAACGACTTTTTTCCAGCAACTCTGTTTTATTTCAGTCGGAGTTTTGGCACAATAAAATTATAACTGCAACAAAGGAATGACATACCGACAAGCATTTTAAATTTACTAAAGTAAGATAAAATAATCTCGACGAAAAGAATCGATTATCGAATATCAATTTGAGCAGGAAAAAAGTAAAGACAAGGCCATATTCGATACTCGTTCAAAAAAGTAAAGGCTCCAATTCATTCGATGAACAAAAAGTAAAGAATATCAATCGCAATCGATTTTTCCCTACCCTGGCTCTTAGACGGAAAATCGTTGGCATGGCGTTTGCATGACCCAAACGCATGATGCGAAATCCCTGCCCCAAATTTTTTCATATTGAAAAGGTTGAATTATTTTCTGACTCTTGGTAATAAAGTAGTAACAGTAGTAGTGTTTATATGCCATTTCTAAACTTTTGGATTACTAGAGTACTCTTGACAGGCGCGGATTAAACAGTTTTTGTCGGGGGGCCCATGTTAAGGCCTTTTCAGGGAACTGAAGTAAAAAGTGTATGATTAAAGTACGCTATCTAGCAGTGGCGTGCGCAGGATTTTTCAATGGAGGGGGTTTAGTAACGTTACATCATGATGACGTAAGGACACTACAATTACGGTTGTTTAGAGGTATTAAAGTGCATCGGATTGTTATGTTTCTAAAATATTACGCAATTGCAGTTAACCATGATTAAGCTATATAATGCCATAACTAAGGAAACAATCAAAATATTTCATTCACACTTTTGCTTGATGCTTTGCGCTTCATTTAAAGAGAGAAAGGGTTTCACAGAAACTCAAGCTGTTAAGGCATGATTAAAAATTTACTGAAAAAATTTTAGTTTACTTCATTTCTGGGCCATAGGAAGGTTGACTGACTAAAGAAGGCCAGCTTTCGCAACGTCACAAGCAGAGTGTAACCAGAGGGATGAAACAGGAAACTGTTTTCCTCCAAAACAATTTTTTCAAGAACCAATATTGATATAAACAACGCATATAAACCTTGATAAAAACATTTAATATGCACTCATTTTGAAGAAGGCAATTTCTCCCATAACTGTCTTGAAAAGTGAAGATAGAGGCGCGAGAGGAATCCCTGATCATGCGATTAAGGTCAAAAACAGCAACGATATTGTCTAAGCATTTTTCACGCAAATCATAGCATCGATATCATCAAATACTTTCAAACACATAATAGGAATGTCTGAAAAACGGAGCACTCCAGCTCCTGAGACAATTACGGTACGTAAAAACAATTTTGCCTCCATCATAGCGTCGATATCATCAAATACTTTCAAACACATAATAGGAATGTCTGAAAAACGGAGCACTCCAGCTCCTGAGACAATTACGGTACGTAAAAACAATTTTGCCTCCCCCCTCGTTCCGCCCCTGGGTCTCTTCAAGTTTTTTGTTGGTCTGGTCTTCCTTGACAGTATTTTTATTTTATTTTTAGAACTTATGGCCTGGTCAATTTAGTTTTTTATATTTTACAGCTCAGATGGCCCAGTGGTATAGAGCGTCTGTCTCTTGAGCTGTAGACTCGGGTTTGATTCCGAGTCGGGTCAAACCAATGACTTTAAAATTGGTATTCACAGCTTCCCTGCTTGACGCTCAGCATTAAAGGGACAGTGTGGAGAACAAGCCGGCAAGTTTACTTGTTGTGCCGTTGGGAAAGGCACTTAGCGGGATTTCTCCATCTTGGTGTGGTAGACAGATGGCTGGCAACTCCTAAGCGAGCTCGTATAGCGCTTTGATCGTTTTTTCGTGGTAGGACGATAAATATGCAACAAAATAAAAAAAAAATTAATAATTTTTCAACAAACCGGCCGGTCATGGCGCAGTTGTTAAAGATGACGCTATCGATGCGGAAGGTTTGGGGTTCAATTCCCAGGCCGGTCAAACCGGACATACTATAGCCAGTGATGGGCACGATAAACCTTTCTGTACCAAAGCGATAACGATAATCGATAACTTCAAAAAAACCCTGGGCGATACCGATAATCGATAAATTTCAATTTCTTAAAGCGATATCGGTAATCGATAAATTATCGCCGATAAGTTTTTCCGATAAATGTTGCGATAAATTTTCAATGTGTTTGACAAAGTTTTTATTTTGTAAGTCGAATTTCAAAAATGTTTTTTCTAGATTTTTCAAGAAAAGAGAGCAGTTTGCGGACTCAGCCGTGAAATTAAGCAAAACAAAGAAATGATTGTTTAAAATTACAATAATTCTTAATGGACACCGTGTGTTTTTTCCAAAGAGCCAACTCACTAACTTTGAAGTTTAAACACTGCGGGCATAAAAATCGTTTATCGCGATAATTTATCGGCGATAACAAAATATATATCAAAATCGATAATGATAATCGATAAATTACAATTATTTTGAGCGATAACGATAATCGATAAAAAGTTATCGCCGATAACTATCGCCGATAAATTATCGCGATAAATGCCCATCTCTGACTATAGCCATCGCGATATCACATAAGTACGAACTAACTTTTCATTCCTATGTGCTATATCACATAGGTATGAACTAACTTTTCATTCCTATGTGCTATGTCACATAGGTATGAACTAAATCTCGTTCCTATGCGCTGTATCACATAGGTATGAACTAACTTTTCATTCCTAAGTCTCGTTCCTATGTGCTGTATCACCATGGTAATACGTTGGTATGAACTAAGCCTCGTTTCTATGTGCTGTATCACCATGGCAACTCATAGGTATGAGCTAAGTCTGGTTCCTTTCTACTATAGCGATCATGCGTGACGAATGCGCGATCGGCGAGAATTACTCAGCATTTTTACCTTGAAGTTGTTCCAGGGATTGCTGGTGCTGTTCAGTTCCCGTAAGCGAAAAGATAGAAAATGCTTGAAATGTAGGCTTAGTCTAGGCACAGTGTATCTATTGTTACTAACAGTGGAACTACTCTCTGTGCTCAGCGTCCGGAACGAAAATCTCAGCTAAGGTATAGTTTTTTTATGATATTTACGAGGAGTTTCTAGTCTAGTTTATTTGATTGTGACAATAAAAGCGAGCAACGTCATTATCTATTGGACTATGCACGCAGCTTGGTAGAGCTTATCCTTACTTTTATTTTGTGTATGCAGTTCAACCAGTTTAACAATTTTTATTAGTTTTTTGAAAACATTTAAAAGTGGCAACATAATTTCTGATTTTTTTTCGGAAAGCTAGCAGCATTGTTGTTGACATACGTAACAACGCTTTTTTGTTGAGAGCGTCCACTGTAAAAATTATATATGTACACTGTCGTCTAGGTGTGATTTCATTGGCAAAGCAGTGACAGGTGAAGGTTAAAAACCTTTTAGTTTTAAGTCCAATGCAATACTCGTGCGATCTTCCCATTCTAAGCCTACAGATCAGAGTATTGAACTTAAAACTAAAAGGTACTTCAACGTTTACCTGTCTCTGCTTTGCCAATGAAAACACATCATAGACTAAGCCTACATTTCAGGCATTTCTCAACTTTTCGCTCACGGGAACTGAACAGTACCAGCAATCAATCAATCACAACTTTTATTTCTCACCGCCAACAATAACCAATCAGAATAACACATGAAAATAAAATGGCACAGAAAAAGGAATATGCAACAAAAACGCAAAACGTTGAAACATGCCAGTTACGAATAACTGTGTATGGTTGCACAACCTAAATCAAAAACAAATACATACGCAAAAAAATGCAGCTATTATATATGCCTACACCGTACCGCAGCCCTTTATCCTTTAATTCCCAATAGATTTAGTACTAACCATTTCAGGCACGTAACCCTTGCTGAGGGGACTTACAGATACTACACCTGGCCCAAGGGTGACCTGGAGGAAGTTGTGATAAGGTACCCTCATTAATTTAGTTCATACCTATGTGATATGGCACATAGGAACGAAAAGTTAGTTCATACCTATGTGATATAGCACATAGGAACGAAAAGTTAGTTCATACCTATGTGATATGGCACATAGGAACGAAAAGTTAGTTCATACCTATGCGATATAGCAACGAGACGCTAAATACGCGAAAAATCATTTTCAACAGAATCGCTACAGCGACTTCAATGTAATGCGCTGACAAATATTTTACACCCAGGTGAGTATGAATCCCCTGCCTTGCGAGTGGCAGTGCCTCTCACTATCCCCTAAGCCATGTCACTGATGCCTAGTGACTGTAAAATTTGTGTACTTATACTTTCTTTACGCATCACGTGACTCTCAAAAAGGCTGTAGCGGTTTTGTTGAAAATGATTTTTCGCGTATTTAGCTTCTCGTGATATAGCACATAGGAATGAAAAGTTAGTTCATACCTGTGTGATATAGCACATAGGAACGAGACTTAGTTCATACCTATGTGACATAGCACATAGGAACGAGACTAAGTTCATACCTATGTGATATAGCACATAGGAATGAAAAGTTAGTTCATACCTGTGTGGTATAGCACATAGGAAACGAGACTTAGTTCATACCTATGTGATATAGCACATAGGTATGAACTATGCATTTTTTCTGGTTACGCTTCGCTTCCAGCGAACGTAACCTGCGCAGATAACGTATTACCAACGCCGTTAGCGTGGAATGCGTAAACGACCCTGAAGCGCTAAAAATTATACGTTAAATCAAAAAGTTCATACCTATGTGATATAACACATAGGAACGAGACTTAGTTTATACCTGTATGATATAGCACATAGGCTGGAGAAGTTAGTTCATACCTATGTTATACAGCACATGAGATCGTTAAAAAGGCTACAAAACATAAAAAAGTAAGAGTTTACGAATGGCACCCTATAAGTCTATGCCAACAGTTTCATTAGTTTGTTTTCATATCTTGGACTATTTTCGCCCGAGGAAGAAGGTACTGTGCCCTCTATTGGTTAACGCATGCTTCGCATGGTTAACGCATGCTATTTAAAGAGGTAGGACCTTAATTGGCAGGAATAAGACTTGTCGGCTTTAAACACTCGGCTTATAGCATCGCATTACAAGGAGGCTACTGATGAGCTGAACTACAGTTCCTAATTTTTCAAAGCATAATGACATATCAAGAGGCTTCTTCAATACCTTACAATAGAGTTACCATATTTTCACTGGGAAAAAGGAGGACAGGTAGTCAGGTACTTTATAAAGGTCATCACGTCCGCAGAAGTCCAAGTCCAATTTTCTGCCCAAAATCAAAAAGGTCATCCATCACGTACGCAGGCCGTAGTTGGCGCTAAAAGTTCCCAAAACTTTCAAGTAGGCATGATTTGACATGTTTTCACTGTTCAAAATGCCGAAAAGAAGGACATTTGGGCATTTTTTAAAGTCCTCGGAGGACAAATTACTTTTTGTTAAAAAGGAGGACTTGTCCTCCCAAAGGAGGACAGATGGTAAGCCTACCTTACAACCTTTGTTACAACTAAAATGAGCGAACTCTTTATCTATATGATGCTTTTCCGCAGTACTGCTCTAAAGCAATAGCCTACACTGATTCGCCGAGTGGGCAGTCCAAGCAACCTTTTTATCATAAATTTATGTCCGACTTTCATATGGATTATGATGTAGGCCCAATCTTATGTCATTGGCCCACGTGGCGTACGCACGGGGGGGGGGGGGGGGGTTCGGGGGTCAAACCCCCCCCCCCCCATTGACGACAGGAAAAAATTAAAAACCGCTTTTTTTGGACCGATTAGTCTTTTTTCATACAGAGATTGTGTTTTTCTATGCTGCATCAAATTGCCTATAATCTCGAGAAACTTTCATTGTGATGCAATAATACCGGTAGTCAAACTTTTCTGGTGTGTAGTGCTTGAACCGGCAATGACTAGGCTGGCTCAACATGCAAGCCTGGACAAGGTCAATGGGCACTAAAGCTGGAGTTGTGTTGTGATATCATAAAGACATTGTTCTCAACGGCTATGGCTGGACAAGACAACGTTTCGGCGCAGAAGGCATTCTTGGAAGAGAACGGTTGCAACGCAGGCAGATATTCCGCTTGCGATATAATTTTGCGCCAGACCGGCCAGTTGGCGTAGTGGTTAAACACATCGCTATCGGCGCGGGAGGTTTTGGGTTCGATTTTTGGGCCGGTACCGACCGTTGGCTCAGTTGTTAAGCGCACAGGTTATCGGTACGGAAGGTCTGGGGTTCGATTTCCGGGATGGTCAAATCGGCACACTAAGAGATGGACTTCAGTGACGTTCGCAGGGGTCGAGAGTCAGCACTCCCCTTCCCCTTTGACTATTTCAGAAAAAATGAAACCTTTCTTTTTCAAAACGAACCGACTTTTCTTCAAGCGGAGCTTGCCGAAATTACTACCATGTTTTCATCCCAAACAACACCATCCCCCACAAAACATTTTAGCGTAAACCATTCCCTCACAAGTACAATGATCATCCCTCCTTACGTCTGCGTGAAAAGTTGTAACACATCCCCATAAGTGTTTTTACAACTCGAGCACTGATTACGATGCAATGCTAGTAACAATACCGGTACCCGGCAGTCTAACTTTTCTGTTGTGTTTTGCTTGAAGTGCATTTTTGTCATTGATGTTACTGTGAAACAATTAAGAAGTAGGAGTTTCCATAAATGCAGTGTATCTGCAGTAACTATGGCTGCACACAATTTTTTTTTTTAAATCAAATCAAATCTTGATTATACTCGTTTCATTAAATTCGTTGTTGTACCGAAACGTGGTAGCGAGTGGCAGAGCCCGACCCCGCGGCTTGGCGCCCGGGCAACGCAGCTCCAAAGAAACGTCGCAGCGGTTGCGAGCGGTTGGCTACACTGTGTCCGACTTGACCGGCCTGGGAATAGAATCCCAAATCTTCCGCATCGATAGCAAAATCTTTTAACACTACACTATAATCACCCGGTTTTTTGAGAAATTTTATTAAAATATAAAAAACTAAATTGACACTGCTCAAAGTGCCAAAAGTAAGATAAAAATACTGCCAAAGACGACCATAGACCAACGAAAGATTTGAAGAGGCCTAGGAGCGGAACGAGGGGAGAGACAGCATTGTTTTTTCGCATCGTAAGCTGACTATCTCAGAAGCTAGAGTTCTTCGTTTCCCGTAAACACCCAGATTATGTGTTTGAAAGCATCTGATATCGACGCTGTGACTTGGCAGAAAAATACTTAGATAATATCGACGCTGTTTTTGACTTTAATCGGATGATTAGGGATTCCTCTCGCGCATAATCTATTTTAGTTTAAAAACGTTTTGGTAGGGAGGGTAGTTTTTTCTTATGCTTCAATATCTTCACTTTTCAAATTTCAAGCGAGAAACTGCCCCCTTCATAATGAGTATACCGTATATTGACTGTTTATAACAAGGTTTAGCCTATATGCGTTGTTTAGATTAATGTTGGTTCTTGAAAAAAGTTATTTTTTGGAGAGAAGGAATTGCTTGTTTTACCCCCTGGGTGCACCCTGTTTGTGACGTTGCGACAGCTAGCCAGCCTACACTTTAGTCAATTAATCTTCCTATGGCCCAAAAATGATTTCAACTAAAATTTTTTCAGAAATTTTTTAACCACGGCCTGACAGCTTGAGTTTCTGTGAAACCTTTTCTCTCCTTAAATGAAACGCAAAGCATTAAGCAAAAGTGTGAATGAAATATTCCTTAGTTATGGCATTATGTAAAGTTTAATCATGGTTGACTGCAATTTAGGCTGGAAACATTACAATACGATGCACTTTAATACCTCTAAACTTCTGTAATTGTAATGTAGTATCTTTACGTCATCACAGTGTGACGTCACTGAACTCCCCCCCCCCCATTGAAAAATCCTGCGTACGCCACTGCATTGGCTTAACTAGTAACAATAGCAGCCTAGCCGTTAATAAAAAAGGAATTTGTTCACAAAAACGCTGCTACTCTAACGACCTTCCTGAATCTTAGTTTACAGTAGGCCTATTTCAAATTTTGATACCCATTGTGACATTTGCCAGCAAGTAAAAGTTTTGGAAATTTTGGGGGGGGGCGGCCCATAAATCCGCGCATGACTCTTGATCATTTTTTTCAGTGATCTGTATAGAAACCACTATACATTCTTACGTTCTATTTATTACCAAATTATTTGCTTCCCAACAGTTTAGCTTGTACAATGAACGCTTTTAAAATACTTGTAAATTCGATTCGAAGAATGATATTTTAAAATTTAAAACCTTTTCAAGATACCTCGATTAAGTTGCTAATCGCTACCTTTCATTTTATTTAAATATTTGTACCTGGCCGTTCCGGTTGAAAGAATGAGTAGCAGGCGTTGGACTTGAGAGCAAACTTGGCGATATGGGTGGACACGGAGTAGATAGGTCGTTGGAAACAAGGTAGGTCGGTGTACACAGGACAGGGTACCGGTAGGTTGGTGGACCAATAGGTGGTGTAGGGTGAGCTGAAGATGATGGGTCTACTCTAGACCCGCTGTGGGATTCAGCCAGTTCTTTAGAACCGATTTAGATCAGCAAACCAGCCAGCATTGCTGTTCCAGTGTTCAGTGTTTATAGACTACCGGGTACTTGTACAGTTGTATCATTACTAGAAACGGTACGATCTGAAAGCACAACTGCTATAATAAACTAGAACCGGCTGACAAAAAATTTGAATCCCATTCCTGGTCTTATGGCTAGTGTCTTTTATTCTCTCACCATCAACCAGATGAAGAAAATACTGTATGTGGTAGGCTACCAGTGCAGTAACAGTAATACTGGTACCGGAGCAAAAAATGAAAAGAGGCAACAAAGCAATCAACTTTATGGCATGCAGGTAGGAAAAGTAGGGTTGGAAAAAAAAGCAAGAGTATCGGCAGCTGTACCGGTAGTAGGCTACAGACTACAGAGTAGCCTACTGTAGTACCGGTACTGTATAGGCTACTGGTACTGACTTAGTTTAGGTCAGTGGATGTTGATCAGGAACTGAAAATGTCCAAGAACCTGTAGGGGTAAAGTACCAAGGTCTGCTGTGTTGTAAAAGGTTGCCAGTAACTTCTCCACAGAAACTTCGTCACATGGTAACTTCACCACACTCAGAAGGTGAGGGGAGATGTGGGGCTGATAGGAAAATGTGTTGAGGTGAGGGGGGAGGAAGGGAAGATGTGGGAAGACGTACCGGTATGAGAGGAAATGTAGGAAAGTGTGTGGGGGAGGTAAGGAGAGATGTAGGGAAAGGTGAGGGAGGAGATGTGGGGAAGTGTGGGAGGAAGTGTGTTGGGGCCCCACACCCTAACACACTTCCGTACACCTTACCCATTCCTCTCCCCACATCCTTTCCCCACACCCCAACACACTTCCCCACTCACCCCATGCACTCTCCCACACATCTTCCACACAGTTTTGATTATGTGGCAAAGTTACCACGTGATGATGTTACCTCAATAAATTTAACTGGACTGTGGAAAAGCCCAGTAAAATTTTTTATGACAACCGGGAATTTAAAGTCTTGTTTCGATGTAGGCAATGTACGGTAAATTTTTGGTGTATAAAAGTGTGGCAAAGTTACCATGTTGCGAAGTTACTGGCGACCTCGTAAAATTGGCTTTTCCAATTTTGCTGGTTTAAAAAGTCTACCTACCTACTTATCTTGTTACAAGCCTACTGTTCAGTGTTGACTATGATTCCAATAGGCTAGTGTATGGTACTGTATTAGAGTAGGCCGGTTGCCAGAAACTTCGCCACAGAAACTTGGTCATGGTGACTTCGCCACACTTTGAGAAGATGAGGGAGACGTCGGGATAGGTGTAGTAGTGTAGGAAAGTATGTTGGGTTGTGGGGGGAGGAAGGGGAGATGTGGGAAGAGGTATGAGAGGAGGTGTAGGAAAGTGTGTTGGGGTGTGGGGTAGGTAAGGGGAAATATAAGGAAAGGTGAGGGGCAGTGTTCCTTCTAGAGTGAGAAATTTGAGAAAAATACGAAATTTTTGGGCAAGTTTTACTGATTTTGAACCAGAAATAAATATTATAAAATGCAATACTAAAAAACTTGAATATTTTAATGCAAGACTGTAGCTTGTATCTTGGAAAAGCAAATTTAACGCAAACAATTTGTAAAAGGGGTTCTCAAAGTAGTGAAATCTTTGGGCAAAAATTTCAATAAATTTGTCATTTGGGCAAATTCGCACTGGTCAAAATCCTAGAGGGGACACTGGTGAGGGGAGTGATATGAGGGAGGAGGTGTGGGGAAGTGTGTCGGGGCCCCACACCCTACACCTCTCCTATTCCTCTCCCCACATTCCTCCCCCTCATACCAACACTTCCCCACTCACCCCATACCGGTGCACTTTCCCGCACCCCTCCCCACACTTCTCCACTCCCCACACATCTTTCCTTACTCATCCCCACTTCCCTACACCTCCCTCCCACACATCCCATGCACTCTCCCACACCTCTCCTCACATCTTCTCCCACAGTTTGGATTATGTGGCAAAGTTACCACGTGATGATGTTACCTTAATAAATTTAACTGAACTGTGGAAAAGCCCGATAACATTTTTTACGACAACCGGGAATTTAAAGTCTTGTTTCGGTGTAGGCAGTGTAAATTTTTGATGTATGAAAGTATGGCGAAGTTACTGGCAACCAGTAGGCCTACGGTTTCATCGTTAGCAGATTAGGTTCCAGTTATTGTAAACTTATTGATACTGGTATGTTGCCTATGCTGTATGTCAAGTATAGTCTACACACTAGTTTTACCAGTTATGGTCTGAATCTGTGAATGTGTGCTTGGTGACATTTAAGACAAGGCCCCCTGTATAATATTTGTAAACTATGGTAGGCCTGCTCTGCTACTGTTTGGCTTACGATATAGCTAGCAATTGCTCATCAACAGAAGCGAACAACCAACAAAACAAATGCAAACCATATGCCGGTACTATCGCTGAAATAATTTTGTAACACAATTTTGAAGTTCAAAATAATATTTTACGCAATTTCAAAGTTGAAAATAATGTGTTCAAAATTGGCGCAGTGGTTTGGAGCATCGTTTTTATGACGACCATGATTGCAAGGTTAATGGTTCAACTCCCAACTTAGTCTTGTTGTTGCGTCCTTGGATAAGATGCGGGTCCTACTGAAACCTGCAGGACCGCCAGGGGCACAAGTGAGTTATTACCGGTACTAAAACCTGCAGGAGCACAAGGACCGCTAGTGACGCAATTGAGCTATTACTTAAAGCTGCAGGAACACAAGGTGCGTAAGGAACTTAAACCGAATCTAATCCTAACTGAACCTAACCCCAACCAAACCTAAGCCTCATCAAACCTAACCCTGATGTGTTCCTTGCTTTACCAATTGCGCCGCCAGCAGTCCTTGTGCTCCCTGTGATCCTGCAGCTTTTAGTAATAGCTCAATTGTGCCACTAAATTTGCCTAAAAATTCTTCAAAAAGTACTAAAATGGCTACTGCAGTATGGAAATTTTCAAAAATTTTCCGGGTAAGCATGCCCCTGGACCCCCCTTGATAGAGCATTTTTTAATCTCATGATGCTTCAAAATGATTCTGCCGGAAAAAAACTACGCTTGAAAATATGTCAAGATTTATTGCTCCCTCCCTGAAAAAATTTTGAATACGCCGCAGACATGAAAACATTTTTTAAAGGACTATGTACGTCTTTTTTAGGTCTAACGTCTTTGTATTTGCTAACATTCAACCTAATTTAAAATTTTATCCCCCCACCAGAAGTTTCTGGATCGGCTCCTGACTCTGAGATCGAGTTTTTTTTTGGACCCCCCCCCGTTTGAAAAATGCTGGGTCCACCCCTGACAGACTACACGTTAATTTCAGGCTTGAGTTAACAGTGTTGTGTCATTTGAATGTTAATCAAGTCTTGAACAAGTATGGAGCTTCATTCAGATTAGAACTGTAACTGTGTAAGTGTTAAAATGTTTTTGTTTGGTCAACGTCAATCTGACATATTTTTATCATAAAAACGCAGTAGCTATTTGTTCAAACCCTAAAAAATAGCCACTTCGTTTTTGTTTTTTTTTAATCACTTGGTGATGTTCCGGTTGTTTGATTGTGTAACAAGTAATGTAATGAATTAAAGCGAAAAAATGTTACTAACCCATAAGAGTAACTGCATTGTTATGAAAAAATACATCCATATTTTGGTGCTCATAAAGAAACATTGCTAGTAGCTATCAGTATTTAAAGTTAACCGGTTTGCTTGATTTGCAAATCATCTACAAAGTGTCTGATATGCTCTTTCTCATTAAGCCTTTTTTTGTTACTTCTACCATAAATCGGAAATGCGTTTAATTTTCTTGAAGTTTAATACAATGATGTTAGGTGACAACAATAAGGCAATTCATGTATCGAAGTACATTTGGCACCATACCAGCTTATCACCCATCCAAGCTTCGTTGTTGCATCCTTGGATAATATGTTTCTCGTTAATCATCTCTGCTTGGTGGAATCTTACAAGCAGCAAATTAAAAAAGTCAGAAGTGACTCAACGGGAAAGCTCAATGAAGACAATTAAGCTAGTCTGGATTCGTCTTGTGTATGGCTCCTCCATCGCTTTCTCGTTACAGAAAGATAAAATTGAAAAAATCAATCAATATGTCACTCCTGTGCTTCAGCAGAGAGGTAAAAGGAGAAGAAGGGGCTCTTTAAAACCCCTCCAACACTGTTACTGTTAGTGATGCAAATCTTCCGCTTTTCGGCGAATTTCGCCAATTTTTTGGCCCAAAATGTCATTTTCGTGAATCATCTAAATCCGTTGAGACAGTTCAGGGGGGTATGGGATGGAGTTGGGGTGCACAATGCATATTCAGGTTGTTTATGTGAAACTACCGGTAATCGATAATTTGTAATGGCTTTCACTATTGTGATCTAATGCTATCATCAGAGTGTGATGGAAGAGGAAAATGATTGGTCTGACTCATTAGATTTCGTAGACAGCAAACCGTTGGTATGACGTTTGCATGACCCAAGCAGTCAAACACATGATGTAAAATTCCTGCCCTAAATTTTCTCGTTCTGCAAAAATTGAATCTGTTTTTAACTCTTGGTAATAAAGAAGTAGCAGTAGTAGCGTTTCAATTTAATCCATTTCTAAACTTTTGGATTACTGGAATACTCTTGATCACTTTTTTCAAGCATGGGAACTTCAGTCCTTGACGTTTTCGTTAAATTGTTAATTGAAATTTGGGAAATTGAAAAATTAGAGTTTCAACTGCTTAATGCCTTGATCACAAACTGCACATAACTATTTATTTTGCAGCGCCGTTGACTGGGCTGGTTTTTAGAAAATCGCTCCGCTAAAAAATAAGATTAAAATTAATTACGTTAATGGTAGCCACCTTGGTTTGCAATCATAGGCGTATGGTTGAGGGTTCCTAAGTGCGCTTGTCAGTATGACTGTGACACAAACTTACTGGTCTGTTATGCAGCAATGGTATTGGTTAAACATATTTTCAACCGCCGCTCCATGGCAGCCTCAATTGCGGTGTGGTAGCAGCATAAGCGCATTCAGAGGGAGGGGGTACAGTGCCATGACGCCCTCTTGGCCCTGTATTTAGCTGCTAAAACATAACTGTCAGTCTACAATTACTTCAACTAATAGTGGTTGTAACCTCCTTTCATTTATTTTAGCCCAGCTCCTTTTAGACATGGACTACTAAAATATTTTTGTATTGTCTTTCACTATAATAGTGACTGCACTCACTGCAGGTACCGATGTGTCCAGTTTCCATCTGGGCTCTGCCCCCAGCCCCCCGGTTGCAATAATACACATCGAGGATCATATAGCTATAAAAACATTTATTAAATTGGAAGAGTTTCAAAAGTGCAGCTATGTAAACATTTTTCATGCAGAAAAGTTATGGTATTTACCCATGCCTATGTGCCCATGCAGCTTTTCACTCAAACCCTGATTTCGTGCGAAAAAAGTTTTGTAAGCGAAGTAGTCCTAGAAGACAGTTATTTTTACTGTCCAGTATCCACCTACTGAGTTTTGCAAAATACAAATTTCTTCTCTACATAAAATCAAGACTCTGGGCATGCAAAAGCAAAGCACTCGTTGGGGGGTGTGGGAGGCGAAGCCCCCTAGACGTTGATACGCGTTTTTGAAAATTTTCGCCGATTTTCACTCCAGCCGTTGGCATCACTGCACTGTGAAAAGATGTTAGAACTTTTGTCACCTGTTTTTTCATCAAAATTGTGTAAATTTCTCGAAGTACGGTGTGATGAAAGGTCTGTGACGAAAAGACCAGACGACAAGAGTACTGGCAACCCTGTAGTGGAAAGCACAGATTTGATTTCTTAATATCCTTTATTTTTTTAAAGTGTCTATTTTGCTTTTATTGGCAAAGTAGTTTTTAGGTCTATTTTGCCAACAGTACATAGTGTGCATGACTGATAATGGCAAATTAGTGTGGTTATACATGATTGGTAGCGGCAAAATAGACAGTGCCTTATTTTTTTGCAATAACTGAAGTTAGCATTGTCATCAACAGAAATATATTTTATTTTCACGAACGTGCGAGTACAAATGCCTTTCTCTTCAGGTGATATGTAAGTGAATGTAGCAGGCTTTTGTATGGTTGTTAAATAGTAAAGTAAAACAATCAAGGTGCAAAAAAAATTGTTTTCTGCTGCCTGCCGGTAAAAGTACCTTAAAAAAGTAGACATCCATACATTTTGCTGCTGTGTTGTATTTAGATTGCTTGCAATGAATTCAGCCCACATGGTACAGCTGTCAATAATCTTTCAAAGATAAATACCCTCTTCCTTAAGTAATAGTAACGGAGCTACGCTGTTTAAATTGAAAAAAAACTACGCAAAAATAGTAATTTTTGCAAAATAAAATTGAAGATGAATACTTGTTTTTGTATTTAGTTTCATATAAGTTATCTTCCCATGACGAGAAAGCGATCAATGCGCTCCGCGAGCTCGCTTAAAAATTGTCATTCATCTGTCTACCACACCAAGATGGGGGAATCCCACTAAGTGCCATTTTAAACAGCACACCAAGCAAACTTGCCGGCTTGCTCTCCACGCTGTCTTTTTAATGCTGAGCGTCAAGTAGGGAAGCTGTGAACCGGGTACCAATTTTAAAGTCATTGGTTCGACCCAACTTGGAATCAAAACTTAAATCTGCAGCTGCAAAGGCGGACGCTCTAACCACTTGGTCATTTAAACTTGTAATGAAGTAGTAATTACGATTAAAGCCATTTTTCGGTGCATTATCATTGCAAAAACTGGCTTTGGTGTAGAAAATTATTACCGATACAAAGTTGTCACAAATAATGGGAAAGTTGAACCACGTACAACGAACAACTATATTACACACAGAGAAGTCTCTGGGAGTTCGATGCACAGAACATGGAAATAACCATGTTCTTCCAATTAACTTCACATAAGAACAATAGATGACCAAATGTCCTCACCCAAAACAAATTCAATAACCCACCTAAGCTAAATACACTCAACTTGAATGCAAATCGTGCAAGTTCAGCAATCTAGCCGCTCCCACTTGCCAACACTGCTGACAAGCTAGGGTTTAACGGCAATACACTGATAAACTAGGACTTGACCCTACGATAATAAAACTGATGATAATACACTCGCCGACACTCGGGCACATTAACTGTGCTAGAAATCCTGGAATAATCGTATCGAGAATATCGCGCTATTTAGGCAAAACTAACAGATTCCAAGCTTTCTGGGAAGTCTTGCAGGTAAGCGCGATTGTTCTAACCCTCCTGATTATAAGACTACTATGATGTGATAAGATGGTAATGGCATCACAATGATTTGTTATTGGACAGCCCCATTGTTGCGGAACATTACGAAACTTGTCATAAACAACTGATAAGGTAAACAGTTATATCGTTACAGCTACAAAAATGTTCACATTTAGCAAGTGTTGGTGGGACAGAGTAAAGCCCGCATTATCCTATTCAGTTGTGGAAAGCTCAGCTGCCTGTGGGTAGGAAACTCCTCAGATATAAACTAACAGCACTTGCTTGTTCGATTTCACTTTCTCAATTTATTAACTAACCAACTTTTTTAGACTCACTTTTGTTTGGGATGTCACGGGGGCAGCTACTCAGTTGAGCCTCTAAGCATCTAGTTTCTTTTCGACGTAGGGCAGATGCTCTGTTGGAATGCCACGGCGATACTAACTAAGATCTTCAATGTAATCTTGCCATTGAGTTCTGGGATAGCCTTTACTGAACTTAAATCTTTTGTTGTTTAGCTTTCTGGTTTGTATTGGTAGCAATAATTTGTTAATAATTTCCAAAATGTCAGCTGATCTTGTTCAAAAAGCTAAACTTGCTGAACAGGCCGAGCGTTATGACGACATGGCTGATGCTATGAAAGTTTATACGAAAGACAAGAACGAAGATTTGAGCATCGAAGAACGCAATCTCCTTTCGGTTGCTTACAAAAACGTGGTAGGAGCCAGGAGGTCTTCATGGAGAGTCATTTCATCGATCGAAGGAAAGGTTGAAGGCTCGGAAATGAAGCGAAGCATGGCGAAAGATTACAGAGAGAGGATCGAAAAAGAACTCAAGGATATTTGCCAGGAAGTTTTGAAGCTACTCGAAGATTACTTGTTGCAGGATTCTCGGATGCAATCTTTGCAAACCGAGAGCAAAGTGTTTTATTTGAAAATGAAGGGAGATTACAAACGTTACATCGCTGAAGTTGCGGTTGGTGAAAATCGTGAAGCGACTGTCGGAGAATCTGAAGCAGCTTATGAGAAGGCCTACAACGTTGCTGTGGCGGAGATGCCTTCCACCCATCCAATTCGATTGGGGTTGGCACTCAACTACTCGGTCTATTTCTACGAAATCAAGAATGATCAAGATAAAGCTTGCACTCTTGCCAAGAAAGCTTTCGACGACGCCATCTCGCAGCTCGATGATTTGAACGAGGAGAGTTACAAGGATAGTACACTGATAATGCAACTGCTTCGCGACAACTTGACATTGTGGACCGCTGATCAAGCCGTCGACGACGATCAAGCTGATGAATAAGTTTTCTCCAGCACAAGCACCGTCTGAACATTCTAGTTGTAATTTATTCACTCAAACATTTAATTGTAGAAATTGAATATGAAGTTATACGTAAGTGTTGTATCGTCGTAGATATTGTTGGTCGGTGTTTGTGTTCGAAAAACTCTCCTATTAATGTAAATATGAGTAGCACCTTGTCAACTACTGCAGCTGTTCTGTAAGCCAAATTTATAAACATGGTTAAAAACATGTCGGTGCTCGATTTTGTCAAGTGACTTTTTGTGCTTTTGTTGAGATTTGAATTTGCTGCTAAATTCAAGTATTATAAAGTCTGTAGCGATTTGCTTAACTCATCAGTTTCTGTCAAAATGCTCGAGGTGATTTTGGTGGTTTAATTTGTATCTTTCTGTTTGCTTCAATTTGGTGCCGATGTTTCGTTTCAAATTGTTGGGCAACTTCAGTGCATGCTTCATTTGCGTTTGGCTGTACAATGTACTAACTTCATTTTTAGTAGGTCACTGTAGGATGGCTGGGAGGTTGATTAATGGTATGGTAGGCCTGGTGACAGGTGGTGCCTCTGGTCTAGGCAAGGCAACTGTCCAGCGTCTTGTCCGAGGTGGCTGCAAGGTCGTCATGTTTGATTTGCCCACTTCTGATGGTCTGGAAGTTGCGTCAGAGATCGGGGACAACTGTGTGTTTCAACCTGGTGACGTCACTTCCCCTACTGATGTGGCAGACGCGATCGAAACAGTGAAGTCGCTTGGAAACCTCACAATCGCAGTGAACTGTGCAGGGGTCGGCATCGCGGTGAAAACGTACAACCAGTACAAAGACAAAGTTCATCCTATCAATGAGTTTCAACGCGTCATGGACGTGAATGTCTGTGGAACTTTCAATGTCATTCGTCTCGCCGCTCAGGACATGATGAGGAATGAACCCGGGAGCCACGGAGAGCGCGGGGTCATCATCAATACCAGCAGCATTGCCGCGTATGAGGGGCAGATTGGGCAGGCTGCTTACGGAGCCAGCAAGGGAGCGATCGCCAGCATGACCTTACCCATTGCTAGAGACTTATCATCATGCGGTATTCGAGTGGTCACAATCGCCCCAGGGTTATTTGAAACACCTTTACTTGGGAGTCTCCCAGAAAAAGTGCGAAACTACTTGGGCAAGCAAGCCCCCTTTCCGAACCGACTCGGCGACCCGGATGAATACGCTCATTTAGTTGAAGCGATCGCTGACAATCAGATGCTCAATGGTACAGTGATAAGACTCGATGGGGCGATTCGCATGCAGCCATAGATCTTGTGTTTATTTGTGATTGAGGCCGCTCTGTTTTTGTGATGAATTTAATGAGTGACGAGTTGTTGCACCCGGCCGGTCAACTCAGTTAGAAAATACATCGCTATCTGCCCGGAAGATCTGGGGTTCGATTCCCGGGCCATTTAAATCAGACAATGTCGCCTGCGGTTCACCATGTTTCTTCGGAGCTGTGTTATCCAGGCGATAAGCGGTGGAGATGGATCCCGCCACTCGTTACACGCTTCGGCGTAGTGCCGCGAGTATAATTATGGTGTGATTGCATTTTTCGACGGGAAATACCAACTCCTATTACGTAGATTTATTGTCGCAGACCAAAATCAAATGAAAAATTGAACTCCCGCACTATGTTCGTTACGTAATCACTTATTGATTATTGTGTCACCCAGCAAGTTCTCTATTGTGTGCTACATTATGACGAATTATTGCGTAATATTGCCCCCTCGCTGCTATCAAGTTTTATGAATGAAATTTTTTGTCAGCGTTGGTTTGATATAATGACGAGTTTGTTGTTACGTCATGAGATATGATGACTTGTTTATTGTTACGTCATGAGCAGGAGGTTGCATTGTCCGCTTTGCTTGGACGTGGCAGCATGTGGACCAGTCCTTTGATCTTTCTATATGGACAACACGCTTGCGGCAAGAGTGAGGTCTTGATGAAAGTTTTGAACGAGGCCAAGGTGATTTGAAGTTTTATTAACGATCTCGCTAAAGAGTTGCCGCACGTGCTGTGTGGAAGAATCTAAAGAGTTGCCGCACGTGCCGTGTGGAAGAATCCCTGTATACGGCAAGTTGCCGCCTTCCGTGGCTGAGGACGTAATCTAGCACAGTGATTGCCAACCGGGATTCTGCGCAAGTTTACAATTTAGAACTGGGTTCAAGTAAATTAGTAAACTTAATGCACAGAATTTCCTCTTCCTCTGGAATGTTCCACTGGAGTTCTGCTCCACCGAAAGAGGTTGAAAACCATTGATCCAGAATCAATCAATTGATTGACTGATTGCTAGCCACCATATTTATAGTCTTTGTTTCGACTTTACTCGGAATTGAACCCTGATTCGCATCCCACAGCACGTGAAATGAATAGCATTGTTGCTTCATTTGATTGTGACGTCACAATCAAAAGAGTAGCTTCAAATTTTTCGATTCTGTCAGTAAAAAGTTTATCAAGAATTTATTCTTGGAATGTTGGTTAACTGTTTCTTCATTTTTATCCTCCTATCACGAGAAAGCGACGGAGGCGCTATGCGTAGGCGAATACAGACTCGTTTAGGAGTGACGCTTGTTTCCAAGTTTTCCGCTTGAATTTTACTTCCGACTTCTTCAAATCGCTACTTGTTAGATTCCACCAAGCAGAGGGAATTGTCGTGCAGAAAGAAATATCAATAGCGTCGTGTTCGAGGAATAATGTGTTCGAATCCTCGTTACCAATTTTCGGAGTGGCATGTTGAGTGGCGCTATGGCTTCTAGCGATATCTTTGATTGTGACGTCACTGTGTTCCTAGATCTCCCACGCGATCGTCGACTGTGTAGAGTGTTACACGGACTCGCTTCTCTACGAACGGATCCTTGCTGGATTCACGCACACGCGCTCCAAGTGCGACAACTCCAATCATTTTGTTCGGATTCTCAAACAACTTCTTTCTGATCACGTGACTTGCATTGTGGGTAAGCATATTGTTGGTGGGGATTTCCCACTTAAGTTCAATTTGTTTTCAGATTCTCGATAAAGCGGAGTCGTTGCGTCATCACACGTCATTGGAAACATTGTTACGTCTTCAAGAGTTGGTGAGAGAATCGCTCGCTATGGAAGTGTTTTGTATTTGACATTGTATCATTTCCACAATCAACAAAATGTTATGCGATTCAAGAAATCGCAGTTATTGTCTCCACATGACCAGTTTTGTTCTGTCCGCTTGTCCAGTTCTTGTGGCGTGTGGACAGGGTGTTTGTTGCGTTGCATATGGCCACGACTTAATGTCCATGGGATGGTTTAACTTTAGTTTTTGTTTTTCATTGGAAGCAAATTGAGTAAAACAGAATTCAGGGGCCCTACGCTATGCTTTTCGCTCGAAGAAAATTCTTCGCATTCGAATAGCGTTCGTATTCACCAATTTTCGAGCCAATGTCGAAGATTTTTGCGTTCGTGCGAAAAAAATTTCTTCGTATGAATAACGAAGATTTTTGTTCGCGTTCGTGCGAAAAAAATTTCGTCGTGCGAATGACGAAGATTTCTGTTCGCGTTCGTGCGAAGAAAAATCTTCGCCACGTTGGTATACTATGGTTTGTTGGGTTTGGCGAAGATTTTTGACTTCATGCCTCCACAATAGCTGTGCTGTGACGACATAAACTTCTATTTCTGCTGTCACCGGTAGTAAATCCATCCAAACCATTACTTCCCTTACTTCATAACCGTAATAATAACTGTAAATTAAAAAATGGCTGCTAGAAGATGGACTTATGAAGAAAACAATATGCTCCTTGAATACATGATGAAAGATTACGAATATCTAACCAGCGCCGTTACTCCAAATAATACCACAGCTATGGTTGATAAAAAGTGGGACGCAAAGTGAGAAAAAGTAGGACGCTTTTGCAAATTTTAATCAACATTTCTATAACCAAGGAGTGTCAATTTCTCTTGAACCATGTCACAAATTTGACCGATGTCCGACTTACTCATTCAAAATTCTCTACTTGATTCTTGCTCTGAATTCGATCTCAAAATATCACTTCGGCCTTCGGCGTCATATCTTCTACTGTTACTGCTGCGGCCATTAAGAATCGAGCAGCCATTATTTTCTACTTTTTAGCAGTGAGACGTTTTTAGCAGTGACCGGTATAGATTTTATGTGAAAAAATATCTTCGCCAATTTCGCGAGTGGTCAAAAGTGTTCGCCAAAACCCCGAAAAAAATGCTGTTTTGGGCGAAGATTTTGGGTAAAAAAAATGTTCGCGCAAAGAAAAAAATTTTGTTCGATTCTTTGAAAAATGTTTGCACAAAAAAAATTTTATTCGAGAACTTCTGAAATCTTCGCGCGAACAAAATAAAATTGGCGAAGATTTGTGAAACTCTATTCGCCTAACTTGACCGTGGTATACCAAAATCTTCGCGAGCGCCTATTACTAAAAATTGGCGAAGATTTTTCTTCGTGCGAAGAGCATAGTGTAGGGCCCCAGCATTGTGGCAATTTCTTGCTACTCCCATGTTTTGATACATGGTCGTAATTTCTTCGATCAAAATTTGCTCACTCATGGTCCGAGTTTAGCGAACATCCCGGTTGCACTAGCACGTAGTGTTGTTTCAGACATCGTGCAATGTTTGTGTTGTATTGGTATCCCGGTTGCGCTAGCACGTAGTGTTGTTGCAGACATCGTGCAGTGTTTGTGTTGTATTGGTATCCCGGTTGCGCTAGCACGTAGTGTTGTTGCAGACATCGTGCAATGTTTGTGTTGTATTGGTATCCCGGTTGCACTAGCACGTAGTGTTGTTGCAGACATCGTGCAATGTTTGCGTTGTATTGGTATCCCGGTTGCACTAGCACGTAGTGTTGTTGCAGACATCGTGCAATGTTTGCGTTGTATTGGTATCCCGGTTGCACTAGCACGTAGTATTGTTGCAGACATCGTGCAATGTTTGCGTTGTATTGGTATCCCGGTTGCACTAACACGTAGTGTTGTTGCAGACATCGTGCAATGTTTGCGTTGTATTGGTGAGCAATTTGCCTTGGATCAACTACAACTTCCCCGAGATTCAACCTTCTACAATTTACTTCCCCGATTATAGCAGAGGTTCGTTACGGTTGAGCGCTTTCTATGTTGTTGCGTGATTTCGCCCAGTTGACGTAGTAGTGAGGGCATCGATATGGGCGCTTGAGTGTTTGGGTTTGATCCCCTGACCGTTCAAATCGGACACAGCGTCGCCAACGGCTCGCCACCACTGCGACGTTTTTTCAGAGCTGTGTTGTCCAGGCGCTAAGCGGCGGAAATGAACCCGCCACACGTTACACGCTTCGACATGATACCGCGACTATAATGAAGATTTGATTTTTGCTGATGCTAGAAATTGTGGGTGGCCAGAACTCGATGGCAAGATTACGTTGAAGATCTTCGTTGGTCACGTTTTGGCATCCTACCGGAGCATCTACTCTTTCGTCGCAGAGGATCGAGATGCTTGGAGGCTCCAATTCAAGCTGCTGGCCCTGCGACATCCCAAGGATTGTGTGTAGTCATATATTCATCTTCCTGCCACGAGAAAGCGATCAAAGCGCTATAACGAGCTTGCGTAGGAGTTGCCAAACGTCTGTCCAACACTAATATGGGGAAATCTCAACGACACAACTAATAAACTTGCCGGCTTGTTCTCCACACTGTCCCCTTAATGCTGAGCGTCAAGCAGAGAAGCTGTGAATACCAATTTTTAAGTGATTGGTTTGACTCGACTTGGAATCAAACCCGAGTTTGCAGCTCAGAGACGGATGCTCTTATCACTTGGCCACCTAGTAAGTGCTGTATGGAACTTGATCGATTGGTTTTGCAGATGAGCTGGCTGCGATTCTCTGTCATCTTCAACCCCTGGATCATGACCCCGAGCTCTACCGCGGTTACGTCACAATGTTGATGAATGTGTTCTCCTTTGCTTGTAGAGATGTGAGAGAAATGAAACACGTGGTGCGTCACTTCCGGATGCTTGCATCACTTCCGGCTATTCATACGTATCGTTGCAGGCGGACGCTCACTTCGAATTTTATTTATCTTTTGTTGAAAATGGAAAAGTTGATCGAAAGAAGTTGTGGAAAGGATTCGAGCCTAGGCTTCATGATTCCTTGCAACAACTTTACATGCGAGGAACCCGCTGGTGAGTTGCATCTTCATCTTCCATTCACCGCCGTAATCATGTTCCTCCTCTCAGTGACTCCGCTCCTCCGGACCTTTCATTCTACTCCAAATTCCTCCTCATTGCGTCGTACATCGCATCATACAACCCGGTCACCACCGACCGCAGGTATTTTGTCAAGGTGAGTGATTGGAAACATTGCTAGAAGTGCGGGAGGTCTAGGGTTCGATTCCCGGGCCGGTCAAATCCTACACAGTGTCACCACCGCTGCGATGTTTTTTCGGAGCTGTGCTGCTCAGGCGCTAAGCCGCAGAGATGGATTCCGCCTCTTGCTGCACGTCTTTGGCGTAATACCGCGAGTTTAATGAAGATTTGATTTTTGATTGGAGACGAAACGTTGTTACAAGGAATTTGGTTGATCATTAACTTCAGCTCAATAATCACCGTTCGGCCTTGTGACGTCATAAACAAACATGCGCGCAAGTTTTAGCAAACAAAAGCGTGACGTCATCTCATTATTTAGCGAAGTGGAAAGTTGAAAAGCAGCGCCCTCAAGCGTTCAACCAACAAGAACTTTCATCTCCACGGTCCCCGGCCCTTTTCCCTCGACCGCATGATGGCGATATTTTATTCGATTGTGGATGGCCTCGCCCCCCCCACCGCGTCCTTATTTGTTCAGGTACGAAATCTTCGGTGAAATAAACCGGCAGCTTCCCTCCTTGACGCTCAGCGTTGCAGGAACAGAGTCGAGAATGAGCCGGCAAGTATGCTTGTGCCGTTTAGAAGGATACTAGTGGGGATTTCCCCATCTTGGTGTGGTGGACAGATGGCTGGCAACTCCTAAGTGAGCTCATTATGACGTTTTGATTGCTTTCTCGTGATAAGATAAATATGCGACTAAATTAACTCGGCGTTGATTTTCAGATTAGTTCGTTGACTGAGTTGCGATTATTGGGCCGAGTTTCCCACTTGGACCAGATTGACTGCCCCCGGTACAAATGTCTGGCCCCCCTCCCTCTTGTCACTGCGGTTTCCAGGTAAGTTTCCATGAATCATTGACGTCATACAGCACTAGCTTATTGCGTTTTAGGACTGTGGAGTTTGACGTCATTTCCTACTTGTTTGATTTCTTGAGATAACGTGACGTCATGCCGTAATGAGATGGTTTCATGAATTGGAGAGATCAGGAATGATGGAATGGATCAATCATTTTCTTTTTTGGAAACACTTGGCAGTGCTTCATCTCCCTACAGCGATTTGAATCACGTGTTAATCATGTTTCCAAACTTTTTGGCAGAAATCGAAATATAGATGGAAACACTGCATTGTTGGTCCGAGCGGTTCTGGACAGGAACCGACGTGGAAGTTCTTGTGGGATTGAAGTCAACTTGCTGCTAGTTTTGGAAAATTTGTTGCGGTTGTGAAGGGTTTCAGAGCTGTCCAGAGTCTGTTTTTTGAGACTGCGGCTCCAATCCTGCTCTAGACGAACAAAAGATAAAAGTACAGAACAAAAGCGTTTAAAAAAAACAGCACGGTCGCTGCACCTAAAATTCTTAGGAAATTCTTCTAAAAAATATTTTTAAGGAAAAATCTTCGTAAGAACACACACGATTCAACGTAATGGATGCTTTTTCAGTCCAAAATTGATAGCGCAGTCCTGAAAAGGCGCTCCGGTCTGGGATTACGATAGACAAAATTTATTTTAACGGTTCAAATCCGGTTAAGGTTCAATAATTTTTAGGACCTCGGGTTAGGTTCACGTCTGTTTAAAACATTATAACGAGGAAGTGCAAAGTTCAGTTTGGATTCAATAAATCACGTTTTTTTTCTATCCCTGAAGAAAATTTGCTTCAGACAAAAAAACAGTCGCTTGAAAATTAACAGCTTTTTTTGTTTAATGCTGCTTAAACGAGGCCAAATGGCGTCTAAATCTAGTTGTAATCTTTACTTCTTTTTGTTAACTTTACAAGCCACATAATTCCAGCCTACTAGGTTTTTACGTTGGTGAAGTATGCGCATCATGGAAGATGACCTAGTTACGCATCGAACTCTCGAAGCCAACTCTTGAGCCCAAATGCGCTAATCACTGGGCCAACTCCCATGTGCAATCTAGTTGTGATCTTTTTTTTCCTAGCCACATAATTGCAGCTTAGGTTATTATGGTAGAGAAATGTGACCTGGTTGCGCATCGAACCCACAAAGCCAGCTCCGTGGCCCAATGCACTCACCACTCGACCAACTCCATGTACAACAGCAGTGGCTTATGGTTCTGGGGCGCCTCCTAGCGGGCTGACGCGTAGTCAGGATTTTGCAATGGGGAATTTGTGTGGGGGTGAAATCCCCCAGCCGCTGAAAATTTTTGTATTTTTTACCTAAGAAAAGTAAATTTCAGTGCGTTTGACTGTACGTATAATATGCTGTAACAAATACAAACACAAAATACTCTTGACATCGTATGATTCGTAGGTTCAAAACGTTTAGGGCAACACAAACACTTAAATTAACCATGTGTAATTACCACAACCATGTGATAGCTGTGCGTAAGTCTTACAAAGCGGTGGTTGGGGGGGCATACCAGTGGGTGTGAAAGAACAAGAAGATTCAAGTATGTCGAAAACAACGCATTTCAAATGACCTAAGCCTTCCTTCCAGTCGCTTATCAAAGGTCCAGGATTCACATCCATACAACACAATCCGTATCGATGTAGTCAACGAATGCGCAAGCTTTGTACTTTTACTTGAATCTTCTTGCTCTTTCAGATGTTGTTTAGCTTGGCCAATTGAGCTGTCGCAGTTGCCAGTCTGGTGGTGATTTTTTTTTCGTGGTGTCACATCCTCATCGAATGTTTGAACCCAGTTCCTCCATACTTTCTCCTGTCAAATCAGTGTCGTCAGCAAATCTCAAATTGTATACTTTGCGCCTCGCCACTGACACTGTCCCCTCCAAACCTTCCATCGCTTCCATCATAATTTGCTCCGAGAATAGGTTGAACAAGATAGGTGATAACTGATATGTACACCCTTACCGTCCCCCTACAGTAGTTTCAAACCATTTTTAAGCGGTTCCGGTACGGTGCTTCGATTAGCTGGGTGAGGTGAAGAATGAAAGTGTTTTTCACGATGCTCATCAGTCAATGTTCTTCACACTGTCCCTTTAATGCCGAGCGTCAAGCGGGGAAGCTGTTAAAAGTGATCGATTTGACCCGACTCGTAATCAAACCTGAGTCTAATGCTTTAGAGGCAGACGCTCCAGTCACATGGCTGTCAGTTGTGACGTAAAAAGTCAAAGGTTGTAAAACAGTAAAGGTCCATGGACCTTTCCCTGCGATTTTTAAAGTTTTGTGAGGTAATAAACAGCCAATTATCGCTCTTTAATGTCGTAGTAGTAACTGTTACGTGTTCCCATTGTAATTACGTAACAAAGTATTCGACGAAGCGACCATCTAAACCAGTTCCGTTTCTTGTAAACGAACGAATCAGCGCGCGAAGACGCGATTTTCTTGCAAATTTTCTAATCCTGTCTGAGTTTGGATTAGTTAATAACATAATTCCCCCCGGTCGTAACCGGTAACTTCACATCTTTCACTCGGTTATTTGCACAAAGCAGGCTGCAGAAAGAGTCTCAGTAATTTTTCTGTCGAGCGAGCAAGACGTTTCCGGTTATATCAGTGACATCACTTGTTGAGAAATATCCCTGCGAGCCAACCATATCTTGTGGGATGAAAAAAATCAAATTATCAAAACTTCGCTTTTTGTTGAACGACCAGTTTGAATTTTGAGGAAAGCCTCGAAGTCGGATTTCCGGTCGATCGCCCCTAACGATGCGGGAGGTTTGGGGTTCAATTCTAGAGCCGGTTAAAATGAACGCAGTGTCGCAAACGGCTCGCCTCCGCTGCGACGTTTTTTCGGAGCTGTGTTACCCAGGCGCTAAGCCACGGAGACAGATACCGCCACTCTTTACACGCTTCGGTGTAATACCGCGAGTGTAATGAAGATTTGATTTTTTAAATCTAAGTAGGCCTTCAATGCGTTCCCTCGAAACTTTCACCGAGTAAAAAGCGCGTAAGAAATCGCATCGAGATGGGATTGGAATCGTTGCGCTGCGTCGCCGCACGTCACAAACATCGAAAACTTCGCTCGCTACTCACTGTGTTTATTTCGTCACATTGCAGATAGGTGCAGAGTGATGTCATCAGTGACATTGATGGAAGTGAAAATTGTAATTATTTTGTTGATGTTCTGTGACGTCATAGCCGAAGAACGCTGGTTGCCATGGATACCAGGTTAGTTGAGTGCGAAAATTGTATCTGTTTAAGGAAAATCAATCCGCGATAAATTCATATATTTGCACGTTTTGACAACATAGATTCAGCTGTCGTCATCAGCAGCGTCAGAAACGCAGCACTAAACTGAAGTTCTTGAGTTTAAATTAAATGCTAGAATCAATTATTTAAATTAGGAAGCTGCAGATCGAACGAGATGGAGGGAAGGATTGAGCACGATCGCGGAAGTGATGAGGTGTATCCGGCCACTTTCGGTGACGAGGAAAAAACCGGATTGAAACTGGATGATGATGATGATGATGAATCATGGATGAATCGAAATTTTAGTCCTTTCAGTTTTGTATAAGTTAGTAACTACCTTTCCTACACGTACTGCTGATGATGACAGCTAAATCTATGCTGTCGAAACGTTTAGTTTGAAGAGTTACTGCGGTTCTATTTTTCCTCCTTACACCATGTTTTTGTTTTGATTTATTTGTTGTACTTTTGTGTCTTATTGAAGGTAATTTCCATTTTTCTTTTTTTCACAAAGTTCGCTCTCTTAGAAGTTTGAGAATCCGAAACAGGATAAAACCTGGGACTTTACCTGAATCCACCGAGTAAATTATTTCTTTGGCGAAGCAAGGTGTGCGGTATGCTGCTGGGGGTTTCGTTTTTAATGCAAACAGGTTTTGAAATGATTAAATTGTTACAAACCTTCTAAATTTTGTTCCCAAGCCAGTTGCATATTTAAGGGAGGAGAGGAGGTATTATCCCGTAGCCTCCCCTTTTTTGACTTTAAAAGAGCAAATATTGCTAAGTAATATACCAGACTCTTTTGATGTCATTGACGTCACATCGATCTGTCAACTGCAGTTACGAATGTTCGCTGCTAGAAGGTTTTTGAGGAGGGGAAGGCAAGCCCAGTGACGTAGCGAAAAGGTTTTAGGGGAGGGGGAGGGCAAGCCCAGTGACGTAGCGAAAAATTTAAAAAGGGGGAATAAACTATGGAAGCGGTCAAAATGTTTCAGTCTCCTAGCAACGCTTTCACTTTTTAACTGAAGGCGAAATGAAAAGAGGGAGGACACAATGGCTGCCTCTGTTGACTCCTCTGCAAACGGGGAGAGTTCAAGTAGGCCCAGATCAGTTGGGGTTTTCATAAGCGTCAAGGTGCATCGATTCTTGTTTTAAAATTGCGGATCATTTCAAAAAAATCAAAATTTTGTAGACTGCAGATGCTGGGTGATTCCCCTACGACGCGCAACGTGCAGCTATTATGACGCAAACATGGAGAAGGAGAAATGCATAGCGATGGGATGCTGTTTTGAAAAAGGTGCTTCCCCTATGCAACCCAACTGCTACCGCCCCACAGGTAACCTGGGTTCAATTCCGTCTCATTTACTTCGCACAGCCTCAGCATTTCTACTGGTGAGAGGGGCACGGGGGCAGCTGTCCCCCTCTTGTTGATGCAGGGGCGAAGCCAGGGGGGCAAAAGGGGCAATTGCCCCTACCCCGAAATATTTTCAGTGACCACTAGCCTACAAACAAAGATACTAATGCTATAACGTAAATCTACTTAAAACGCAAGCAGGAGCGGATTAAGACCACGCGGGGGTCCGTAAATATACTAACAACGCAAGCAGGGGCGGATTAAGATCACTTTTCGACAAAAAAACTACGCTAAAATAAGTATTTTTCTTGTAAAAACTCTAAAAATCCGTGGTGGCTGGGGAGCTTTTCCCCACACCCTGGTTGGGGCACCCTCTTTGCCGAATCCTGGGTGCGCCACTGGAAAAGCCTATGAAGTTTTGCCCCCCCCCGAAATTTTGGGCAGGCTGCGCCACTGTGTTGATGTATGAAGACTATTTTTGATCGACCACGTAATGCGAATGAAAACGGCCCCCCACTGTCTAAATCCGGCCCTAGACCTCCCTAAACTTTTGGCTACGCCCCTGATTTCCACCAATGTGCAGCGCACGTGGGGTAGAGACGGGGGATGGAGACATGGGGGCTCCAACTGCTCTCGTCTTTTTTAATTTCAAATCTTTTGTTTGAGTCAAAACGTTTTGATTGGCTGGTTGCTTTTCACGTGTCTCTTTAAAGCTGTTCCTTGGTTATACTCGCCGTATTACGCCGAAGCGTGTAACGAGTTACGGGGCCCATCTCCGCGGCTTAGCGCCTGGGCAACACAGCTCCGAAGAAACGTCGCAACGGTGGCGAGTCGTTGGTGACATTGTGTCGGGTTTGATTGGCCTGGGAATCGAATCGAGAACATCCCGCACAGATAAAGCGCTGTCTTCCATCACTGAGCTAACCGGCCAATTTTATAAACAAGTTGTTAATGAAATATCTGCTCGTAAATCGAGAGTGGAGGTTCAATGCGCGGCCGCGTCGAGTCATCATCTGCGAGTACCCCGCTCTTTTTCGCTGATCGCTTTTTTATCGGGGCGATTCGAAGAGGTTACGTCTAGATGGACGTTTCTTATATTTGTAGGGTTTTGCCCCCCAGAGTTGTGTCAAGTTGCACCGGATAAACGAATACAATGCGACGGCGTCGATCGTGATTCGTGTTTCTCAACCGGATGTTGTTACAACGAAGCGACGAAACCGCGATGTTATCGATCAGTTAGAGGTGAGTCTCGATTGGTAGGGGGTCGATTGAATGGAGAAGAAACACAGACAAAGGGCTGGAATTCATTCAGAAAAAGAGGGGTTGGTTTGCAATCTTCTTTTACCTAACCCTAACCCTCCCGCTCGCATGCTTTCAAAACCCTCCCACAGTAGCCTACGTCATACATTGATAAAATGGTTACCTTGGCAACTGCTTGACCTTTGACCAGGACGGCGGATCGTCTGTTTGTTTGTTCTGTTTGTTTCAGGACTGGACCAAGATTGATCGATTCCTGATCGAGTTTACTGATGTGAGAATCGAAATCGAGTAAAAATATTAATGCAGATAAAAACTGTGACAATACAATCCAAGAACGCGATGACGACAGCAGTGATGACGTATTTTTCCGTAGGTGCCAGTGTTTCCCCATTTATTTATTCAACCGGAGATAAACAATTCAACTGGGGTCTTGTCCCTCCTTCCACGCCCCATGTGGTAAATTTTGGGACAAACCGTCTGATATTTCAATGCCCTACTATCTCACGAGCGCTTCCTTGCGGAAGAAACGTTCGCACCAAGTAAGCAAAAATCATAAAAAATTAAAATCGTAAAAATTAAATCTTCATTATACTTGCGGTATTACACCAAAGCGTGCAAAAAGTGACAGATTCCATCTCCGCAGCTTAACGCCTGGGCAACACAGCCCGAAGAAACATCGCAGAGGTGGCGAGCCGTCGGCGATGCTGTATCCGGATCAACCAGCCTGAGAATCGAACCTCGGACCTTCTACGCCGATAGCAATGTCTTTACAAAAGGAGCAAATCTGGGTAACATGAAATTGGGAATAAAGAAAATTGCGAGCAAGCGAGCTCAAAAATTTACTACCGATATCTGGGAAATGTTTTCATGCATTCGTGGGAAACAACACAAGAGGGCAGCAAACTAGACGCCCTGGATGATTCAGCATTTCTGAAGCAGGGTATTTATAGAATTTGGTTGGGGGAAAGTTTACAGATTTTTTTGTTTTCTTTTATGACGTCACAAACTTGATATTACTGTTCTATTGCCGCTGTGTGTTCGATTAAATATATATTTTACGGTTTACAGAGGTCAGTGCCACCGCTTGGGTTGCTGTTGGCAACCAAGAAAACAGGGTCTCTGCTGGAGGGCGCTGTTTAATTTCTTGGACCCCTCCGGTAAGATTTATCCCATGCTTGAAGTGGCCCATTCTGATGATGACAAACTTTTTTTAGAGGCGGAACCGCGCTGGTTGTCTTGGGGTCCCTGGTCCTCCTGTCCCAGCTCTGATGTTTGTTCAAAAACATCAAAAAGAGTTCGAAAATGTTTGAAAACAAATAGCATCTCTGAAAAGTAAGTTGCTTTGGTCTTGTCACTCTTGTGAGATTAATTTTTATGACGTAATAATTGCGTCATAATATTTGTGAGTTGTGATGCAAGTTCTCGGTTTTGACCGAGTCTCGCGCTGTGTATCGTTTCAGATGCCCTGGAATTGATGTTGAGAGTCGGGCCTGCGGCCACTGTGCTGCTTCGTGGGGAAAATGGGGAGTTTTCGGGGCTTGCAGCTCTACCGAACCCGCCTGTTTGATTGGACAAAAAAAATCGATGAGGTCATGCTTGGATGAACACGGAAACAGTATTTCCAACTATTTTTGTGCAGGAGAAAAATCAAAAGTAAGTGACGTCACCAACACTGTTGTTAAATGCTTTACGCCAGCGGTTCCCAACGGGTGCATCGTTTGGAAATTTCTAGGGCGTCGAAAACATGCTTTCATTAGGTTTCACTTTTATTCGGGACAATGGAAACAACACAATTCAGTGCAATTCAATTCTAAAAGCACTGGCACTGTTGCGAGTTGAAACTGGTTTGATGACATCATGGACAGGGAGGAGGAGTTTATCTTTCATTGTCGACGAAAGACATAGCCTACAGTAGCTGAGCTGAGTGGTGTGTAATGCAAGCTATAGGTAGCAAGGTAAACGAATTGAACGTGTCTACATTGTACGCTTCAACTTACAATGTTACAAGACACTTTTTTTAGCGATAGCCTACAATCATTTATTAAATCAGTATTAGTTGAGCTGAAATTGTAACAGCGGTAAATACAAGAGAGACATTGCAGTTTAATAAGCTTACAGAATGTTAAACAAAACAAAAGATGTTGCTTTTCGTGGTTTGATTCCTTTTACTGCTTCGTACTTGGCTGTGCGAGGCTGATTTTCTGCTGTGGCTGTTTTAAAAACAAAATGTCGCTTGAAATGGAGTGCTGGTGTTGAACGGAAATGCGCGTTGCAGTTTCAAACATTGCACCACGATTTGAGGCCCTTCGCTGAAACAAAGAAGCAAATGTGGTGCATTCAAGTTAAACGCGATAACAGTGCGTGAAACTTTTGTGAAGCTGTGCATCGTTTGAATTTTTTCATGAGATGAGACCGCCTGAATTTAGATGAGCTGGGTATGCCGCGCCAAATTAAAAAAAGATCATTCCCAAACGGAAAAAAATTGTTGTAACGGTAAATCGGTTAGCAACTTCGAAAGACAAATCTGTCTTCAAACAAGAATGAAAATTTTCATACCTGATAGGCATTACCGGCACTTCTGTTTATTTTCTCAAAATGACGTTGCTAGTATAGGACTAGACTAAGGTTTTCTGAGCCAAATTCCTCAACAAAAGCTAGAAAAGATGTTGGCAAAAAAAGAAGAAGACCGTCATTCGCAAAGGCAGTGGCTAAGGTTATGTGACCGTAATTTCAATTTTCTGAATTCAAAATTACGTGATAAGCAATTTTATTCTATTTCTTTTCTATTCTATTATCTTCACGAACCCGATCGTTGACCACGTGTCACACGAAGCCGCCGAAGCTCGAACCGAAGCCAAGCGAACCGAAGTCGCGACGAGAATCAGACCCATGAGTAGCGCGGCGCTTCCCCTTTCATGCTGCGCTCCAAGGCACTGAGCTATCGAGAAGTCGTGGCAATCTTGCAAATAATGCAATAATGCCGACGCTCGTCACACGACTCTCGCGTAACTTTGAATTCAGAAAGCGAAAATTGCGGTCACGTGACCTGTGCCCCTGCCTTTCGGAAAGTGCAGGTCCAAATCGCTTCCACAAAGCCTTCACGCCCGTAGAGCTACTGTTTTTCCCCCTGAAATCAGGTAAAGACGTCCGCTGAACCACTTTCTCGACAGTTCATTGAATATGTTGCCACTAAACTGAATTCATTTCTATCATTTGTTCAGTTGTTAGCAATATTGGCAAGTCTGTAATCGCCCTCCTGAAAGGCCCTAATTTTAAGAATCGTTGCAATTGCCCCTCTGAAGGCCGAAATCACCCCCTGGGAGGCAATATCGGTCCTGTTGAAGAACCATGGTCTAGATAAAATTGGACATTGTTCACTATTTTCACACAACAAAGCTACTTGCAAGCTTGGTGGGTGCCAGGGCAAAGTTTTTGCATGTTGCATAAAATGTGAAGTTGATTATTTGTAAGAGCTGCTTTTACCGATTTCATACTTCGTAATTTGAGTTTAGTTGCCTAAGCTGTTAGCAGAGCTGGGCACTCGGTACTTTAAAAGTAGCGACGATACCGGTACCGATACTTTGCTAAAAAAGTACCGTCGCTACCGATAACGGTACATTTTTTAAAAAGTAACGACGATATTGTTACTCGGTACCGATTTTCGGTACTTTTCAAACGAAACTTTTTTCTTAAAAATTAGTTTTTGTTTTGGTTTACGTCTTCAAAGCAACGAAATTAAAACCTTAGCAAGCTTTTTGTCACATCTGGTGCTAGTGTAAGATCTGAGTTGTAGTCACGCGCGAATCTTGATACTGCAAGCGAACACTTCGGTTGTATCAACAAGGCGACAGCGGCACTCTCACTAAAACAAGCATTCTCATGCACGGCAACATTTATAATCTGTTGATCTCCTGCATTAGTTATGAGGCTAGGTATAAGGAGTATCATTATCAGAAACTCGCCCTGGAAAGCAGAAAAGTTTGTCACACCCTTGTTTATCTGGCTACGTTGCTACATTCGAACAATACTAAGGACGTAAAAGAGCTTATGGCCTATATACGAAAAGATGTTGCAAAGGTTCTTGCTGTGCGAACTTCATCATTGCATTGAAGAAGAATGTTTTCATTTTTAATGCCACTTTCAGTAGAGGTTGGTGTATCAGTAGCAGCATACTCAGAACTTTTCGATGAGTCAAAATCTACATTTTTCTCAGTATTTGCGGGTCTATAGTTTTACTTTGATTTAATGACACAGAAATAAATTTTTCCATATAGTCTAACAGCGGTCTTCAACCTTTTTCAGACAATCCCCCTTTTTGAAAAGTGTGGACCTAAAATGACCCCACAAAACATTGATGAGCAAAACTATAAAAAGGTCTAAGCTACACGTCCGCAGATATACTGTTTTTCCACTGAAAATCGGTGAAGACCAAGAAAAACATCTGCATGCGGCCTCCAGTTTGCCCAGCTCTGGCGTTGGGTAACTTTTTTATAATTTTTTTTTTTAATTTCGATATTTGCAACTCGGGATGTGCCGGATAGCAAATTTGGCAGATACCGGATATCCGGCAAATATAACTCACCGGATATCCGGCAGGGGGCCGCAGCCTGGTGGTTAACGACCACTGATCTACAACAACGTAGTTTTGCGGTACTTTTTGAAGATGCTTTTCGCGAAAAATCCCGAAAATGTTCTCGCTTTTGCTCTCTTAAGTTTATTCAAAAAATGTTACCGAAATATCGAGTAAAACGGTCTAAAAACTAACTAAAAAGACGGTACCAAAAATGATATATTTTTTTTAAAGTATCGACGGTACCGATAACAGTAATAAAAAAGTACCGCGTTACAGCACCGCGGTACTTTTGTACTGCCCAACTCTGGCTGTTAGTTGCATAAATAAAACCGGGCATAGGAGACAAATCTGTCCTAAAACATGAGTGGAAAAACTGAGATATATATTTTTTATAATTTGGCTCGTCATACGAGTAGTTGGGAATCACTGCTTTATAACTCTCACAATGAAGTTATTGTACGCAAGCGTGTGTGAGGAACACGAGGCGTTATTTTACGCAAGCGTGCGTGAGGAACACGAGGGGTTACTGTACGCAAGCGCGCGTGAGGAACACGAGGTGTTATTGTACGCAAGCGTGCGTGAGGAACACGAGGGGTTATTGTACGCAAGCGTGCGTGAGGAACACGAGGCGTTACTGCACGCAAGCGTGTGTGAGGAACACGAGAGGTTATTGTACGCTAGCGTGTGTGAGGAACACGAGGCGTTATTGTACGCAAGCGTGTGTGAGGAACACGAGGCGTTACTGTACGCAAGCGTGTGTGAGGAACGTGAGGCGTTACTGTACGCAAGGGTATGTGAGGAACACGAGGCGTTATTGTACGCAAGCGCGTGTGAGGAACACGAGGGGTTATTGTACGCAAGCGTGTGTGAGGAACACGAGGCGTTATTGTACGCTAGCGTGTGTGAGGAACACGAGGCGTTATTGTACGCTAGCGTGTGTGAGGAACACGAGGCGTTATTGTGCGTAAGCGTGTGTGAAGAACACGAGGCGTTATTGTACGCAAGCGTGTGTGAGGAACACGAGGCGTTATTGTACGCAAGCGTGTGTGAGGAACACGAGGGGTTATTGTACGCAAGCGTGTGTGAGGAACACGAGGGGTTATTGTACGTAAGCGTGTGTGAGGAACACGAGGGGTTATTGTACGCAAGCGTGTGTGAGGAACACGAGGGGATTGTGTGCAAGCGTGTGTGAGGAACACGAGGGGATTGTACGCAAGCGTGTGTGAGGAACACGAGGGGATTGTGTGCAAGCGTGTGTGAGGAACACGAGGGGATTGTACGCAAGCGTGTGTGAGGAACACGAGGCACCACACCGTACATCCGGGAGATCAAGCTGGCAGAAAGCACAGCAGTTAGTCACGTGGTCGATTTACATGTATAAATATTTTTTTGTGAAAATCTTATCAGCTCTCATGATGTTATGCCAGTACTATGATACTACAAATAATACTGTTATGTCATGCAATGACCACCCCTTCCACGCCTCATGCGGTAAACGTCATACTTGATGATGACAGTTGAATCTATGTTGTGGAAACATTCAGTTTGAAGAAAAACTAAGCTTTTATTTTTCTTCTTTAAACTATTTTTGTCCCATATTTATTGTGTTCAGAACTGATCGTCACTCATCAGAATGTTTTTCAGAAGAAATTATGCAACGCCCATCTCTGTTCCTCGTATACTAATTGGTCGTCCCTACCTTGCAGCGCCTCATGTGGTGGGGGAATACAAACCCAAACACGAGGATGTTCCAGCCCCCCAAAGAACACGCTTCCCAATAACTGCTACTCCCGTACGGTGGCCTGCAATACTTCACCCTGTGGCAAGTGACGTTTTCTTTCGTCATAATCGACTTTCGATATAGGCCTAATTCTTCTTTCAGTTTCAGATCGAAATCTCGATTTGCTTCTACTTCTCGATTCGAGTTTCGCGCTCGATAATTGCCTCGAAAAATCCCTAAAAATGGGGAGAAGTTACCCTTTCCGACCCGGGGACCCCCAACTTGTCCCCAAGAATTTTCCAAACTTTTTTCAACAAAATTTATTCGCAAAAACGTGAGTTTTTTGCTCTGAAGATTGATGTTTGCTGTGGAAGAGTCAATCAGTTGATTACTCATAGAAAAGCTACCAGACTTGTGGTGGAACAAAGCAAGGTCCAAGAATAAACGGTGTCATTTTAATGGAAATGTCGATATTATCGCAAACCATGACCTTGGGATCGAATCGCGTTTGCTATGAACTAACTTACCCCTTCCCGAATGTAATTCTCCTATCGGTCAAGCAACGTGAAATAGGTCACGCCGAATAGTCGCGTGACCGACTATTCGTTGGGACGACCCGACGTTAAAGTTATTAGGGTTAGGATAGCTCAATACTTTTGCCGAATCGTCTCAACGCCGAGACGTACCAACGACGAGTCGGTCACGCTGAGGGTCGGTCACGCCGAGTCGTCTCACGTCGAATCGGTCACGACGAACAGTCGTGCACTCTATACTGTCGAGTATTGTGATGTAACAATGAGCGAACTGTTTTGGCCGAGTACTAACAAAAGTATTCGATTCAGAATACTTGCACTTTGGAGAGATGTTACACTCGGCGCCACTCGTGTCGCTGTTGCGCAACTTTCACAAGGATGCAATCCGATGACGTCATCTGGATATCACGTAAACAAATACTTGGACTCAAAATACGACCCAACAATGGTGAGATACGTCATAAAAACATAATCTTATTACGTCAAGCCATTTGTTTTGTTTGCGTGGATTTTTTTTGAAGAAAATTCGTGAGACACCGATCTACGCCCTGTCATTACATCACCTCATCAGTTCTCTTCTCAACTGGGCAGTCTTGCCACAGTGACATCATAATTGGGCTTACTTGTTGTGACGTCATTCTTGTTTTCAGTTCGATGTTTCTATATCGTATCAGTGTGGAAGCGAACCCAGGCTCTCGCAATTTTCATGCGCTCGTCACATCCTCGCACATGCTAATCGTCCTCAAGTAGCTGACGTCATCGTCACTTTTGTACCGGATATGACGTTGTACGACAAATACGTCATTGGTAAGTGACGTGAACAGTTTGTTTTCATAAAAATTTCATTTTGTTTGTATATTTACAGATTTCTATCTACGTAATATTCATTACGTCAAAACTCTGACGTATCCAGCGACGTTGTTCACTGTGAGCGCGGCTGATCATTCAAGCATAACGACGTTTGCAGCGAAAAGAAACGAATTGTGTGAGTTCGAATCCGTGCGAGGTTTGCACATTGCAGGTTGAAATTTCGCGGTTGATGCCAATATCGATTTACGGGTTTGAATCTCCCCAGGGTGGTTACAGCAAGTGGGGTCGGGGGGGTACAGTAGTTCAGTTCGATAAAATTTTGAGCTAATAACAGTTGGTTTAAGTCCGCGAGTTCGGTTCGCGAGACCGACATTAATTAAATCACTTTGTGAAACACTTGCTATCCGTTTTTGATGTGCAACCACGAGCTGAAACACCTGCAACGTCGAGTTATTTCGATGGATGCAGGAGTGTTTCGATCGTTCAATTCGGGTAAATCTTTGACAACTCCACAAAATACATTACGTGATCAATCACACTGAGATGGGAATCAAACCCAGACTCATTAATTTCGATTTAAAACTTTTTTGTTCAAACAAAAATCATGTTTCAAAGCTTTATTGATATAATACAAAATTCACAAAAATCAAATCTTCATTACACTCGCGGTATTACATCGAAGCGTGTAACGAGTGGCGGGATCCATCTCCGCGGCTTAGCGCCTGGGCAGCACAGATCTGACCGACCCGGGAATCGAACCCCGGATCTCCCGCGCGAACATCGATGTGCCTAACTACTGAGCAAACCAGCGTTTTACGCAAAAGAGGAAACAAACTGGTGGTTTGCAACTTTCTGTATTTACCATTTAAAGAACCACATAATTGGCTAGTTTACTCAAAACCAGTCATGATAACTGAGATTATTTGCAAATCATTATTAAGCTGAAAATTGAACTGATTGAAGGAAGACTGCGAAGTGAGCTTGCGCTCTTTGAGTCAAATGCGATCGGCTCCAGCCGTGAATCGAACCCATCACGTAAGATCTGTAACCTGGGCACGGTGCTGTTAGGGTATGTCCTTGATCAAACATGGTTCCAAGCAAACAAGTTGCAACTTTCACAACTCCCATTACTTTTCTGCATCGTGGACTAAGTTCAACCATGAAAAAATCTTCGCTTTAATTTTGTTCTCGTTTTTAGTTTGCCGCCAGTTGGCGTGTTCTTCACTTCGTCCCACATGTGGTCGTTACTTAGGAACGATTTATGATGACGTTTCTGACGTCATCAGTCAATTTCGAAGTGAAACAAGTCATTTATCGTGACCTTATTGTTCTACCAATTTTTGACGAGTAGCGATTATCCCGCAACTTACAATGGAATAACGATGCAACGACGACACCTAGGGACGAAAAAAGTGCCAAAAATCATTTACATGAAATTTCATGGTTCTGGATCGGAGACATTACCAGAATGAGCGAGAACATTCCCGGAATACCAACCCAGGGCGTTTGCAGTTATAAACTGACTTTTATTCTGTACCGTGTAATTTTAAATAAATGTAAACCCAATAAATAAAACTGAATTAATAATTATGACTAAACTCAGGCAGCAATTTTTCAGTGATGATTTTGTGGGGCCAGTTTTCAACCAAGCGGATTTGCCTGACCGTGACAGCTTCCCTGGCTCACTAGGAGTCGCTGATGAGGTGCAGAGGGCAAACGGACCGACTAGTTCAGACACAAACCAAAATTTCATTTAAAACAATAAGCAGGCCCTAAAAGCCCAAAACTAATAAAGGTAGAAATGTGTTGGTAGTGAGCAGTAGTGCTGGTGGTGAATTTTTATCTTTGGCCATGAAATAATTAACATCGATAACACAAAGAAATATAAAAATTAAGGACATAGCGACAAAACGATGTACGTTAAGAAGTGATTATAACACACTAGCACAGGTAAAAAAAGTTCAGAGAATTAGCACGGTCGCTGCACGCACGACATAGATAAACATCAAGCTTTGGGCAACCAAATATAGGCCTACCGCTAATTAATGTCAAAACAATCCTAGCTATTCAGCCCTGAATGAAAGGTAATCTTTCATTGCCCTGGGCCCTACGCTCAAAAAGTTTCTCAAACTGAGGCCCGAACTCGAAATACTTCCACTGAATCCCCCCAAAAGCCTCGGCCCGACTTACAACCCGATGTGGTGACTGGGAGGTGCAAATTTGCTTTGCGCAATGGCGGAACTTGCGTAAATTGCGCTTTGCGAAACAAATTGCGGAATGCCCTTCTTCGAAAATTATTCTGATTTATCATCAAATGTCTTTGGTTAAAAAATCCTCCTCAACGAAGAGTGATAGTCAGCTGCGACTCGTGATGAAGATAATAATGGAAACATGGGCATCAAACCGCTTGAAACATTGCTCCGGTTTAGGTTCTGCAAAATTTATTTTTAGCGGTTTAGCTCCGGTTCAGGTTTTCCTCGTTTGATTTTGCAAGTTTATTTCTGGTTGAAATTAATGCTATTTTAAAATATCGGGTTCAGGTTCGGTTGGTTCAGGTTCGCACAAACAAAAATTTTAAGATTCAAATTCGGTTTGGGTTCAAGAATTTGAAACCGTCAATTCGACTTATATTCTAATACACAGCTACAAGCGCATTTTTTTCAAAAATGTTTATCGTGTTTAGGCTGATTGTACTTTGATGCTATAGTATCCTGTAGCTCATACACGATGTCCTCAACGGCAGAAATAACCTCAGATTAAATTGAGACAGTGGCGTAGGCCTACGCAGGATTTTTCAATATGGAGGGGTTTCAGTGACGTCACATCCTGATGACGTAAAATACTACGCCATTACGATGTGACGTCACTGGCAGTGTCAATTTAGGTTTTTAACGTTTATAATAATTTTTCATCAAACCGGACGGTTATAACGTAATATTAAAGATGTCGCTATCGATGTGGGAAATTTGGGATTTAATTTCCAGGCGGGTCAAATCAGACACAGTGTAGCCAACGGCTCGCCACCGCTGTGACGTTTCTACGGAGCTGTGTTGCCCAAACGCTAAGACGCGGGGTCGGACCCCATCACTCGCTTCGGTACTACAGCGAGTTTAATGAAAGGAGTACAGTGAAGAGTTGATTTGATTTTTAAAAAAATTTACGGGTAGCCATCGTTACCGCAGAGACACCGTATTTAAGGAAACTCGTACTTACCAACTGCTTCACAGCAGCAGCATCAATGGCAACCAAAATAGCCAGGCTAGGCCCCCTTGGCGCCGGCCCTGAGAGTGAGTGTAGGGAAGTGTTGGGGGAAGTGTGTGGGGAGGGTGTTGGGAAGTGTGAGAGACTGTAGGGAGGTGTGAGGTGAGTGTGGAGAAGCGTCAATTGAGAGTTTTCAGGTGAGTGCGGAAAGAGGTGTTGGGTGAGTGCGGGAGGCGTGAGGATGTGTAGGAAGAGGTGTGGTAGGAGATGTAGAAAAGTACTCATTGGGCTCCCCCCACACTTTTCCACTCTCCAACACACTTTCCCAAACTCACCCCATATGCGCTCTTCCACACTTCTCCCGCATCTTCCTTCACACTTTCCACACCTCTACCACACTTTTCCACACCCCCCACATTCACCCGACACATCTTCCCACACCCCCCAACACCTCTCCTCACACTCACCTGACACCTCCCCCACACTTCCCACTTTCACTCTCCACATTTTCTGCATCGATCACTTCCTCACAACCCCCACACCTCCTAGGACACTTCCCCATACTACCCATACTTACTTTATCATTTTCTTTATCTCACTTTATCATTCGTATCATTCAGAATCGATTTCAAGGTTAAAGTAAGTGGAAACACTGTTGATCTCATTAGCATATTACCTCAGCACTTTAATTTTTTTGCAGCATTTTAGCTGAAAATCGCTGCAATTTATTGAATGTCGCTGCTGTTTATTAAACGTCGCTGCTAGGCTATTTATTGAATATCGCCGATGTAAGAAATATCAACTTTTTAATTATATGGGTGTCTCCTCTAAATTTATTTTACCCTTTGTTGAGTGCCAGACAATACTGCTAAGTGTTGTAAACATGTTTATTTTATTATTGATAAGATCCAATTTATTACATTGCGTTTGTGTGGTTGCTCTCATCTGGATTCGAACCGAATTTAAAACTTTAAACAATCGTGCTTGTGACTTTGCGCATGTACTTTACTGTGAGTCCACTGGGAACTTTTAAGTAAATTACTGTGCTTTGAGATGAATTAACTTCCTGTTGCAGGTTTTTCGGCACGCTTCAATTTAAGTAAGCACAAGCTTTTTCTTTTCGATTATAGTGGCCGGTCTGAGTGGCAGCGATTTTTTTGCTTTGATTTAATTTTACACCGGAGTTCTGTTAATCCCGAATGATCTACAAATTGGTATGTATTTGTGTTCTATCTTTCAGTTCGCTGCCTTCGTATCCACCAGTCACTTTCACAGCATCACATATTATAATTCCAATCACTTATTATTATACTTATACACCATCTTATTCAAATAGAATCATAGTTAATATCTCGTAATAAATCCTAACTCAGTAGCTATATCCTACAAGAAACTACATCGCATTCCTATTACTCTCTTATCACACTCAATACATCGCTCTACACTGCAGTACAGAGAATCGTGAACTAAACAAGTCTCAACAGAATTACAACAGTCGGCGCTGAGAATTTCAGACACAGAAAATTAAGGTATTCGATCAGATTCCAAATTAATTCAAATTCCCAAAAACTGCGAGCAGATTTGAACACTCCAAGACTTCAAGGTTTTCTACAACATTATACAGTTAATTTATGCGATAAATACTAAGCTAAGCCTACTCCTGTAAATAATATAAATCAAATTGTTGTAGATTTTGTGCTAATCAGGTTTCGAACCCTGATTTATTATGCAACATTGAATAATAAATCAGGGTTCGAAACCAGATTAGCACAAAATCTACAACAATTTGATTTATATTATTTACAGGAGTAGGCTTAGCTTAGTATTTATCGCATAAATTAACTGTATAATGTTGTAGAAAACCTTGAAGTCTTGGAGTGTTCAAATCTGCTCGCAGTTTTTGGGAATTTGAATTAATTTGGAATCTGATCGAATACCTTAATTTTCTGTGTCTGAAATTTTCCTTCATAGTTCGATTTAGTTTTAGAACATCGGTTATTCTTACTTTCTCAATAAAGTGCTACAACAAAACAACAACCGGACTTTCAAGAGTGGTTCTTTTCGAACATTCGCGTATTGACAGCTAAGAACTTTTGCAGCCCATGTTCAATGAATGTCGCGTTATTTATTACATATCGCCTCTATTTATTAAATTTCGTTACACTTTTAACTGTTACTGCATTTTTCGAAGCGTTTTAGCTGCAGTTCACTTCACTTTAACTAAATAGCTGTGAAACTGTGTAAATGTTGCTGAAAATTCATATAAATTTCTAAATTGCGTTTTGCAGAATGTCGCCCCGTAAAACATGATTGGGCTTCCATCGGGCGTCGATCGAACCGGAACGTGAACCGAAAATCCGTATTAACCGCTTCCTTTCATTGAACGAACCCAAGTCCCAAACCAAACCGTAACCTATTTTTCTGATTACGTTTAATTTGCGCGCTATCGATTTCGGACTAACAAAGTATTTTTTACGTTACCTCGTGTCTGTGCTTATAAAGATTTTTCTTAAGAATGATTGTTATGGTTATAGTGGCTATAACATAGCTCTGGTTAAGAACATCTGAATTCAGTGGCGTACGCACGGGGAGGGGGGGAGTTGGGGCTCAAAATTCCCCATCGACGATTTAAAATAAAAAACTCTTTTTTGAAACGATCCGCCTCTTTTCATACAGAGTTTGCCGAAATTGCTGTCATGTTTTTCTGTGCTATCCAACTTGCTTATTAATCTCGAGAAACTTTCATTGTGATGCAATAATTCCGGTAGTCAAACTTTTCTGGTGGGTTGCGCTTGAACCAACGACCAACACAAAATGCAAGCCAGGACAAAGTCAATGGGTATTGTAAAAGCTGGAGTCGTGTTGTGGTGTCATCAAGCGATTGTTTTCAACGGCTATCAAGGCTGGACAACACAACGTTCCAGCGCAGGAGGTATTCTTGGAAAAGAATGGTTGCAACGTAGGCGGATGTTCCGCTTGCGATGTCATAACTTTGAGTTAACCAAACCAGCCAGTTCGGGTTAACCAAAGACATCGCTATCGGCTCAGGAGGTCTGGGGCTCAATTTCTGGGCCGGTACCGGTCGTTAGCTTAGTGATCAAGCGCACAGACTATCGGTGCGGAAGGTCTGGGGCTTGATTCCCGGGCCGGTCAAATCGGCACAGCGTCACCAACAGCTCGCCACCGCTACAACGTTTCAATGTTCCCCAGTCTCTAAGTCGCGGAGATGACCCCTAGTGGCGTATGCAAAAGAGGGGGCCGGGAGTCACCCCCCTTGACAATTGCAAAAAAAATTAATTCTTACTTAATTTTGAAACAAACCGACTTTTCTTCGTGCAGAGCTTGCCGAAGTTGCTATCATGTTTTTTCTGTTCGGTCCAACTTTCTAATTTAATCCCGCGAAACTTTCATTACGATGCAATATGCAACAATACCGGTAGTCCAATTTTTCTGATGTGCTTTGCTTGAACTGCATTTTTGGTTGCCATTGATGCTGCTGCTGTGAAGCAGTTGGTAAGTACGAGTTTCCTTAAATACGGTGTCTCTGCGGTAGCGATGGCTGCCCGTAAATTTTTTTAAAAATCAAATCAACTCTTCACTGTACTCCTTTCATTTGATCTACTTTCAAATAGCTATTTTCTAAAGAACAGGAAGAATGGCGGAACGGACGATTGTATCATCATAAACAACGCTTGAAAAAATGTCGAAATTTGGTGTCCCTTCTTTAAAAAACTTCTGATTAGGTTACGCCTCAGACATGGAACATTCAACCCTAATTCAAAATTGCATACCCCCATCAAAATTTTCTGGATCCACTCCTGGCCTGAAGTATAAGCTTGCATAAATTGAAAATGTGCGAACAACATGCATCATATTTCGTGAAGGACTCCGACTAACAAGGGGCAAAAAATTTAATCAAAATTTGTTCAAAAACCACTAAAAAGGCCGTGACACCAGGTAAATTTTTAAATATTTTTTGTCAGTGCATACCCCCGGACCCGCTAGAACCATTTTTTCTTCAATTTGCTTCAAATATACTCTTCCAGAAAAACATACCGTCTTTTACAGCGTATAATCCGCACCCCTCTTTTAGAGCCAAATTTTGAGGGAAAATTGATTACCCCGCGTATAATACGCACCCCTTTTGGAACAACTTTTATTAATTTTATACATTGCATCTCGTTCACGATCGATCAATATCTTAGCAATTAGGTTATAAAATTTGAGACGACCCCCTGCCATGACCCCCTGCCAAATGAAGGGGGAATCGGCGAATTCCCGAATATCGCCCATCGGATGACTTGGGCCCTCTCGGCCACAGCAGTGGTGAAATTGATAAGTTAGAAGTGCCGGAGCTCTCCGGTTTGCAGAGAACGAAATAAAATATTAGGTTGTTTTTAGGCGCTTCATAACTACCAAGGTCTTGTAGCGCCGGGACTGAAGTAGTTCATAGGACAAGGTATGTTTTAACCAATTTCATTTTCCACACTACCCATGATGCCGAGCGCTAAGCTGAGTAGCTGTGGATACCATTTTTAAAGTCTTTGGTATGACTCGACGGAGTATCAAACTCAGTCTTCTTGAGAATCAACTCCGCGCATAACAAAAAAGACCAGTAGGCCTAGAAGCCATAATCGCGAGGGTCAAATTTGTCGATCTTCGAGCAATGAGACGAGGCGAAGCTATCAAGCATCATATCATGGCTTGGCAGTGGATATCGGTATGAAAGCAGAAACTCGCAACCGAATCCTTATCAAAAAACTAATAGTGTTCCTGTATGACCATGTTTTATTTGGTGATGAGCATTTTTGAGCGGCTAAAAATAGCTGTTTATAAATAATCGCGATATCGGTAACGAAATCTTGACACGGAATTATGTTTTCTATCACAACTTTCTACACATTCGTTTTATGCTCAGCACAATGAGCACACTCTGGATTATGCTTATGGAGCATGATATCAAGAAGCTAAGAATTTTTTGAGATCAAGATCATGCTATCAAGAAGCTGAGAATTTAAGCTGAATTTAAAAAAGAAGATGAGAATTTAAAGGCAAAAACGCCAGCATTAGTGACCAGCGCCTATGAGAGGGGGGTACAGAGGGTACATCGTACCCGGGCCCGGGTCCTGGGGGGCCCGGTATGTTTAAGAAACGCCGCGTCTCACAACAACACAAGCATGTAAAGGTTCCTCAAATAATAAAAAGAAAGGAGTTAAGGGCTCTCCTAACAAAAAATAAGTTTTTCCAATTACGAATTAGTAATCTGGATCCATACTGGTAGATATTTTTGAGCTCCATTGAATTAAGCCGTCATCAATAAGCTTGACCCCAAAACTTCATACTGGTACCGGTAGTTATATATATACGCTACCAGTACATACTGACATAGCTGATAGCCTACATTTCTTGACGTTTTATCCTACCAGTACTTTGGAAGCCTAATCACTGTCATGACCTCATCCCTGTACCAGACCTTAATCCTAAACCGACTAAAAAATTATATGGAACTCCGATATTTCTTTGTCTTCTAGATCTGTTATGTTACCTACCTCATACTTTATAAGCATCTGAACTGCATGTGCTTGTGCATATCCGTTTTCTTGGCATTTTAATAATACCGGTAACTTAATTAAAGGAGTGGCAAGATACCGGTAGCGTTATTTGACCACTGATGGAATTATCATTAATTTGCTCGGGACTCCATTGAATTAAGCCATCATCAATGAGCCTGGTGTCAAAACTTCATAGAGCTAGGCTACATACGGTTCTTCACATTTCATCCTAAAGCTTACTCAACTCGAAGCCTAATCATATGATCATTGTCGGCTGTCGCGACCTGAATCCTGAACCTTAATCCTAACCCGCAAAGAAATTATACTGGTATATCTGTATATACTAATACTGGTATTTGCTGGAGTTGATGACGGCTTAATTCAATGGAGCCCCAAAAAGTCAAAGTGTCAAAGGCAGAGTGTACGGTACCTAGCACTGTGAAGTTTCAGCGCCAGTCTCATTGATGACGGCTTAATTCAATGGAGCTCCAGATTTTGTATAATTCTATAGGCCTAGCCTAGTACGTTTGCGTTTATTAGGGTTACTAGCCTAGTTATACTTGCAGTTTTAAGGTTTACCGGTAGTCTAGCTGTTTAAAAAGTTAAAAGGTGGCTCTTGGCAGTATGTTGTTTGGGTATGTCCAATGTAACATTTTGACTCTATAATATCACTTTGTTTACAGTTTAGGAATTCGGCTACAAACAATTAAAAAATGTATAAATCAGGTGCTTTAAAAAGAAAAGAAAAAGCGAGAACAAAATGAAAAAAGAGGTCAAACTAACATCAGCTTATTTTTGACAACAAGTGCACCAAAGCAACCTAGGCTATCAACAGTTGATCCAACAACCCACAGTGAAATTGTTGTAAATATCAGTGAAGATGATTTTAGTACCGGTACGCAGTCAGAATCCCAAAACACTTTAATAAATTTGGATCCTGAACCTGAACCTCATGAAAATGAAATTATTGCTGAAGGTGAAGTACTGATCCCCGAATGCCCCGATGTTGAAAATGTAATATCACTATCAGATAAATTGCCATATCCGGTTGTTCAACCATCGTCAATAGAAAAACCTGAAAGTCCTTCAACCAATTGCGAAAATGCAGCCACAATTCAAAGTTTGAATCTTGATATTGGAAGTGTATCATCTGAATCACCGTCTCAGACAGAAATTGAAAAATATGTTACATCTTATTGTTCTATGTTACCCTCTTCCTTTCCTAAAGATATTAGGGACCAAAAATTTCCAGAAGGAATTTTCAAGTACCACAGTAACAATGGTGAACAGCATATCAGAGATTGGCTTGTATGGAGTAAAAAGTGTAATTCTTTATTTTGTTTTCCATGCAGACTGTTTTTCCACACGGTGTCAATTCAATCAGCTTTGCAAAGATCAAAATTAGCTTCTCCTAATGGCTGGACTAAAGAGCAGAAATGGAGAAAACTTGTTACAAAGATTCCACAACATGAGAAAAGTACAACACACAGAGAGTGTTATATGGCTTGGAGAGAATTGGAAAGAAGGCTAAGTAGTGGCAAAGGAATAGAGCACTTATTGGAATCTGCTATTAATTCTGAAGTGCAAAAATGGATTGAAATTTTAAAACGTATCATTGATGTGGTTATTTTTCTAGGTTGTCGAGGCCTTGCATTTACTGGCACATCTCATAGAATAGGGGATTCAAAAAATGGCAACTTTTTGGGAATTATTGAGCTTTTGGCTAAATATGATCCAGTTCTTCGAGAGCATGTAACTTGTGTTGAGAAGTCTCAAGAACAACAGAAGCGTATGCAGGCTCATTATTTATCACCGGAATCGCAGAATGAATTTATTGCTGCTTGCTCAGATTTGGTTATGCAGCACATCTTGCAAGAAAGGAGGTCCGCAAAATACTATGCTGTTATTGCAGATGCAACTCCTGATATTTCCCATAAAGAGCAGACAACGTTTCTGTTGAGATATCTTTCATTAAAGAATAATGCCTTTGAAGTTGAAGAAAGGTTTCTTTTATTTAATGATGTGAATGCAAAATCAGGTGAAGAAATTGCAAACTCGATTTTAAATTTGCTTGAAAAACATGGAATTCCATTGGAAGATTGTAGAGGGCAAGGCTATGACAATGGATCGAATATGTCTGGGAAGTATAATGGAGCACAAGCAAAAATAATTGAGCAGTGCCCAACTGCTTTGTTTTCTCCTTGTGGCTGCCACACTCTCAATCTTTGTGGTGCTGATTCTGCAGAATGCATCCCAGATGCCATAACATTTTTTGGTACTGTTCAATCTGTTTACAATTTGTTTAGTTGCAGTCCAAAGCGATGGGAAATCTTGATGGAGCATCTTGGTTGTTCACTTCACAGCATATCTGGAACAAGATGGTCAGAACGCATTGAAAGTATCAAACCTTTTACAACACATCTTCCAGGTGTAAAAACTGCTTTGGAAAAGCTACTGAACATGAAGCTACCTCCTAAAGCAAAGGTTGATGCTAAAGGTGCCCTAACGTATGTGAATTCATTTGTTTGCGTGTTTATGTCAGCTGTTTGGTTTAAAATTCTCAGCCGTGTAGACATATGCATGAAGGTTATACAAGCCAGACAAGCAACGTTGGATGTAGAATTGGCTAATGTGGACGAACTAATAAAAGATTTACTGGAATTGCGCTATAATTGGCAGTGCATATGGAATGAAATAAATGTAGTTGCATGCAATCTTGGTATTGAACTAAAACTTCCTCCTGGAGGAAACGCAGCGTTGCGAAGTAATGAGTCGAGCAATCGTCGAACGGAAGGTTTTGTAGAAACTTATTATAAAACCAACATATTCTATGCCATTATTGATAGTGTGGTTGGAGGGCTGACTGTGCGTTTTGAAGCACTGAAATGCATCACAAATCGATTTAATGTTTTATGGAATTATCTAAATTTATCTTCTTCAGAAATTGATGAGAAAGTTAAATTATTAGCCAAACAGTATCCAGACGATGTCGATGAAGAAAGTTTCTGTGCTGAAATGCAGCATTTATCGTTTGTTCATTCAGCAAATTTTGGAAATGATAAATTGCTTCCACTTGACTTGCTAAATCGAATTTATGAGTTTAAGCTTCAAGAACTTTTTCCAAATGTGTGTATCTGCCTAAGAATTTTGCTCACAATTCCAGCAACTGTGGCTTCTGCAGAAAGATCTTTCAGCAAGCTTAAGCTGATAAAAAATTATTTAAGAGCAAACAGTGACCAAGTTCGCTTAGTTCATCTTGCCAGATTGAGTATTGAATCAAAACTTGCACAGGAGATAAAATATGATGATGTTATCAGTGCTTTTGCTGAAAAAAAGGCAAGGAAAGTATTTTTGAAGCGATAACAATCATAACCAAATACGGCAACTATGTTAATTTGCCCAAAATTTTATTGCATTTGCTGTTCTATTAATTATTTGCATTAGCAATCGAGTATTGCAACAAAAAAGTCAATAGTGTATTAGTATCCTAGCCAGTATTATTAAAGTTGAAGACAGAAAACATGAAAGTTTGACTACTCGTAAACTAAAAAAGCAAAACGTTATTTGTGAAGTGCAATGTCAGTGCAGTGTACTTTATTTTCTTCAATACTTGTTTGTCTGTTGCATTTTTGAAAGTGGAGTAGGCTACTAGTTCTTATGTATTTTTCAACACATTTGTCAATTTGCTAATGTATTAGTGTGGCACTAATCCAAAGAGAATTTTGAAGAAACATTTTTTCAACTGATATTTAATTTAAAAAGTGAAGCATTTTTGTGAAACATAGCAGACTGAAAATTGCACACTGTTGTTGCATTATACAGTTATTACTAGCTGAGTACAAAAAACTGCATAAGCTTTATATTCAAATATGAGTTAGTTAAAACATGCTATTAACTTATCATTTTGTATAAGTAATGGAAGTCAGTGAAATAAGCGCTGTACAAACAGTTAAACATGATACTTGTGGCTGCCTTGTTCTAAGTTCAAAAAAGCAAAAAGAGTTATTTATTGTGAAAGTGTAATGGCAGTGTCAGTGCAGTGTACTTGATTTTTTTCATAGCGTTGTCTGTTGCATTTTTTGAAAGTGGAGTACTAGTTCTTTAGGGCTATGTATTTTTTCACGATGTTTGTCATTTACTGGTGCAGAGTGTAGTACCTGTACCGGTACCAAGCTAAAGAGAAGCTTGAAGAAAGATTTTCAGTTTAATTGAAGCATTTTTGTGAAACATAGCAGATTGAAAATGGCAAATTACTAATGTATTACCAGTATACAATTCTTACAAGCTGAATGCAAAAATAAAATGAGCTTAATATTGAAGTATAAGATAGTTTAAACACACTATCAACTTATTATTTTATATAGAAAAGTAATGGAAGTCGATGAAATAAATGCTCTACAAACAGTTTAGCATGATACCGGTACTTGCAGTTGTTTTTTCTAGTTCTCTTTACGGTTTTGTTACTTACAGCTCCAAAGTCCAAAATTTTGCGTATTATACCTTTGAAAAAGCATTAAGCCAGCTACTTAATGTTGTGCTATTACTTATTTCAAGTTGGTCAAAAACCTGTTAGTGTGGTTAGATTGCTACAGTATATATCAAAGATATGCTCTACAGATTACAGAATCTATGTGGGTTGAGTTTTGATTTGATCATTGATATTTTAGCCAGATTATCTAAAAATTAGAGCGGTAATGAGTACAACTGTAGCACACTTTGGGTTGCTTGGTGAGGTAAAGCCATACAAGTTAGACAGTCCTTGTAATCTACTATTTCATGCTGCAAGTTTTTATTATAATTTTCAAAGGGTGAAGCCTAATTGAAATAGGCTTAAAACATGCCATTCAATTTCAACATCTTGTATTGATGCATTCAAGACTTATTTTTATTTTATCTTTTCTAATATTTCAATTTTTCAGATGCATAGTAGGCCTACTAGCCTATCTGTAATGTTACATTTTTTTAATTTTTGTATCATGGTGTTGTAAATACTGGTACAGTGTTAAATTATCAACAAAAGACTATATAAAGTTTTATATATATATACTTTTCTCTACTGTATGAATGAAATGGGACCGGCCGTTAGCTCAGTTGCAAAGCGCACGCTATCGGTGCGGGAGGTCTGGGGTTCGATTCCCGGGCCGGTCAAATCGACACAGTGTCGCCAACGACTCGCCATCGTTGCGACGTTTCTTCGGAGCTGTGTTGCCCAGGCGCTAAGCCGCGGAGATGGGCCCCGCAACTCGTTACACGCTTCGGCGTAATACGGCGAGTAAAATGAAGATTTGATTTGATGAATGAAATGGATCACGCATAAATTTTACCTTGGACCACAGAAAAGGGTGAAGCTGCTTGTTATTGATTGAAAACCATCTATTAAAATCCAAGTGTAGTTTATGCAAGTGCAGGTAAGCTAAATTGTTGAGCCAAATCATTTCAATTTGCTGACTGTCGGTGTCTACTGATACTAGAACACCTTATTTCTGTTATTAAAAACTGCACCAATACAGAATAGTGTAGACAGAGCAAACAGTTTATAAATGTATCTAACAACTATTTATAGTTTTTACCAATATTCCAGTGTGATAAATTAAAATTTGATAGGCTATGGTATTTTTTGAAATGGTATATTAAAACTTATTTCTAAGGTGATAGAGTTTATATTTTTTGCTGCTTATAACTTGTTTGAGAGAATTTATTGGCATTTTAAATATGGCCAGAAAGATAATTTCGTACTGATGACTTCAATTGATACTAATCGTAAAGTTATTGTATTGAACATTAATTGGCATCAAACTGGTGGCGTCGAATGGTCCTGCACCAAACCGGTCGCGTCCAAAAATCCTGGTTGTAATTATCTTTGGGGGCCCGAAAAGCTTCTGGGGGCCCGGTGTCGATCTTCGTACCCCCAGGAGAAATTTCTGTCAGAGGCCCTGCGTATAGGAAGTGTGTCGCACTGTAAAACCAAGGGTTTTAAAACTGCGTCTTTTGTCCCGTGTCATAATGAACCAAAAGCAATAGAAAATTCCATGAAGTTGCAAATTTTGAATCATATGTTTGAGAAAGAGGCGAAATTAAGCAGCCAAGAATAACGAGAACTTTTACTTAGTTATTACTTACTTGGTTTGCAGAGATAATACTAAACGTGAAAAACTCTTGTTATATAGGTACATTCACTTGAGGTGGTTATTTCTTTACATTTGCGAAAAGGTGTATATTCTCCTATACCCTAATGTACAAAAGAAAAGCAGAAGGAAGTCTGCATTCGTCGAAAAAGAAAACTAGCGGGTAGATTTAAAGAAGAATGGTTATCAGAATTGATCGAAACGAGTGTGGTGTCATCATCAAACAAGCACAAAGATAGACGTGAAATTCTGACCACAAATGAATAAAGCAGCCTTTATGTTCAAAACTACTGTGTATTCTATGTTTTGTGTGTAATTTAATGATGTTCTATTACTGCGTAGTAGACGTTTACAAATTTTGCTCAACAAAATTGTGATTCAGCGCACTCAATAGTTTTTCCGCGCAGCATTATCAAAAATTAGAGGGAACGTTGTTAGTGACTAAGCCTTCGCCTATTCCTATTGCTTCATCACACAACATCCCACTTCAACCATATCTTTAGTGGTTTACAGCTGCTACATAAAAAAATTCTGTTGTTTTTGTGTTAATACAAATAAATAAACCCTTCTGTTTCATGCAATACGCTCGTCACACATATAAGGCACCGTACCTCAACTACTCACTTCTTAGTCCTTGCCGTAGAGCAAGAGAGCGGTAGGCCTGCGTCTGGTAGCCCAGTATTCGTTCTACTTTACTCTCATTCACAAAGCATTTTGACATCATAAACGTAGTGTGATCGACAGGTTTAAAATTGCGGTTTTAGCAAATAATGCACCTATAAAAGCCTTGCGGTCGTGATGTGAAAGATAGGGCTCTGGATAGGGATATTAATGCGACGATTACTTAGCATCACAGAGTGATTCGGTTGATCGATCCAGTAACATTCGTTGTCCCAGGAACTGCCGGAGCTCACGCTCCGGTGGTAGTGGAGAAGTTTGGGGCGGAGCTCCGGCGCGCTCCGGCCCAATTTCACCCCTGGGCCACAGTGAATATGACGGTTGGAAAAAAAGCAAAAAAAATGTTACCGCGTATAATACGCACCCCAGTTTTGAGGCTCATTTTGGGGGAAAAAAAGTGCGGATTATACGCGGTAAAAGACGATACTCTATAAAAGATGTCGCAATTTCGAGCCCTCCCTAAAGAAAACTTTGAATATGCCTCTAACATAAAACATTGACACCCTATTCCGGGTCTAAACGCACACGCCTTTGTGTCTACAATAGTTAACTCTCAACAGGGCCGGCGCCAAGGGGGGGGCCTGGCCCCCAATCGACATGCTTGGCCCCCCCAACCAACAAGCTTGCTCTTTTGAAAACAGTGACTTTGTGCTTAATTTCACACTTTGGCCCCCCCTGATAAACGCTTGGCGCCCCTAAGTCGACTGCTCTGGCGCCGGCTCTGACTCTCAAATCTAATTGGCCACCAAAATTTTCTGGATCCGTTACTGCTGTTGGGCAAAATTTTTTAAACTTTAGCCCCTTCCCCCCCTAATTGAAAATATTGGATTCGCCTATGCCCTGTGCCGACAGTAATTCAAATTTGGACAAACAAATACCGGTATTAAACTTTTCAAAATCAAAATCGAATACCAAATTAAACTAAATGGCAGCACTGGCGATCTCATTAGCATATATTACCGCAGCACTTTAATTTTGCGCGGTCCTCTAGCTAAACACCGCTGCTATTTATTAATTATAACCGTTATTTATAAAATGTCTCTGCTATTTATCAAATGTTGCTGCTATTTATTAAATATATCGCCGCTGTTCTGTTTTAATGAATGGACATCGCCGTTATTTTATAAACATCGCTGCTATTTACTAAATGATTGATTTTTCATTTTTATCGTTCTGTCTCGAGAAGGAAGGCGCTCTGCATAGGATGAATCCAGACTCGTTCTTGTTTCCGAGTTTTCCGCAGTTGCCCTTGTTTCCGAGTTTTCCGCTTGAGTTTTTGCTTCTAACTTCTTCAATTTAATTGCTGCTGGTTAGATTCCACCAAGCAGAGATAATTGGAGTGAAGTATCTTATCCAAGGACGCAACAACGAGGCTTGGGTAGGAGTGAAACCATCAACCTTGCGATCATGGCCGTCGTAAAAACGACGCTCCGAACCACTCGGCCACGCTGCCAATTGTCGATACACTTCCCTGTTGCGGTTGGGGTTACGCCCAGGCCCTGTTGCGTGTTCGTTCTGGCAAAGGCTAACTGTCTCTTTGTCGTGATCTCACCTCCTTAATAGTTTTTTCATACAACAAATCTTTGTGACTGTCTTCACTCGTTTAATATAGCTTGATAGGTGCGTCTGCAAACAGTCGCTGACAGCCTAACGTGCACAGGAAAGGAACAAATGACATAAAAGACCGAAATCACTCGTGCAATTCTTTTAATATCCAGTTCACGCTAGAGAGGTTAGCGTTGAGCACGAAGCGGCGCTCGAACGCTATAGGCCTTCCCCGCCCCAAGCGAAATAAAACAAAATGTCACAGGATGTCCCACCACAATGCTCTTTCCCCGATCAATTCTGCACGAACACCAGTGCCGCCCCCAAACTACACGTGGCTGATCAGACCTCTGTCCCAGCTGAGACAGTTCGCTGTAGGGAAGCCAAACCCAAGCACCCGCGCAGAGCCGAAGAGTGAAGAGTATCGGTAGTAACTGAAGGCACAGCAGCTTAAGCAGTTATTGCAACAAGCGCCAATAAATCACATAATTACTGGATGAACTAGAACCAGTTGAGCACAAACGCTAAGAATGAAATTAGGAAAACGCGAAAACTCGGTAAGTCGAGCTTAGGCAACGGTTTTAGAAACAACACATGTACCCGATGAATTAAATGTAACAAATCAGCTTCAGCAGCCCCCCTGTGAATCACGTAAAAAAGATGGTGAAAAAAATCAAGGTAAAATCTACGCGACCGAAGTACGTGCACACGATGGGTTAGGCCTGCAGCAGAAGTTCCAAACGGTGTACAATATCTCAAATATTTTAAAATAACTTCAGTCAGTCAATCTGCAAGTAGGCCCCAGATCGCAAGAGCAATGGAGATAAGTAACGAACACAACCCGTTGACTGTAGTTTCCAACATATTAAGCATTGGACAAAACAAGTTACGATGATAGTCTTCATACACCAAAACAACTCAGACGAGTCAAAACATAATGTACCAGTAGATACAAAAACAGACATTAAGAATGAACTTAAACCGATGTCGGACGTTTGACTATGTCAGCTCGTGATCTCTGAACCGGGTGGGAGTACGAACCGACTTGCAGCGCAATGTACGCCGACCTGGGCTGGAAGCCTGCACCTCGATCGACTCTACTGCTTTCAAGGTATCATCAACTGGAGTCCCCTGTGTGGACCTACTGTTTCCATCCCATGCCATGTCATCAGGGTTTACCTGAGGCCAACTCGACTCTTCCCCGATCTGAACGTGCTCAGTGCTCCAGTTCAGTGACTGCAGGCCCAAATATGCAACTTTCAGCCTGTGTATACCTACCCGATCGGAGTGAGTCACCATATCGAGCAAAAAATATTTAGGTCTACGCTCTAAAATGCGTAGAGGTCCAAAACAGGCAGGTCGCAAGGGTGGCCGATAAGCCTCCTGCCGGACATACACGTGTGTCGTATCTGAATGAAAAAGCATAGGATCCCGATATGACGGTTTATCCGCATGACGCGGAGGGTAAAATTCAATGCCTGCAACACGTTTGCCCAATTCCGAGACATAGCGGTGTGATGGCGCGGGGCAACCCTCCCCTGCGGGTTCAAAAAATTCTGAAGGTAGACGCAAAGGGCGCTCAAAAACTATCAGGCCTACCAAGCAAAACGAAAAAGCAACAAAAATATACCAGTTCATAATCCCGGAAAATGTTCAGTTGAAACGATTGTCGGTCCAGTAGGCTATGTGGAAATTATGACGTGTCACTCAATTGTGACGTAACCAAATAATCGCACATGTAACAGCAGATGTGCAGCGTTAAAAAGCGGTCAAAAAAAGATTTCAGTCTCAGTTATTATCAGAGCTGGGCAGCCGCTACTTAAATAGTAGCGCCGCTGTCGCTGCCGCTATTTGACGAAAAATGCAGCGGCGCTGCCGCTACCGCTACTTGAATTAAAGAAGTAGCGGCGCTTCCGCTGCCGCTACTGCATGCGAAAACAGCGGGCGCTGCCGCTACTTTAAAATTATGAAACTGCGAAAGTTTTCGCAAAAACTAAAAGTCACGAAACTTGCGATTAACAATGACATAAAAGTGAATTTCCTCCATCTCAGTCAATGATATTTTCATGAAAAACAAATAGTGGTGATAATAGACGCATATTCACAGAAATCGGACCAGAGGCCAAGTTGGGGGGGGGGTGGGCAGGAAAGACAAGGAGTCAATTTACTTTTGCTATTTCTTTCGATATGATTATATTTAACAACCTCAAGGCAAATTCTCGCATATTAAAAATGATGATGTAGCCTACTGTACTGAGAATATTTTCACCCAAATCAAAATGACTATCATTGGATACTTTAAAACATTGCGCCCCCTTGAAATTTTTTTCAGGCTACGCCACTGATTTGTTATGAATCACTTTAAATAATAATTATCTATGAGACTTAACTTTACTTGGCCTACTTCTTGTTATGCCATACTGTCTTAATCACTTTTGGCATAAAATCAACAACCATTTTTCTACTACGCTACTTCAGTGGTTCTGCATTTGTTCAAAATTCTCGAGCTAACTTGAGTTTCGTATTTTTGTTCCGGTATATCATTTTTAGTCTACCACCGCAAGACTGATCAGTGATTTTTTCACATTAATTGTCTCATCGAACAGACAATGTTTTCGCTTTTTTTTCCTGAACGGTTCGTAGTCGGACCGGCGCTTGGTGTATCGGTTAAGAGCGTCCACTTGGTAGCCGGTAGACTGGGGTTTTATTCCCAGTCGGGTCATACTAAAGACTTTAAAAATAGTATTCGCAGCTTTCGCGCCAGGCGCTCGGCACAAGCGGAAGTGCGAAGGGTTTTGTGTATATGTTGTTCGTCATGTTATGTCCCTTAACAGCGTTTAATCATTCGTGATTGAAAATTGTAATGGGCCGACAATTGAAAATGGCCTAAACAATGTGTGCTTGCACCCGCTGTCCCGTACCTTTACCTTTTTAATGAGGGAAAACGATTCAAGATAGGCCTACTCGAATCAACGAAGTGAGAACGCTACTACGCCTCAAAAAATGCGGCGCTGCCGCTTTTCGCTGTTGGTAGAAAAAAACAGCGGCGCTTCCGCTACCGCTGCTGAAAAAACAGCGGCGCTGTGCCCACCTCTGGTTATTATGACGTAATAAAGAAGTCCGACGTTTGGTTACCAGCATGTGGAATTTAAAATTTCTGGTATTAAAGGTAGCCTGGTATTGATTCATAAGCCAATTTGAAAAACAGTTGCCTTGCCTCTTTGGAGGTCACCATTAATTGGGTCACCATTAACTGTTGCAAACGCGGTTGGGGTTACGCCCAGACCCTGTTGCGTGTTCGTTCTGGCAAAGGCTAACTGTCTCTTCGTCATGATCTCACCTCCTTAATAGTTCTTTCATACAACAAATCTTTGTGACTGTCTTCACTCGTTTAATATAGCTTGATAGGTGCGTCTGCCAACACTCGCTGACAGCCTAACGTGCACAGGAAAGGAACAAATGACGTAAAAGACCGAAATCACGCAGAACAGAACAGATTTATTTTGTACACGCTCATACCATAACAGTTAACAACTAATAGTTGAAAAATAACACATGCAAGCAATCAAAATTTAGTAAAACATCATGGTCTGAGGCTAGAGTGTACGAGGGAGAAAACAAAGGGAGCATTGCTCATCGGGTTGTTGCCACCCTTACTACACTAAAGATTCAATACCAGCGCCATTTACTTACATAGCCAAAGCCAATGTACAGTTAGTTGGTTTATCGAAAGTATCAGAAAATAGATAATACGCGCAAAAGAAAAAAAACAAAAGCAAAATCAAACAAATACTCATTGAGTAGTATGTATACCATAATAACAGACAAAATACTGGTACCGTAGAACTACTTGTAATTAAGAACATAACGATTTTTTATTGATCTTTGAAAGCCCATGCACGCACCAAATTTTAACGTTTATTAAGTTAGTATCATGGTTTAAATTTGATAATTCATTTAAGTGTAGGTGTCAACTAGAGATTTTCTAACATCAGACTTAAATTTATGGTAGGTGAGGGTTTTCAATGCAGGTGATAGAGAATTCCAAACTTGAACACCAGCAACTTGTAAGGTATTTTTTCCCTTGTTCTACTTTGTGGCATGAAGTAGTTTCCAGAAGATGCACTTCTAGTGTTGTGCCAATGAGAAGCATTAATAGCTTTAAAATAGTCGTCAAATGTTTTTGGTAACTTATGATGATGAAACATAAACATAAATTTGGCTAATTCCAGTGTGTGCAAGTCTTTAATTTTGAGTATGTTTAATGAGTTAAATAGGAAATTGTTAGAAGTGTGGCTGTTTCTCTTTACGTTACAAATAATTCTTATTATTTTGTTCTGAATTATCTGAAGTTTTTGAAGGACTGTGCTGTTTGCAGATCCCCATGAAAGAATGCCATATTGAAGATGAGATTGTACAAAACTGTAGTGCAACGATATTAATGATTTGAGGTTTAGATATTTACGAAGTTTATAAAATATTCCAACAATTTGTTACAAATGAAATTGACGTGATATTCCCAATTTAAAGTATCATCTATGTGTACACCAAGGTACTTCGCTACTGTACATCTTTTTATTAGAGAACCATTTAGAAATAGATCAAGTGTCTGAGAAGAGTTTCTACATGGGCCAGTAACCAGGTATGAGGTTTTATCACAGTTTAAGGAAAGCTTATTTTTTCTTAACCACAATTCTACATTTATTAATTCACTATTGACCTTTTTACTTAGGTTAGAAAGGTTTTCATCTTGCATAATTAAGGCAGTATCATCTGCAAACAATCTTACAGTAAAGTTAGAGATATTTGGCAAATCATTTAAATAGAGAACAATGTGGGGCCTAAAGTTAAACCCTGTGGAACTCCACAGCAGACCTTATTGAGGTCAGAGGTCGTGGAATTGGTAATAACATATTGCTGCCTATCAGTTAAATAATTTTCTATGAGTTTATGCACGTTGCCTCTTATGCCATATTTTTCTAATTTTGCTAACAGTATTTTGTGGTCTTTTTATTATTTTTTTTTTATTATTATTGGCATATTTATCCTCCTATCACGAGAAAGCGACGAAGCGCTGTACGAGCTCGCTTAGGAGTTGCCGGCCATCTGTCTACCACACTAAGATGGGGGAATCCCGTTAAGTGCCTTTCCCAACGGCACAACAAGTAAACTTGCCGGCTTGTTCTCCACACTGTCCCTTAATTGCTGAACGTTAAGCAGGGAAGCTGTGAATACTAATTTTAAAGTCATTGGTTTGACCCGACTCGGAATCGAACCCCAAGTCTACCGATCCAGAAGCAGACGCTCCATACCACTCGGCCATCTGATCGGTATCGAAGGCCTTTTTAAGATCTAGTAGAATTAGGCAAGTGTACTTTTTATTATCAGGGTTTTTAATAAGGAGGGAAACAACGTCAGCCAATAAATGTGAGGGAGAATGCTTTGCACGAAAATCAAATTATTGTTGTTTTAGAATGTTATTTTTAGATAAATATTTAGTTAGTCTTTCAAGTATAATATTTTCAAATGTTTTCGAAAATGGAGACAGTATAGCAATTGGTCGATAATTACTTGGTTGCTGCTTACTACCATTTTTATATAATGGAATAACTTTAGCTATTTTTAGTTCATTAGGAAATATGCCCTCAATGACACACTTATTGAAAATTTCGCACAACGTGGTTGATATAAATTCACTTGCAGTTTTTACCGTATATATTTTACAGAAATGTTATCAGGTCCTAATGCTTTATGAGAGTTTAGGCTGAGTATCTGTTTAAACACTTCATTTGGCGTAATTGGTAAGAAGAAAAACGAATTTGAATTCGATGGAATCGAGTTATAAGCAAGTTCCAGTGTGTTAGGAGTTACGTTTTTGGCTAACGTTGGTCCTACATTGACAAAGAAATTATTTAATGTGTTACAGATATCTTTGCGATCAGTTATATCACAATTATCTTCAGTTTTCAGTTTTTTTATTTGTGCAATAGTTTACGCCATAGTTTTACGCAATATTTCATTTATTACAGACCATTGTTTCGCCATGTTATTCTCATTTTCTTTTAACAAAATAGAATAGTGTTTTTCTTTTGAAATACGTTTTGTTTTGGTCAATACGTTCAAGTATTTTTTGTATGCAGATACCAACTGGGGATTGTTCTGCTTGTAACATTTATAATAAAGCTTGTTTTTGGTTTTAATTGATTTCAGTATTCCTAGAGGGAGCCATGGTTTAAGGCTTGTTTTCATTTTTTTCTAAGAAAGTTCAACTAATGGAGCATGTTTGTCGAGCGTCTGAGTGAAAGATGTTATGAAAGTTGTAAATAAACTGCTTCCAGAAATTTTGGATTTGTGATCTTGGTATTTAGTTCGTATATTATCCATTTCGATACATATATCATCAACAAAGTTTTCAGCTTTATAGTTTTTTGAGCATCTTCTTAAGATTGGCTCACAATTTCTAGAAGTGCCGATCCTAAGAGAACAATAGACTGGTAGGTGGTCAGAAATGTCGTGAGAGAGAATGCCACTATCCAGAGGTTTATCAAAAATGTTAGTGTAGATATGGTCAATAATAGTGGAAGAATTATCCGTGATGCGAGTTGGCTTATCAATTAAATTGTAACACCCCTCCAAATAGATGGAGTTAACATAGTTGGTAATTGGGGCTTTTAATTGATACTGGATAAGATCAATATTAATATCACCACAAATGATATATTCACGTTTATCATCAGCTAGTTGGCCCAAAGTACTGCATAATTCTTCTTGTAGGCCTTGTTACGCTATCACAAAAAACGCCTAGAAAATGGATTTCGTGATACCCACCGAAGAACTAGATCAAACTTCGTAAATTTGAAGATTAAGAAATGCTGAATTTAAATCTCGTGTCTTCCGTGTCCAACAGGTGCCGTTACGTCATAATGACGTCATGAAGACAAAAATAGCTCTTTCAAAGATGCAGAAATTCCACACACTTAAAAGCCTCTAAATTTTTTTGTGGTTGATGTAAATGCATCAGACTACTTTCAAAGTAATCTTTGGTTGACAGACTATGTCCATGCCAAACTGTGACGTCATAAGTTGATGACGTCATAACCTACAAGTAAAAGATTTTGTAAAAACAATTATTTTTCTGGATGGGGTGTATACAGTTCCTTGTAACTTCGGTTGTAGTACGTTTAACAAGCTAAAAATTGGTGTGAAAAATCCAAATATACATGTTACCACATCTGCAAAATTTCGACCAGTTTTATTCAGTAGTTTTTTTGCTATTGACCTACAATGATTACATATTAACCATTAGCTTAAACCGCAACCAGACCAGAAAATAAATAATCATATTGAGTAATTGCTTCCAACTTCTTGTCTTAGCAATACAAACACTTTAAAATAGCTTGGAGACATCTCTAGTCAATAATTTGCATCTATTTCAAATACTGACGTCATAAGTTGATGACGTCATAACTCACAAGTAAGATTTTGCAAAAAATATATTTTTGCTAGACAGGGTGCATACACAGTTCCTTACAACTTTATACATAGTAAGTTTAAAAAGCTGAATTTTGGCTTGGAAAATCTAAGTATACATATTAACACATCTGCAAAACTTTGACTAGTTTGATGGAGTATTTTTTTTTTCTTCTATAGACGTACAACAATTAGTTACTTACCCGCTAGCTTAACGCGCAATCATACAAAATAGTAAATAATTGTATCGAGTAATTGCTGCAAACACTTAAAAATAGTTTGGGACATTTTCAGTCAATAATTTGCTTTTGTGCCAAACACTGACGCCACAAGTTGATGACGTCATATCACCCACAAGTAAAAACTTTCTCTAAACAGAGTGTACATAAATTTTTTAACCACTATTTTCATTGAAAAACAATGTGAAACTTGACGTGGATAAAGTGAGCATACGGTACATACTGGCACACCTGCAAATTTTGTCCAGTTTTGTCAAATACTTTCTAGGTTACGAGACGATTATCCTACTCTCTAACAGCTGATAACTTTACAATACTTCACGTATTTCAACTACTGCATCAAGTTAACGCTAAGGAATTCAATTGGTATAAATTAAGCACTTCTAAGTATTTTTTTAATGTAACCAAAAACAACATACCGGTACCCTTCGCGTCAGTTTTGTGCAATTACATAATGGCATCATAATTCTCGAAAGAAATACATTTTACGAAAAAGATCTTTATTGGATCAGCAAATTAATTTTATTAGTTACTGTTCGTTGCTGCCAATCTACTTTAAAAAAATATAAACATAAATTTTTACGCCGTAATATATTTTCATTGACTAAATTTTGTATCTAGCTAAAACATCTATAGGCTACATTGATAAGCAGGTCTTATTACTTGAAAAACAAAGAGAAATTTGGTGTGAATAAGCTATATTAAATTCCGTTAGATTAAAATAAAACCTTTAGTTACGACAAACACATTTTAACATTTTTCAACTAGCTACAAATTGGTTGTCATCACTATCATCGTCGTCATTACTGACATCATTCACTAGTTCTACTTCAATTACGGTCTCCGAATCATTTTCACAAACAACGCAAGAGCAGAGTTCGGTGCATGATACGCCGTTTCCAACGCAAGAACACTGATTTATTGTCTCTGTTAACAGTTTGCTCAATCACTTGATCTGCGGCTGTTGCGAAAAATCCGTATCGCTCTTGTTGCTGAATTGCAAATTCACCAGCACGTAAATGCTCAAGAGCAAATGGGTGTGCTTTTTCAAATTCACGCATTTCATGCAAATAGACAGGAACGTAGCGAGAATAATTCACACAATCGTAGGCAAGCAGCCAAGGAGTTATCTTCTCCAAAGTATTTAAATGACCTTCCCAATCTAATCGACGGGTACAGCTAATAAAGTGTAATAAAGTAGACACCAAATGGCTGCAACAGGGCAAAAGTAGGGAAAGCAGAGGCTTGCGTAGCACAGAACATGTCGCAATTGCTTACAAAATATTGAAAGACATCTTCCTGAAGTGGATGGAAAAGCAGAGATCATCGCCTCTGTCAAGTCACTAATTTCTTTTTTTTTTCACATATGTTGAACGAACTTGATGACCGCAACGCTTGTATGGACAAACTTTCAATTCTTTCAGGAGAATCATCTTCTGGAAATATTCTTTTAGAATTCGAACATACGCGCCTTTCAATACTTCTTTCATTGGTAAATCGAAAATAGCATCATTGATGAAAACCATGTCTATGGGCGCTCGGTGACAGATCAGTTAATGAATTTATATCCCATATAATTGTAAATTTTTAGCAGCAATAACTTTTTCAGCACAATCCAAACTCAGCCATTTATAAGCACATTACTTTAGAGTGCTGAAACTTGTTGCAGTAAACTTTTTTGAATCACTGTAATAGACGTCATCATAGTGAACAATTATGCATTTCATCAAATCAAAATCAAATCTTCATTTTACTCGCCGCATTACGCCGAAGCGTGTAACGAGTTGCGGGATCCATCTCCGCGGCTTAGCGCCTGGGCAACACAGCTCCGAAGAAACGTCGCAGCGGTGGTGAGCCGTTGGCGACACTGTGCCGATTTGACCGGTCCGGGAATCGAACCCGACACCTCCCGCACCGAGAGCGTGCGCTTGACAACTGAGCTAACGGCCATTGATTCTCTAAATTATTACTCACTGATAAATGAAAATGATACGCGCCAAGCTGAATGAGATCTATTAGCACCAATAGTATTGGTAGAGTATTTTTGTATTTAGTCGCATATTTATCCTCTTATCACGTGAAAGCAATCAATGCGCTATACGAGCTCGCTGAGGAATTGCCGGCCATCTGTCAACAACCCCAAGATGGTGGAATGCCGCTAAGTGCATTTCCCAACGGCACAACAAGTAAACTTGCCGGCTTGTTCTCCACACTGTCCGTATAATGCTGAGCGTCAAGCAGGGAAGCTGTGAATACCATTTTTATAGTCATTGGTTTGACCCGACCTGGAATCAAACCCAAGTCTACAGCTCCCGAGGCGGACGCTCTAATCATTCGCCCATCTGAGCAGTATGGAAAACTAGTCTGTCCGTAGGAATTGCACCCAGATACTGGATTACCACAAAAAGCACGTTACTGTAGCCTGACTTTTTAACATCATTTCCTCACAAACCTATCCAGCAACAGAGTATACAGATACGTAGGTTATATGACGTTTCTGCAAGTAAACCTATAAGTCATTTCGATAAGCTAGGCTAACTGACTTTTAAAAAGGTATAATAATACCGCTTCAACTTTTTAATTTTATCTATCCCTACACTTCAGCAGCTAAACCTACCTAAGTTTGTGCCACTAGCAGTTTAGTAGACTGCCAGTTCCACTATTTCGTTGTTTTACCTTGATCAGCTGTTTGGCGTAACTATGACGAAACAGCTGATAAGAACATGTTTCCAAATTTTAACTTGCTTAAGTTAATTTTTTATGAGTTAGATGCTGTCACTTCAATTAAAATTATACAAAAATAATTAAATTCAGCTTACAATTCAACTTAAAAATCAATATATTAGATATTTTTTTCTACTTCAGTTTAAAATGTTGTTGAACACTGAGCAAAAAACATTTAGAAACTAACACGGCAACACCTAATGACGAAAAAGCGGTGATGCGCTTTATGCGCAATAGTATTCATCCGCTAAAATTTTTCAATATTCAAACGGTTATATCTCAAAAACGGCACCTGCTTGCACGGGAAGACACTCCAGTTTCGATCTACTACCATAATTATATTTACAGATAATTTTTTGCATAGTTCTTCGTTAGGTATCACGAGACGACAAGATAGAGTACAGTGCAACAAGGCCTATTGGAAAGTATGAAAGTTAGCACCAGGATGCCTGTAAATGGTACCAATTACTAGATCTTTGCTTTTTCCAGAGGTATCAATTTCCACAAAAAGAGTTTCGGCATTATCATTTGCAATAGAAAATACATCTAGCTTGTTAAATTTTATATTGTCTGCTATAAAAATTGTAACTCCACCAGAAGAGCTTAAAGAGTTGGTGCATAACATATGATAGTTATTTAGTAAAGCCTGGTTTAAATTATTATTATTTAGTTTTGACTCTGAAATTGCTAAGGTGTCTGGTTTAAACTTAAAAAGGTTTAACAATTCTTCAATTTTGTGTAAGTTTCTAGTGAGGGACCTGGTGGTAAAATGTATCATTGATAGATTAGAAGCGGAAGCATTAAAATTTTGGGAAAACCATTCTACGCTACGGAATTTACAGGTAGAGTTATCAGGTAAAAGAACAGAATTGCTGTTATCTGAAAACTGGAATTTTAGGCCTACAGTAAAATTTTGGATAAGATATAAGATCAATTTACTTTAAACTATTCAAATCCTCCTTGCGAATAATAATTTTGTCCGAACCCTCCTGTTTTCTGATGAAAATGGTCCCGTTGAAAGTCCAGTAGAATTTGTATCCAATAGATTTCGCTTTCTGCTTTGTTTCGCTTTCTGCTTTGTCTGTGTCACTCGTGCAAGTGTTTTATACCCGGTTCACGCTTGAGAGGTTAGCGTTGAGCACTAAGCGGCGCTCGAACGCTATAGGCAGTAATCACATTTTTTTGATTTTTCGGAGCGTTTTAGCTGCAGTTTACTTCACTTTAACTAAATATCTGTGAAACTACGTAAATGTTGCTGAAAATTTGTGTAAAATTTGCTAAATTGTTTCCTTTTGTCGCTTTGTATGATGAGTTGCATCGACGTCACGGAATTTTCCCGCCAAAAGCACTGGACGGCAAAATGAGCTTTTCTGCTACTATTTCATTGTGTACGCTGCATGCGCGTAATGTGAAAAGGTGTGGGGTGTGTGGAAGAAGGGATAAGAAAGTGTAGGAGATGGGTGTTGTGAAGTGTGGGGAAGGTGAAGGGAAGTGTGAGGGGGAGGGTGGATAAGTGAAAAAATGTGGGGTAGGTGTGGAAAAGTGCGTTGGGGTGTGGGGAAGTGTGGGGGAGGTGTAGAGAAGTGTTGTAGAAGATGTGGGGAGTGTGTAGGGGTGTGGGGGGAGGTATGGAAAAGTGTTGGGGAAGGTGTGTGGGGGGGGTGGGAAATGTTGGAGGAGGTGTGGAAAAGTGTGTTGGGGTGTAAGGGGAAGGTAAGGGGGAAAAGTGGAAAGAAGTGAAGAGGGTGTGGGTAGAAGTGTTGGGGTGTGGGGGGAGGTGTAGGAGAGTGTTGGGGGAGGTGTGGCGAAGTGTGTTGGGGTGTGGGGAAGTGTGTTGGGGTGGGGTAGGGAAGTGTTGGAAATGTGGGGAAGTGTGATGGGGTGTGGGGTGTAGGAAAATGTTGGGGGAGGTGTGGGAAAGTGTGTTGGGGTGTGGGGAAGGTAAGGGGGAAAAGTGGAAAGAAGTGAAGGGGGTGTGGGTAGAAGTGTTAGGGTGTGGGGGGAGGTGTAGGAAAGTGTTGGGGGAAATGTAGCGAAGTGTGTTGGGGTGTGGGGAAGTGTGTTGGGGTGGGGTAGGGAAGTGTTGGAGATGTGGGGAAGTGTGATGGGGTGTGGGGATGTAGGAAAATGTTGGGGGAGGTGTGGGAAAGTGTGTTGGGGTGTGGGGAAGGTAAGAGGAAATGTGGGGAGAAGTGTAGGGGGTTTGGGGAGAAGTGTAGGGAGTGTGTTGGGGTGTGGGGAAGTGAGTTGGGGATGCGGGGAAGTGTGTTGGGGTGTGGAGAGATGAGTAGAGAAGTGTTGGGGGAGGTGTGGAAAAGTGTGTTGGGGTGTGGGGAAGGTAAGAGTAGATGCGGGGAGAAATGTAGGGGTGTGGGGAAGTGTGCTGTTTGTGGGAAAGTGTGTTGTTATTTGTGTTTTACTTTTTCTGTTTGTAAGCAGCATGCCCCAAGTGCCTAGACCTGTTTGTAATTATTGTAGAAAATGCGTATGTAAAAAGCAACCAAATTTACTATGTAACCTCTGTAATTTAATTTCTCATCTAAAATGTGTCACCGCGTACAAACCTAAAAAAAATAAGTAATGAAATAGATATGAATTACAAATGTCCTCAATGTTTTCAATCAGCTCTTCCTTTACACTCAGTAACTGATTGTGAATGGAATGATTTGTTTTCCCCTAAGCCTTCTCTTTCCGCAGCTTCACTAAATGATCTATTTTCCGAAATGAATATTCAAAATAGTTGGCCTAGCATTGTAGACTTGCAAGATGAACTAATTGAAAATAACATGCTGAATGATGCCTATATAACCGCCGAAGAAGCAAAATTATTATTAACTCCAAAATCTTCATGCGAAAATGATTGCTCTTTTGCAACTTTGTGCTTAAATGCTCGTTCCTTAGTTAATCCTATTCGTTGGCTAAACCAAACAACCTCAGTGAATACATCTACGTATCTAACGGCAGATCAAAATACAAAGGTGGTGGAGTGGCCTTTTATATTAAAAATGGATTGAATTTTACCATTAGACCAGAGTTAACTATAATGAAAGAAAAAAGTTTTGAATCAATATTTATCGATTTAAAATTCAAAAATAGTTACTTGTGGAGTTATCTATAGATCACCCCAGACCAATTCTGAATTATTTAGTGAGTTTACTGATAATCTGTTAAGTACCTCGTCAAAGCTAAATATTAATAACTCAAATTACTATATAATGGGGGACTTTAATACTGATCTACTTGCAAGTGAAAGCCATTATACAGAAACATATACTGATATAACGTTTGATAACAACTTCTACCCTCTGATAAACAAACCAACCAGAGTAACAACAACTAGATGCTCAGCTATTGATCACATATGGACAAATATTACTGGTGCTCGAATTTAAAGCGCCATATTGACTCATGAAATAGCTGATCATCTGCCAATTATGCAAGTTTCGAATATTGGTGAACCGTTATTAAAACTTAAAAATAAAGGTTACACTATTACTACCAAAAACTTCGATCGTTTTACCGCAATTTAGAAAACATTGATTTTTCGGAAGTGTATACCTTAGCAGACCCTAATGATAGTTTTGAAACCTTTAAGAATGAAGTGAATCAGCAGATGTTACAATGCTTCACGAATGAAAAACCTAAAACAACTAAATTCCGCTGTGAATGGTATGACAAGGAGTTACTTGCTCTGTCTCGAAAAAAAGATAAACTTCATAAAAGATTCTTAGCTAAACAAACCCCAGACTCCAAACAAAAGTATCAAAAAATTAGAAATTTTTATTTCCACTTAATAATAAAAAAGAAAGCATTTATGCAAAAAAAGTTTCACTTGCACCAAAGTTACATCAGAAGAACGTGGCAAACTATGAATAATTTATTAGGAAGAGCTCCAAAATCTTGTGGCTCTACCTCCTTAGAAGATGATGGAAACTTATTTAATGATTCTGTTGAGTTGGCGGATGCGTTTAATGAACATTTTGCAACTGTAGCAGAGAAATTAGTACGAAAGCTGCCAAATTCTAACGCTAAATTCACGGATTACTTAACGTCTTCCAACTCGTCATCGATATTTATGACCCCAACAATCAATTTGAAATCAAGAAAATAATATCTGCATTTGCGTCTAAATTTAGTGCAGGCTTAGATGAAATGCCAATGATCATATTGAAGTATCTTCCAGATAATGCTATTCATGCCCTCAGTTATATCTTTAACCAGTCACTATCCTTGGGAAAGTTTATTGAAGCAGTTAAAACTGCCAAGATAGTACCTGTTTTCAAAAATGGTAGCCGGAAAAAAGTTGCAAATTACAGAACAGTAACTTTGCTTTCCTCCTTTTCTAAGATTCTCGAAAAGATAGTGTATAAACGATTGTGCTCGTTTGCTATCCATACCAATGATTTTTCTTCTCGTCAATTTGGATTCCGACAAAATCACTCTACCACCCATGCTACCATTGTTCTTATAAATAATATCGTAGATGCCTTTGAGAAAAGACAATCGGTTCTTGGTATTTTTCTTGATTTGTGTAAGGCGTTTGGTACCATTGATCATGACATATTGTTTCTCAAACTAATTCACTATGACGTAGTTGGTCAGCTGCAACGAATCTGCAACAAATTCATAAGAATTATTTTTGGACTAAATCGTCGTTCTAGTGTTAAGGATGTCATGATTGAAAACGGTTTATTAACTATAAAGCAAATACGGGACCTTGAAACATGTATTTTTATGTACAAATATTCAAATCAATGCCTTCCTGCAGCATTGCAAAATCTGTTCAGCATAAAAGCAACTCGCAATTCAACAAGAAGCAATAGTAAGTATATTCCTCCTTCATACAGAGCAACGGTATGCCAGCAATCTATCAAATGCTTGGGACCCAAGATATGGAATAATCTAACCACAATCATTAAAGAAAGTAAATCATTACGATCATTTGCTCGTAAGGCCAAAGCGCATCTTATTTCAAACTAGTAAAATCCTTAGCTATGTATTCACAACTAGTCGCGTTACGTATAGTTATTTTTCTTTGTGTTGCTGTTTTGTTTTTGTAATTCCAGGTCGAAGTATGGGAAATTAAAGGCGAAAAAATCCAAAAGATTAAAACTATAAAGTAATGCAGGATGAAAAAATAAGCCATGACCGAAGAGCAAAAGAACAAAGATTGGATAATAGACTGTCTGAACCAATGAAATATGCTATTTGTTATATAATATATTGAAGCCGATGACTTCATAAAAATTCCAAAAGGAAGAACAGCGGTATATTGCTTTACTCACTCAAAGTCCAACAGCTGTTTAAGGTCTTCTTGAAATATCCTTGGAAGTTTAGTGGCAGTACAGCAGCAACAACTCTCACTAACAATTACAAACTACACAAGCAGCAGAACAGTGCTGTACCAACTTATTCAACGACGACTTACACCGACTGTTATGCTCCCTTATTCAAATAGACCTTAAACCAGGTTAAAACTCACTCACTAGGCAGCGTTTGCTCTGAGGGAATATAACAAGTTGCCGTGATCGACAACAGCTAAAAGCTGGGCCAAAAACTCTCAGAGAAAACGTACACACCCAACTCTCAGCTCAGACATAATAAACAATCTACTAAGCTGGTACTAAAACAGTAACAAACTAGTAACTACCCGATCACCAGCAGCTGAGCTCCGTAAAGTTACATAATCAATCATATATACAAGCAGTATTAGCAGTTCAGCAGAATTAAAATGACTAATATAGTAGGCTACGGAAAAGGCGGTAAACAGTGTTGCCAATTAAAGGGCAAACAAATTGTTATTGTAAGTGGGCATTCGTCCGTAACATATATGAGTATGTCATCTTAGGTAGAATCCACCGCATTCAGGCCTGTGCTAACGCCAAATTAACATTCGTTGATGTCGGTGTTGTGTGTGTGTACTGATAAAATACAATTTTTAATTTCTTTATGTATAATAACCAATAGGCCTGCAACTAATTAAAGCATTAGACCCCGATAATTTTGATAAAGAGTCTAATTCTATTAAAATTGAAGAAATTTTATTATGTGTGTGCGGTTATAGACTAGTCCGTTAATAATCGTCCAAGATCGATCGCTCCTGGGTATGAGCTCAAACTGCATCCGGTTGTGAGCTCATCGTTGATGAGTCGGATTAATGAGGGTACCTTATCACAACTCCCTCTAGGTCACCCTTGGGCAAGGTGTAGTACCTGTAAGCCCCCCTCAGCAAGGGTTACGTGCTAGAAACGGTTATTAGTATTAAATCTATTGGAAATTAAAGGATAAAGGGCTGCTGTACGGTGTAAGCATACATAATAGTTGCATTTTTTTTGCGTATGCATTTGTTTTCGATTTAGGTTGTACAACCATGCCCAGTTATACGTAACTGGCATGTTTCAACGTTTTGCGTTTTTGTTGCATGTTCCTTTTTCTGTGCCATTTTATTTTCATGTGTTATTCTGATTGGTTATTGTTGGCGGTCAGAAATAAAAGTTGTGATTGATTGACTGATAGTCATCCCTGATGTTGATTGTCATGATTAATAATCAACGGTCGAAAACGAGCAGAAACGTGTTTTTAAAGTTGAAGTTAGTTTGTTAGTTGCATATGTATTCTCCTATCACGAGAAAGCGATCAAAGCGCTATGCGAGCTCGCTTAGGAGTTGCCGGTCATCTGTCTACCACACCAAGATACGAGAATCCCGCAAAGTGCCCTTCCCAACGGCACAACAAGTAAACTTGCCGGCTTGTTCTCCACACTGTCCCTTAAATGCTGAGCGTCAAGCAGGGAAGCTGTGAATACCAATGTTAAAGTCATTGGTTTGACCCGACTCGAAATCAAACCCGAGTCTACAGCTCAAGAGACAGACGCTGTTACCACTGGGCCATCTGAGCTGTTACATTCAATTAATTAAGAATACACTCAATTAAAATTTGAAAGTTTTGCCTTAATTTGCAAGCGTTTAAAATTTCACGCTCGTAATATCACGCTGGCTTGCTATTAATTCGTAGATATTACACTAAAAGTGTGTTTTGTTTAAGAAAATCTTACCTTAATCAAAAAAATCTGATTTGTCGCTGTTACCTATTTTTCGACCATTGTTTTCGTTTGCTGTTTTTGTTTGTGTTAGCTTGGTCGTTAAATGAAATAAACTATTGCTAGTACTACTACTACTAAAATCCAACTTAATTCGGATTTTTTTCCAACTCTGCCTAAATTTTTCAAAAAAATCATGATTTTTTTCAACTCTGCCTAACCGCACCTAACCCTAACCAAAGACTATATACGTCTTTGCCCAAACGAAACATTGATGTGCAGGTATGCAATAGTGTGGCGAAGGTTTCGCATCATGATCGAATTCGACCCAAGAATATGACCGGAATACAAAAGCAAACCACCGGCATACATCGCAGGATGCGTCGATGTATATTGTGACAAAAGTTCCAAGTGACAAAATCTGGCAACCCCGATACCGGCGGTGTTGCTGAAACCTGCAAGATCACAAGTACCGCCCTTGTGCACAAGGATCGTTAGGGGCGTTAGTGAGTTATTGGCCCTTAGCAATAACTCACTTGCGCCCCTAACAGTGGTGGCAAGTTACTTTTAAAAAGGAACTAGTAACAAGTTACTTGGCAAAAAAAATAACTTAATTACAGTTAAAAATTTAAAAAAGTAACTAGTTACAGTTACTTTTTTGCATGCCACGAAACCAAAAAAAAGTATCGATTCCTAACATGTAAGCCCAAAGCTCCATGGTGTGTATTCAAACCAAAATCATTCATCTTTATATTGAAATGAAATGAAAGTAAGCGACAATTCTGGTACAATAAACCCTACAGTAGGCCTACCAACAATTGAATGCCTTTCAAAAATAATAACATTTCAAAGTAATTAGCCTATATATCACTAAGCCCACTGTGCTTCGGCTTTAAAATGTCTTCTTCAATTCTAAAAAGTTGTTCAACTGCAACACTAGAAACAGCGGCGTGGCAAAAAATTTCAAAAGAGGGGAGAATCCACTAATTCGACATTTTTTTCAAATGTAGTTTTTATGAGGCAAAACTAATTTGAAGCTAATTGCAAAACAACAAAGGCTCTAGGGGGGTCTGGAGCATGCTCCCCCGAAAAAATTTGAAAAATTTTACATGCTGCAATGGCTGTTTTAGTGCTTTTTGTATAATTTTCAGGAAAATTTTGTTAAAATTTTATGACCTTGCTGCGCTTCGACTTTAAAATGTCTTCTTCAATACTAAAAAGTTGTTCAACTGCAGCACTAGAAACAGCGGCGTGGCAAGAAATTTCAAAAGAGGGGAGAACTTATTATACTAATTCGACGTTTTTTTCAAGTGTAGTTTTTATACGGCAAAACTAATTTGAAGCTGATTGCAAAACAACAAAGGCTCTAGGGGGATCTGGGGCATGCTCCCCCAAAAAAATTTAAGAAATGGGTTGAGTATGAACTGAGTGAGTTGCGGACTCATAATTTGAATGTCTGATGTTGTATGAGTTGTCTGTTCACCACAGCAAATAATTCTTCAATTGTCAATGCTCATCAGCTCATTGATTGATACGATGTAGAAGCGCTTGCGCTGAAATCATCTTTTCATTTATTATTATTATTATTACTATTTTTCTTAGCAAATTGTGTAATTCCCATTCATCAGTAGCTCTCCCCCTTGCAAGGTTTAGTAAAACGCAACCTTATTAGGGCGAGGAGGCGATGATGATATGCAGAGTTACGTAAAGGGGCAATGGCAGGAAAAAGTTTGAGAACCACGGACCTAAAGCATTGTCAGTTGCCTTGTTTAGTACATTGATCATTTTTCTTTTCAATTCGGCCTCAGTTTCAGTGGGCTTGTCAAAGAACCAAGCTCATTATTATGAATTGAGTGACGTTAAATAATTTTTTTTCATTTATTTTAGCGGAAGAAGATGCCCTATAAAAGTAACTGTAACTTTTGAGGTTCTATAGTGGTAACCAGTAACCAGAGAAGGGCACGATACTCAATTTTTGAGTCAATTGATATCGATACACGATACTTGAAAGTAGAGTTACCGGTAATCGATACCGATACATGATACTTTGAAGAGGTGTTAAATCGATATCTCGATACAATATCAGGAAAAAAAATTGAATTGAAAAAAATTGGTTTACAAATGATAAAAACACTGCTACAAGTTTGCAATCTGCGGACAATTACAAAACGTAAAAATGTCATGTTTTTTTTATTTTGTTGCATATGTATCCTCCTATCACAAGAAAGCGATTAAAGCACTATACGAGCTCGCTTAGGAGTTGCCAGTCATCTGTCTACCACACCAAGATGGGAAAATCTCGCTAAGTGCCCTTCCCAATGGCACAACAAGTAAACTTGCCGGCTTGTTCTCCACACTGTCCCTTTAATGCTGAGCGTCAAGTAGGGAAGCTGTAAATCCTCATTTTAAAGTCATTGGTTTGACCCGACTCGGAATCAAAACCCAATCTACAGCTCCTGAGGCAGACGCTCTTACCACTGGGTCATCTGAGCTGTCAATTGGGACATGTTACAATTTCACAACTAACGTTGCTCAATGGCGTTACAAAACAGTTGCAAATAGGTTAGTGATAAGAGAAATTTGCGGACAGTAAGTCACTTTGAATCAATGAGGGAATTTAGCTTCATTTCACATTCTTCAGAAATCATGAATAAACGTCCAGTCAACTCCTGGTAAGATTGATCTTGCTCAAAAACAGTATCGAGATACTTGTATCGGCGATGCACAAAAACATGCTTAACAGATATGCGATACTGTAGTTAAACACTAAATCGATACCGATATCGATAGAAAAGTATTGCCGATACAAGTATCTCGATACTGCCCATCTCTGCTAGTTACAAATTCCATTACTTTTACGAAAAAGTAACTTAAAGGGGAACTGAAGAGCAAAACCGTTTTTTCAGAAATGGCGTTAAAAATTACACTGAGTTTTATACTGACTGTAGAAATTTTCAATCATTTTTAATTAACCCGAAATTAAATGTTAAACTTGTGATCATGACGCCATGGAGGTCTCTGACGTCATTGAAAAACGCGTGGATTACAGACAGCGGTAAGGTTTGCGTAGTTGCATGCGTGCAGTAGTGCGGAACGTACAGACCTCCATGACGTCATAATCACAAGTTTAGCGTTTAATTTCTGGTTAATTAAAAATGATTGAAAATTTCTGCAGTCAGTGTAAAACCCAGTGTAATTTTTAACGCCATTTCTGAAATAAACGGTTTGCTCTTCAGTTCCCCTTTAATTACAGTTTCTAAATAAGTAACTAGTTACAGCATTTTGTAACTAGTTACTGCCCTCCACTGGCCCCTACCTAGTGGTCTTTGTGCTCTTAACTCAGTTGCTAGGGCAGTCCTTGTGTTCCAGCAGGTATTTGCAGGACCCCTGCACAAATGGTTTTAAAAAAGGTAGTGTCTACTGTCTATATTGCTCTGGCAGTAGATCCTAATTAGCTAATTTACTCAAAACCAGTCATGCATGTTGACGCAAGCCAGGCAACAGCTATATGTATAGATGCAAGCCAATCAGAATCTGGCTGTTGAAGGCAAAATAGACACTGTCTTAAAAAAACTCTTCTTATTTCAAATGACCTCACAAAGGTCAAAGGGTATAACATCATCACATATGACTTCACTTTTAAGTCTACCCAGCACTCTTTCCTATTGCGTTTTCAACAATTGCAAATTTATCCAGATATAAATTTTTAAAAAAATGCCCAAAGATTTAATCCAATCTTTGCCTCAAAGTTGAGTTCTGGTTCCCAGATGATAAATTTTTTTGGTTTTTACCAAAATATTGAACAATTTCATTCAAATTCAGCCAAAAATCGCTATTCCAGTTGACCAACTTGAAGGAAAATTGGAAAAATTTGCTCAAATTTTATCATTTTCGTAAATTTTGCATCTTAGAGGGAACAGTGCTCTCCAGCTCTTGTAACATTGTAATTTATTTATTTAGTTGCATATTTATCCTCCTATCACGAGAAAACGATCAAAGCGCTATACGAGCTCGCTTAGGAGTTGCCGGCCATCTGTCTACCACACCAAGATGGGGGAATACCGCAAAGTGCCTTTGCCAACGGTGCAACAAGTAAACTTGCCGGCTTGTTCTCCACACTGTCCCTTAAATGCTGAACGTCAAGCAGGGAAGCTGTGAATACCAATGTTGAAGTCATAGGTTTGACCCGACTCGGAATCAAACCTGAATCTACAGCTCAAGAGACAGACGCTCCATACCACTCGGCCATCTGAGCTGTTGACGTCACAGGTCATAATCTGATTGTGCAATACAATGCTAAGAACCAACTATGACTAATCTGTTTGCATACCTCTGACAGATTGCTGTGCTATCCCACGTGTGGTGCAGTGGACCAGCCTTCTAGTAAGCGGTGTGCTGTTAGGTACCGGTGCTATACTGCTGTTCTACCAGTAGTAACCTGGAGTACTGGCCTTGGTTAGTTTTTGTTAAATAATGTTAGTTTGCAAAACGTGAAGCTCAAATGGCAGGCAATGAGAATTTCGAGCAGATGGTTTTAAATCTGTATACTTCTCGACAATGCGATGAAGCTCGACAAGAACCAATGGTTAGTCGTGGACACAACGACGACGGTGGCAATTGCATGCGGGCAGCTACAGCTATTCATGATTCACGAATGATAAATCTTGAGGATTTTGCAAAATATAGTTTGGATATTTCTGAAAATACGTATAAAAGTCTCGTTCAAAATTATCCGAAGAACATAGCTTTGGTAAGTTATATAATCTTCGATTTTTAAATTGCTTTGTTCTCATGACTTAGTATTATAATTATCTCTTTTCCAGCAGCGGCGCAACATGAACTGCGATGCTGGCTTATTCCTTGTTTGTACTGTGGAGATGTAACTTTGTTCGAAAACTGAAACATTTCTGATAAATTTATAAATGTGGCAAAAGCATATTTTCTAGTAGGCTGGCATTATTATTGCATTTAAAGTATTCTTGCATCACAGTGATCGTCTTTAGCAGCTCAATTTTCAATTAGGCTAACAGCTATTGAAAACAGCAAAAAGAAACAGCTAGAACATTTAAAAACAATGAAGGACTTACACATTGCACTGTCAATAATGTTTTTCTTAAATTGTTTTCTTTCCATCCATTGGGTACACTAGCCTATAAGACACGATGGTTTTCAAGAGGTTTTAAGTTACAGTATGATAGGGTCACCATATTTTCACTACGCAAAAGGAGGACAGGTTCTTGGAGGGTCATCATATCCGCAGATGTCCAGTTTTCCGCCCTAAAACAAGTGAAGACCAAAAAAAAGGTCATCACGTCCGCAAATGTACATTTTTCCACCCAAAAGCATGTAAAGACCAAAAAAGAAAGGTCATTACGTCCGCAGGCCGTAGTTTCCGCTGAAACTTCCCAAAATTTTTCGTGGAAGAATGATTTGACATGTTATTGTTGTTCATAATGCCAAAAAAGAAGACATTTGGCCATTTTTTGGCGTCCTCAGAAGACAAATCTTTTGGTCAAAAAGGAAGACATGTCCTTCAAAACGAGGACGTATGATAAGCCTACCGTATGAAGATCATTGGACAAAAATAAAGCGGCAAAAAAGCATATGGTTCACAAAATACAGTATCAATTGAAACTAGATGGCAGCTGCAAGCACCCGCTTATGGCTTCCCGATCAAGCTTACTAGGGACCCAAACGTCTAAGGGAACAGGTGATTGACTTCGCTTTTACAACTTAAAAAAACAACAAATCCCTGCAAAGTATAGGTGGGCATTATCACACATGAAGTAAGTTTAATTTCCTGCAGCCTGTGCTCCAGAAACTTAATAATATTGTAACGACTTTTTACATTTCTGTAATACAGTCATCGAAATCTCAATAAAACTATTATCCTTAAATTTTTTCACGTGTACAGTGATGATGCTGCACAAAAAATCAAATCTTCATTATACTCGCCATATTACGCCCAAGCGTGTAACGAGTGGCGGAGCCCACCTACGCGGCGCAGCGCTTGGGCTACACAACTCCGAACAAACGTCGCAACGGTGGCGAGCCGTTGGCGACACTGTGACGATTTGGCCGACCAGGCAATTCAACCTCACACCTCCCGCACCGATAGGGTGAGCTTAGCAACTGAGCTAATCGGCCGGCACAATGCTACACAAGTCTGCAGCAAAATCATCTTGTTTGTCTGACATTTCAAACAAGCTGGCAAATCTTGCAGTAAATTCAAACAATAAACGCCATGATTTTTGAAGGATTTGTGCAGCTGCAAGGACGACTGCATTCACACAAAACGAAATTAAATCATGGAGCTTGTGCTCGTTTCTAAGGGCCAAGAAATCGCGGCATAAAATGGAATGTATTATTTTGATATATCAAAAAATGAAGTTACAAAGTAAAAATTACGAGATTTTAAATAAACAGAAATTACGAATAAAGATGTACATTTACTTGCCATTAACATGTTTTTTATTCAGAAACTCATTAACAACAATTTATTCAAGAATTTTTTGAAAAGGATGGCATACACCGCATTAAAGCAGTTTGAATAAATATAAAAAAAAATGTTTGACTTTTTCGTTTTTCTGCCGCTCTCAACTAGGGCTTATTTTAAGGGTAGGGCTTACATTAAAATCATCCTCAAAAATCACGCTAGGTTTTATTTTGCGGGTAGGTCTTATTATCGGGGAAACACGGCAATTACAACCAATTTCGCGAAACCACAAGCTTGATAATCTGATAGCGGATTATGCTAGCTATTACTCTAACAAACTCTTCGCCGCAATGCGAACACAGTTTCATTGCGAGGAATCCACAAAGCTAAGTCATGAGTCCAATGCACCAACCACTTGGCCAAGTCCCATGTGCCCCTTATTGCTGATTAAAACGTCAGTTTAACCACAAACTCATACGGCTCACTCACGAATGAAAAAGTTTTAAGCCAAAATAGCTCAAAAACATGTTACCCTACTGCCCTCTAACGGATTACATAAATTTGCTTGACTTTCATGAGGTTTCCTGAAATTTCACGTTTTTTACGTTTGACTCCAAGTCAGGCGCTCTGGAGTAACCCTTCATTATATTGATATTTTACCCACATTGAGATAAATATCCTCCGATAATTTGAAGGTCCTAGCTGTTGTCATTTAACAGTTATGAGCTTGTGAAAATTTTCTTATTATTGACTTTTGACCCCAAACCACTTGACTGCCACCCCCCGCAAGTTGTGAGACACAAGTTTACGTCGAGGTCTATCATCCCTGAACATTTCAAGCCTCTAGCATCAGCGGTTGAAATGCCCTAGACTGCGCAAGATTGGCAACATTTATTGGTGTTTTGACCTTTGACCTCGAGTCACGTGACATAGAGCGTTCATGGTTGGTACACTGCAAGGACATATCAAGACACACCAATCCTATCAAAATCAAGTTCTTATGTGTTTTGAATGAATAGTTATACGCCAAACGACATATTTGCGTATTTGACCTTTGACCCCTAGTGACGTCACGCAAAACTAATCATTGCTGGTGTTTTTGTATTCTCGTTGAGATGCATCTGCTCCGTAAATTTGAAGGTCCTTCCAGCTGCCATTCACAAGTTATTAGCGTTTGATCAAACTATTTGTCAATTTAATTGATTGACGTTTGACCTTTAACCTGTTGACCGCCACCCCCCAAAAGCTGTTAGGCACAAGTTCACATGGAGGTCTATCATCCCTGGGAATTTCAAGTATCTAGCATCAGCGGTTCAAAAACCTTAGGCTGCACAAAAAACTGCTGAGGTTCGTTGATTTGACCCTAAGTGACGTCACGATCAGGTCATTGTTGTGCATATTTTTGTTCCCCACATTGATATGCATATACTGTGAAAATTTGAAAGTCCTACCTGTAGTCATTCAAAAGTTATTAGGTTTTGGTAAATTTGGTTGTTTGACCTTTAACCTGACGACCGCCACCCCCGAACAGTTGTTAGGCACAAGTTCTCAATAGGATCTACCATCCCTGAACATTTCAAGTCTCTAGCATCAGCGGTTCAAATACCTTAGGCTGCGCAAGATTGGCAACACTTCCCGATTTTTTTGACCTTTGACCCCGAGTCACGTGACATAGAACGTTTATAGTTGGTACACTGCAAGGACATATCAAGACACACCAACCCTATTAATTTTAAGTTCCTATGTGTTTTCCATCAATAGTTATTTGCGAAACGACATATTTGCGTATTTGACCTTTGACCCCAAGTGACGTCACGCAAAACTAATCACTGTTGGTGCTTTTGTACCCTTGTTGAGATGCATCTGCTCCGTAAACTTGAAGGTCCTACCAGTTGCCATTCACAAGTTATTAGCGTTTGATCAGAATTTTGATCATTTTATTTGATTGACGTTTGACCTTTAACCTTATGACCGCCACCCCCCAAAAGTTGTTAGGCACAAGTTCACATGGAGGTCTATCATCCCTGAGAATTTCAAATCTCTAGCATCAGCGGTTCAAAAGCCTTAGGCTGCACAAAAATCTGTTAAGATTCGTTGATTTGACCTTTGACCCTAAGTGACGTCACGAACAGGTCATTGTTATGCATATAATTATTCCCCACATTGATATGCATATACTGTGAAAATTTGAAGGTCCTACCTGTAATCAATCAAAAGATATTAGGTTTTGGTAAATTTGGTTGTTTGACCTTTGACCTTTAACCTGACGACCGCCACCCCCCAAAAGTTGTTAGGCACAAGTTCCCAACAAGATCTACCATCCCTGAAAATTTCAAGTCTCTAGCATCAGCGGTTCAAAAGCCTTAGGCTGCACAAAATTTGGTGTTGAAAAAAAAAAAAAAAAAGAAAACTAGATGGCAGCTGCAAGCACCCGCTTATGGCTTCCCGATCAAGCTTACTAGGGACCCAAACGTCTAAGGGAACAGCACAGCGACTTCGCTTTTACAACTTAAAAAAACAACAAATCCCTGCAAAGTATAGGTGGGCATTATCACACATGAAGTAAGTTTAATTTCCTGCAGCCTGTGCTCCAGAAACTTAATAATATTGTAACGACTTTTTACATTTCTGTAATACAGTCATCGAAATCTCAATAAAACTATTATCCTTAAATTTTTTCACGTGTACAGTGATGATGCTGCACAAAAAATCAAATCTTCATTAAACTCGCCATATTACGCCCAAGCGTGTAACGAGTGGCGGAGCCCACCTACGCGGCGCAGCGCTTGCGCTACACAACTCCGAACAAACGTCGCAACGGTGGCGAGCCGTTGGCGACACTGTGACGATTTGGCCGACCACGCAATTGAACCTCACACCTCCCGCACCGATAGGGTGGGCTTAGCAACTGAGCTAATCGGCCGGCACAATGCTACACAAGTCTGCAGCAAAATCATCTTGTTTCTTTGACATTTCCAACAAGCTGGCAAATCTTGCAGTAAATTCAAACAATAAACGCCATGATTTTTGAAGGATTTGTGCAGCTGCAAGGACGACTGCATTCACACAAAACGAAATTAAATCATGGAGCTTGTGCTCGTTTCTAAGGGCCAAGAAATCGCGGTATAAAATGGGATGTATTATTTTGATATATCAAAAAATGAAGTTACAAAGTAAAATATACGAGATTTTAAACAAACAGAAATTACGAAAAAAGATCTACATTTACTTGCCATTAACATGTTTTTTATTCAGAAACTCATTAACAACAATTTATTCAAGAATTTTTTGAAAAGGATGGCATACACCGCATTAAAGCAGTTTGAATAAATATAAAAAAAGAATGTATTTGCGTATTTGCGTAAAAACGACATATTTGCGTATTTGACCTTTGACCCCAAGTGACGTCACGCAAAACTAATCATTGCTGGTGTTTTTGTACTCTCGTTGAAATGCATCTGCTCCGTAAACTTGAAGGTCCTACCAGTTGCCATTCACAAGTTATTAGGGTTTGATGAAACTATTTGTCAATTTAATTGATTGACGTTTGACCTTTGACCTGTTGACTGCCACCCCCCAAAAGCTGTTAGGCACAAAATCACATGGAGGTCTATCATCCCTGGGAATTTCAAGTATCTAGCATCAGCGGTTCAAAAACCTTAGGCTGCACAAAAAACTGCTGAGGTTCGTTGATTTGACCTTTGACCCTAAGTGACGTCATTGATATGCATATACTGTGAAAATTTGAAAGTCCTACCTGTAGTCATTCAAAAGTTATTAGGTTTTGGTAAATTTGGTTGTTTGACCTTTGACCTTTAACCTGACGACCGCCACCCCCCAAAAGTGGTTAGGCACAAGTTCCCAATAGGATCTACCATCCCTGAACATTTCAAGTCTCTAGCATCAGCGGTTCAAAAACCTTAGGCTGCGCAAGATTGGCAACACTTCCCGATTTTTTTGACCTTTGACCCCGAGTCACGTGACATAGAACGTTTATAGTTGGTACACTGCAAGGACATATCAAGACACACCAACCCTATTAATTTCAAGTTCCTATGTGTTTTTCATTAATAGTTATTTGCCAAACGACATATTTGCGTATTTGACCTTTGACCCCAAGTGACGTCACGCAAAACTAATCACTGTTGGTGCTTTTGTACCCTCGTTGAGATGCATCTGCTCCGTAAACTTGAAGGTCCTACCAGTTGCCATTCACAAGTTATTAGCGTTTGATCAGAATTTTGATCATTATATTTGATTGACGTTTGACCTTTAACCTTATGACCGCCACCCCCCAAAAGTTGTTAGGCACAAGTTCACATGGAGGTCTATCATCCCTGGAAATTTCAAGTTTCTAGCATCAGCGGTTCAAAAGCCTTAGGCTGCACAAAAATCTGTTAAGATTCGTTGATTTGACCTTTGACCCTAAGTGACGTCACGAACAGGTCATTGTTATGCATGTAATTATTCCCCACATTGATATGCATATACTGTGAAAATGTGAAGGTCCTACCTGTAGTCATTCAAAAGATATTAGGTTTTGGTAAATTTGGTTTTTTGACCTTTAACCTGACGACCGCCACCCCCCAAAAGTTGTTAGGCACAAGTTCCCAATAAGATCTACCATCCCTGAAAATTTCAAGTCTCTAGCATCAGCGGTTCAAAAGCCTTAGGCTGCACAAAATTTGGTGTTGAAAAAAAAAAAAAAAAGAAAAAAAAAAAAAAGAATTTTTCGGAAACAAAATATTTTTATCTAGAAAGTGGGGGGCTGCCGGGGAAAGTTAGCGACCAAGGTGTAGACCTAGGTGGGACACACATTTGAACTCTAGGTCACTTTTGAATTGGAACAGTAGTTTAGCAGCTACAGCTGCTGGAAGTGTCAAAAAGTGCACAAATGGCCAAACAAAAGTAATATGGCTTCCCTTTTCGGGAAGCCATAAAAAAAAAAAAAGAATTTTTCGGAAACAAAATATTTTTTATCTAGAAAGTGGGGGGCTGCCGGGGAAAGTTAGGGCGACCAAGGTGTAGACCTAGGTGGGACACACATTTGAACTCTAGATCACTTTTGAATTGGAACAGTAGTTTAGCAGCTACAGCTGCTAGAAGTGTCAAAAAGTGCACAAATGGCCAAACAAAAGTAATATGGCTTCCCTTTTCGGGAAGCCATAAAAAAAACTGCGGTAGATTTGTGTTGTTGATGGCAAATTGTTGTTGAGTCATATTTTCTCTGCAGGCAAAGGCAGTCCTCGAAGCTTGGATGGACAGCATTGCAGGGGATCAGGATGTTAATGTTCATGATTTCGAAAAAGTTCTTTTTGATAATAAATATGTCGCAACTGTAGAACGATGGTGGGCTTATCGAGGTAAACACACTTCAAGAATTATATGAAACGCTTTTCTTGCATAGCCTATGTTGAAGATTAGTGAGTTCTTGTGTGCTATTTAATTATATGCAAGTACGAGGTGTGCAATTGGCTTTTCACGTTCCAAGCATGCGAAGCTGCTACGCCGAGTTGAATTGATTTTTTCGTTAATCAGAACAAATTTCGATCAATTCAACTAAGTTGGGATAAAATTTGTCACTGTGTAAAAAGCTAGGTTCTTTTGAACATAAGGTGGGTTTTTGTGCCGAGTTGTGCCTTGTCAAATTGCCACATGCTGTCTCTCTCTTGACTTTAAGTTTTTCTAATTTCTTTATTACTGCAAGTAATAAGCGAATGAACCAATTGATGTATACTTACGAAAACGTTGTGGAAAAAACTAATGTGAAGTCAAGGTCAAGTTACCGATAAGCAAAGAGGTATTTTTATGTTTACTTAATTGTATAATTCAGAGAACTTTGCGATAATCATAATTATTTTGTGCAATAAATAATGTATTTTGTGCATAATTATTTTGTGCAATAGAAAGGTTTTGGATTTAAGCAAGATATTTTTTGTTTGCGCCGACGTTTTTGTTTAGGCCTATATACTTAACCTAAGCTACTTAAATGCTGCACACAAAACAAGCGAGCCAACAGATAGATATAGATTTGCGAAAACTTAGTAAGAAAAATACTGCTTAATCAAGGTCAAGTTGCCGATATGGGCAAAGACTTACTTATACATTTTTAATTAACAAAAAATATCTAGCATAATTGCAACACCTTTGTTTGTTCTTTATTACGCAATATAATTATCGCGAAGTCCTTTCAATTAAACAATCAGTCAAACACAGAAATACGTCTTTGCTCATCGGTAACTTAACCTTGACTACGCATTAGTTTTTCTCACAACGTTTCCGTAAGTATATATACATCTCTTATTAGGTTCACTTGTTTCCTGCAGCAATTAAGTAGCTTAGGTTAAGTGAACAAAAACGTCGACGCAAACAAAAAATATCTTGCTTGAATCTAAAATCCTTCTTATAATTACGATTATCGCAAAGTTCTCTGAATTATACAATTAATTAAACATAAAAATACGTCTTTGCTTATCCGTAACTTGACCTTGACTTCGCATTAGTGTTTCATACAACGTTTTCGTAAGTATACATCAATTGGTTTGTTCAGTTATTACTTGCAGTAATAAAGAAATTAGAAAAAATTAAAACACCAACACGGTTGCAAATATATAATTTTTGTGAAAATGGTGTTTATAAAATTGTTTAAAAGTAGTAGAAAAATAATTGTGAAAAGTGCACTTCAACCATAGATTTGTAATACTGCAACTAGATGGCGCATAGCGCGAAAAAAAGTGTAACCAATTGAAGCTCCGATTCGTCATCTTGGAATTACCCGCTTGGACAAACGCGGCATATCTTTTATAACGTAAAAACGATTGAGAGTGTTACAAAAAATATCATAACTTTAGTTATGCTTGTGGGATTTTAAACATTTTGACTGGATCGTGAAGGTCTTGATTTTAGCTATCGTTTAAAAACAAATTTCAAGAAATTGCTAAAGTTTTAGGCACTTTACGTGGTAAGTAAATTGGACAATAGGCAATAATTTTTGAAGCGGTTTTTAAGCTAAAGCGTGAATGTAGCGTCGATTTGCAAAAAGTTGTCATTTGATTCAAATTGAATAAGCTCAATCACAAAACTTTAAACTTTAATATGAAATTAGTTGAGCTATTGGTCATGGTTTTCCAGGGCTTAAAATTTTTTCGCTGGAAAAATGATTGCGTAAATTGTTTTAAACCTCATGCAAAAGTAGGTTTTACTGTATAGAACTAGATTTTGCTGCTTAAGGCGAAAGGCTTGTTGCTATCGAAGAGGTTCAAAATTATGGAAAAATGTATACATCAAAAACATTTTGAAAGTGGTGGTGGAAGGATGCATACCCTTCATCTTA
>OZ023236.1:28922694-29198335 GCA_964006365.1 Trididemnum miniatum
TGCTTCAACAACCACTTTTGCAGTATCGGCACGTCGTTAGCTGATAAAATTGATTCTTCCTGCCCTCTTTCCTATCGTAAGAACCTTCTAAAACGTCGATGTATTTTCGTCCTACTGCTGCTGAAATTTTTAATGTGATATTCCAGTTAAATCCCAGCAAGAGTTGTAGTTTAGATAGCATTAACGCTACATTTGTTAAAATCGCTGCTGATGTTATATCGCCGATCTTAGCTGTTTTAGTTGATATATGTTTTGACGTTTGAATTTTTCCGAACTGTCTCAAAATTGCTGAAGTCGTACCAATTTTTAAAACAGCTGATAAATTCAAAGTTAATTATTATCTTTATTTTCTAAAGTAATACAAAAAGTTGTTCACACTAGGACTATGGACTTCCTTAATCTTCATTCCATTCTTACTCCTTCACTCAATATGAGTTTTGATCAAAGTTTTTAACTATTCATGCAGTCCTGGATATTACTACGTCTTGTTTTGATAATTATCACGGACTAACAGGATTGGTGAATGATATTTTATTGTTCGTACTTAACTGACAGAAGACAGTTCGTCACAATTCATAATCTAACTCCTCTTTGAGACCAATCCATGTCGGAGTTCCTCAGGGTTCAACCCTTGGACCTTTGCTTTTTCTTCTTTATATCAATGACTTGCCTAACTGTGTTGAAAGTGTACCTCGTTTATTTGCGGCCAGACTCTCTGGCCCTCCTTGGCGCCGGCCCTGAATCAACTGGAAAAGCAACTTAGTTTAGAATTAACTGAAATATATAAATGAATGGTGGCTAACATATTAACTTTAAATACATCTAAATCTCATGCGTTGATAATTTCCCCGAAACTTATATCTCCTTCAGTAAGTCCTAATCTTCAGTGTTCTGCTGAAAGAATAAATTCGGTTCAGCTAAGTATGAGGCAATTATTGTGGATGATCAATTAAACTTTGCCGATCACATCAAAAATATTGAAACCAAAGTTGCCCGCTCAGTCGGGAGTCCCAAGTATTGTCCACCCAATTCAGCTATGTTGCAATTGTAGTATGCTGTCGTACATCCAAATTTGCTGTATGGTGTAGCCGTTTGGGGTAACACGTTCCTTCCTATCTTACCAGATTGACGCGCTTTCAGAAAAAAGCAATTAGATTAGTGACTTTCAGTGATTGGAATGTTAGTTGTTGCTCCTCTGCAGCGGTGGTCTTAGACGAAGGGGGGCCTGTGCAACAATTATAGTGGGGGCCTTTTGGGATCCAAATTCCAAAACGCTGTAGTGTGCTCTAAAGCGCATTTGATAGGAAGTTACTTTGATAGGAAGTTACTTGAAAAGCCGCGGCAATCAAGCAAGCTCATTTAATGCATGTAATGTAGAAACATCATTTACTGCCAGTAATTGGTAGACTATAACAAAGCTAACTTTGAGACATGGAATGATTTGCTTAATTTACTGTATATATACAATATTGATAACTTGATTAAACCACAAACTAGTTGGCTATATTAACAGCAAATCAGTTTTGGTATATTCTCAATGATTAATTTTAACATCAACTTATATGCAATATTGCTGCACCTGCTAGTGACAGCTTGCAATAATGCAAAATTCTTTGCACTTTGTGGCAATTCATAACGATAACAAACAAAATGTACTTAGCAATAAATTTACCTGTGATCAAAGCACATTGCTGATGCAGACCTTTAAGGATAAGCAACTGAGTGTGCGAAGTTCAGGCAAAAAGCTTCCAGTTAATTAGTTTTCTTTCTACTGAAATATCTGCGAAACTGCTATGATGGTCCTGAAACTGGACTGTGTCTGTAAGATTACTTCATCTGTTTCATCCTTCTTTCCACTTTCCTTTAATAACTGCTTTTCTCTTTATACAGTAAGAATTGTTACTATATTCTAATTTAAAAATGTCTTTTCTTCGATTTTTAGAAGCAAAAGATAATAAGTAGTGTGGTTTGTGAGATATCGCACTACTTCCAATTAACTTTTCATCATCTGTATGCACAAGATAAAACCATTTTGTTCTCATATTTTGGACTATTCGCATTAAGTGGAAAATCAGAAAAGTTTACTTCCTAAAACCGAATATATACACTTCAAAAATATAATGAGCTACTGCTTACATAATTCGCAAAATGATGCTCAGTTCTGGCGAAGCAGTAAAGAGTCAGCTCTGATGGTTACTTCCATTATTTTCTTTTCTGAGCTTTTGAATACATCATAATCAGTGGTTTTGAATTAATAAAATTAAAATTTAATCTCTACAACTTTAGTTTCCAAGTAACATCTACATACATTTGAAACAAGAAATCTCTCATCACAACTCTTCTAGTCAAAAACTAAAACAATGTATTATTTCTACAAACCAGAGCCGGCGCCAGAGCAGTCGACTTAGAGGGGCCAACCGTTTATCCGGGGGAGGGCAAAGTTTAAAATTAAGCACAACAGCCGCTGTCTTCACAATAGAAAGCTTGTTAATTGGAGGAGCCAGGCATGTCGATTGGGGGGGCCAGGCATGTTGATTGGGGGGCCAGGCCCCCCTTGGCGCCGGCCCTGCTACAAACTGCAACTTCCAATCAAAACAGTTACACTAATTACTGTACATTGATGTGGCTGTCACTGTGCTAATTTCTTTTCAGTAATTTAAACCACTCTATGTACTGTAAGTTTGATACACATGTAGTACAATGTGTAGCAAACCAAAATACTGTAAACTTCAAAGTCTCGCGAGAATCTTGGAAAAAGTTTTGGAAGCTATTATGAGGTATACGTACTAATTATTTCAGACAATCTTAATAGGAAAAAAACTTATTAACAATCTCAAACTGCACAGTATTACTAGAGCCCAACAACCAAGAAAAGCTTAATACCAATATGACCTGATTCTAAGTTTTTAGCAAGTGCGAATTTGCCCAAATAGAAATTTTAAGAAAAATTTTGCCCAAAGCTTTTGGGGGGGTTAAAGGACAAGTGATCAAATTTATGCCTCAAAGTTTATGAAATGTTTATTCTGCATCAAAGTATTGAACACTTTGATTCAAATTCGGCTAAATCACAAGCCCAGTTGGCAAGCTAAAAGAAAAATCAAAACATTTTGCCCAAAATTTCTCACTTTTCTCAAATTTCACACCTTAGAGGGAACAGTGAACATAGCCTACGTGATGTAAACTATGCGACAATAATTATGCAGCGTAGAGGCATTTTAGTTACAAACAGCAAAGGTTTCAAAAGTCCAGTTCCGTAAGGAAGGAACCGAAATCAGCCATGCTCTAGAAAAATGTCATGTTACCCTAATCGAGCATCAAAGCTACTATCTCAAAATGCAGAGTAAACCCGTAAGATACGTTCTGTTAACTTTCAGGAAGTCTACATTACTCTGACTAATCATCATTGCTAAAGATTCAGCCATTACACAGTGGGGTGTAACTCAGTCTGTTATAAGATACAGAAATTGAGAAGTTTCACTTTGAGGTAGTTCAGCTTTAATTAGAGATAAAAAAACAGAAACGGTTCAGACAAATTGTTTGCTGTGCATCAATGCAAAGAGTTTTGTTAAAATGAAAATTTTTTTAGGGAAGGTTAAATTTGAGATAACTAAAATCAATTTTAATGGTTTGGTTCGAGTTAACATATAGAGATATGTTTTTTGGAGTTTCCACATTAAATTTTTTTGAGGGGGGCCTTATTTTTAAAGGTGGCAAGGGGGTCGTTCCTATTCGGAAGAACTGAAACTAATTCTAATGATGTAAAATGGTTCAAGTTTACAAAAAAAGTGTTTTTTTTATATGGTTCTAAAACTAAACTAAAAATGATTTAAAATAAAAAAAAATTATAAAAATAAAAAATAATTTGAATTAATAAAACGATTAAATAAAAAATTATGAAAAAAACAAAAAATTAATTAAATTAAATACAAATAAAAAAATAGTTATAATTTCAATAAAAACAAAAAATAAAAATAATTTAAACTAAGAAAAAAACTAAAATTAATTTTATCGATATGGTTCAAGTTGAAATAGAAAAAAATTTTTCATAGTTAACACAATGATTCTTTTTGAGGGGGGGCCTGTGCGACCGCACGGTTCGCACATTCCTAAGACCACCACTTCTCCTCTGTTTCATTATTACAAATATTTTGCCTTTTTCTGAACTGATTAAATTTGATATTGCAAAATTCCTTTTTAATTGTTTGCTTCCTTCGTAATTGTTTGTTACAATAATTGTTTGCTTCCTTCGTTTGATCATTATTTTACTCTTGGTAAAAATTCCCATTCTCGTATGACTAGATGTTCACTCAGGGTTATTCCCTTTTCGTAAAACAAATCGTTTGCAAAGATCTATTGAATGTTTTGGCCTCAGAATCTGGAATTTGATTCCTTTGAATGTTCGTCAATAAATGTTATAAAAAGCAGTTGTTGGTAAACTCTCCCAAGAATGAATATTGTTGATTTTTCGCGGCGTACGTAACAGTAACCCGTCCCATCCCTTCTCTGACTTCTTAACTATTGATTTACTGCGTTTTGTAGATTTTTTATTTGATTTCATTCTTTTTATCAGACCTCAAACGCTGACTTGGCTTTATTTTATTTATTCTTTTTACAGGGCGGCTGCTTAACTCGAAGACGTTACGGTCCCTCGCAGCCACCCTGTAGCTGTAATATGTTATATCAATAGCCTATCTGTGATTATTTTTTGTGTAGCAACAAATGAAAAAGCTCAAGTCTTTAAGAATGGGTAATCCCGCTGAGTGCCTTTCCCAACGATACAACTGGTAAACTTACCAGCTTGTTCTCCACACTGTTACTTTAATACTGAGCGTCAAGCAGGGAAAATGTGAATACCAATTTTAGTTTCATTGGTTTGACCAGACTCGAAATCAAACCCGAGACTGCGGCTCAATAGGCCGACGCTGCTACCACTCGGCCATTTGGATATTTAGTCAGACATGTGTGATGATAAGGAATATTAAGGTCACTGTAGGCTGGACATTTCAACAACATAAATTCAGCTGTCATCATCAGCAGTTTTGTTTTGCCTTGCTTACACTGCTGATGATGACAGCTAAATCTATGTTATCGAAATGTCCAGTTTTAAGAATTACCGTGACGTTATTTTTCCTCCATCGCTTATTTTCATCCCGTGTTAAATTTTGATGACGTTTATTTATCGATTCAGATGTTGATCATGAGAAACGTTTCAAGCGGCATGAAAGTGAGATTGCGATCCTCATCAAGCATCTGTGTCGTTTTTTCGAAAATAACGATTTCAATGGCGAAAAATGGCGGGAATTTTGTACGGAGCTGAGCATTAATCGATCGAAACTGGAGGAGTCAACTTTGCACAGGTGGTTTGCCATGAAAGTGTGTTTCACAGAATCAAGATTCGCGGGTTGGGGTAAAGGTTTAAGACATCGCTATCGGCGCGAGAGGCCTTTGTCAAATTCGACTCCAGGATGTACCGATTCCAAATTTTTTGCCGATACTTACCGATGCTGATACGATTAATCGGCTCATCCCTTGTCCGAACCGGCCCACAGGAGTTTAGACAGGAAACCAAATGCAGTGATGTGCGTTGACGGCATCAATTGACGCCGTCAATTTTTTGTTGACGCTAGCCGATGCGTCGTCAATTTTCAAAAAGTTGACGCTGGGCGTTACGCCGTCAAAATTTCAGCTGTTTTAGCGTCAGTTTTTTTTTAGATTACAACATTTTTCTTTGATCTTTTGCAAAACAAGCGAGATGTTCTTTAAAATATATAAACGTTCAAATTGCGATCAATAGGAAAGAAAAGTGAAATCAACTTCAGTTGATGGGCGCGCAATCGATTTTGAACGTAAACGGTTTTGCGTTTGTAATAATGGTTACAGCAGAAGGTGCGAAGTTGCGGTAAATTTTTAACTGAAACCAAATTTCATTGTGGTTACTATTTACGTTAATTATCACTTCAACATTCGATACAGTGTGTATACAAGTTAAAATATGAATACAAATTTAATATGCTTATAAATAGCAGCGCACTCCCACAGTTATGCAAAAGAACGTTTGAAAATATTGTGCGCAAAGCTTGCTGATGACCGTGTTGTAGCCTATTGCACTTGGACATACTAAACCATCGAACAGACCGATGTTTGAGTGTAGGTAAGTAGAAAAAGACACTACTACTACTACTACCTTATACTGTGCGTTAAAGCAAATTGTTAATTTATTGCAGATTGTTGTTTTGATAGTGGAAAATATGTCCCCGATGCACATTGTTGAATCGTAGGCATTTCTTTTTTTATATTTTTCTTTTCACAGAATCTCTAATTTTTTTTACCACAGTGAAGTATACATATATAGTGCATGACTTAGCCGAGCAGCAAACCAGAGCTGGATGTTTCAAGACATGACTGGGATTTGACGCACGTTTTTGAGTGTCTTGGTCTCGCTATGTTAATGTTTCGTCTACAACTCTTTTGAAAAACATTTGGCCACATTTCCTTGGTCCATGTTGCAACAGCGAAATGCAATTCACCTTACAGAAGCTTTTGTTCTGGCCGATAGAATTTCTCATGGAGTCTCGTGTCTTGTCTCGTCCTCGTAACTTTCAAGTCTCGTCTCACCTCAGCTTGAACAGAAAAAGTCTCGTTTTGGGTCTCGAAGCTGTGATCTCTCTCGATAGTTTGGGTCCTTGTTCCAGCTCTGCATCGAATCCGCGAGACCAGCTTCTCAGTTCAATTCGCCGACCTCAGTTCAATTCGCCGACCTCAATTCAATGCGCCGACTACTCTGTACTGAATTTTAAAGATTTTAACACTTTCGTAGGTTTAAATCCGGGACATAATCTCAATTCAATGTTGGGAAAGAAAATAACGAAAAGAATGAAAATGCTAGGGCAGTCAGCGCGTATCGCTGCATTGGTATTATGTGATAATACGCCCGAGTCAGTTATAAACTATTTGTCGATGCGTGGTTTCACCATAGATCCCTTAACCTATATTATGCAGTCTGGGAACTGCCCTGTGAAAGATTGTGTCTTCACATTCTCCATTGTGACTCCTAGTGGACTTGTTAAAATGGGCTTAACATAGTCCGTAAATTGCTATTGGGGCGAATGGGCACTGGAGCAAATGAGAACTGGGACAAATAGACACTTACGCTGACGGCAGCTGAAGAAATGGACACCTGGGAAAATGAGCACGAGGGCAAAGATAAGTACTTAGGCTAATAAGTACCTATTTGCCCTAGTAGGCTACTTGTTTGCCCCAAGTGCCTATTTGCCCCGATGCGCATTTCCCAAAAGTTCATTTGCTCCAGTGCCCATTTCCCAACTGTCCATTCGTCTGAAGTGCCCAATTGCCCAACTGCCTATTTCACCAGAATCAATTTACCCCAAGTGCCCATTCGCCACAATGCCCATTCGCCACAATGCCCATTTGCCACAATGCCCATTTGACCAGTGCTCAACTGCTCATTTGCCTCAAGTGCCCATCAACAACACCACTAGAAGCCGCCACCTGGAAAATTACAACGCAGAGTGATCAGCGCATTGGATTGCGAATCCACTTTCACCGGCTTGATACTGGACCATGATGCACATACTTCACTATAACAAAGATGTAGGCCTATTTTCGCAGTAAGTTTTGAGACAAGGCAATGAAAGGACTATGTGGTTTATCATTGCAATCAAACTTCAAGAAATTGACGCTGACGCCGTCTATATAAAAATTTTTGACGCTGACGGCGCCAACATTTTCGGCAATTAACGCTGACGCCGTCAATTTTTGTTGACGCACACATCACTGACCGAATGTGGTGCAGACTCACAGTAAAAAGTCAAATGAAGTGGGTAATGAGAATTGCTGGTGATTAAAGGAAATGGCAGCGTGACGCAGTGGTTTGGAGCGTCGTTTTTACGTCGACTACAGAGCCGGCGCCAGAGAAGTCGACTTAGGGGGGTCAAGCGTTGATCAGGGGGGGCCAAGATTTGATATTAAGTACAAAAGCCACTGTTTTCAAAAGAGTAAGCTTTTAGATTGTGGGGCCAAGCATCTCGATTGGGGGGGCCTGCCCTTGGCGCCGGCCCTGGACGACCATGATCGCAAGGTTAACGGTTCAACTCCCAACCTAGTCTCGTTGTTGCGTCCTTGGATAAGATGCTTCACGATGATTATCTCTGCTCGGTGGAATCTGGCAAGCAGCAAATTAAAGAAGTCAGAAGAAAATTCAACCGGAAAACTTGGAAGCAAAGTAAACTCATAAGCGAATCTGAATTCGTCCTACGCATGGCGCCTCCGCCGCTTTCTCGTGATAGGAGAATAAAAAAGAAGAAATCAATCAATGAAATTAGACTGCTAGGGAAATGGAATATGAAATAATTTTCAAAACAACAATCAAAATCCACAAAAGATTTTTTTTGAAGAATCGCTCTGGTATCGGCCATTTTTATCGATGCGGATTCTCAGAAAATTGCTGATACTCACCGTTGCCAATTCCGATTAATCGGCACATCCCTATTTGACATCGTCATTAGCAGCTCGCTACCGCTGCCACATTTCTGTGTTGTCCACTGTCCAGGCGCGAGGCCGCGCAGATGGGCCCCGCCACTCGTTACACGCTTCGGCGTAATAGCGCGAGTATAATGAAGGTTTGATTAATTGATTATTGCTTGCTTTTACTGCTTGCAATTATTTTAAGTTTCAGGCTTCTTGTAAATGTCGAAGCACTGACATCATTGCCAGCTGAATACATTGACTGTGATTTTGATAACGTCACTTGTTTTTTTTCAGTTGGGTTGAAAAAGAGGGATACCTTGTTGCTACAAAAGCAAAGATTAAAGAAACTCTAACAAAGATTAAATTTCGCAAAGCTTATTTTGCGATCGAGCACCTTGAAGGTCAGAATTCTTGCTCACTAACTTTTGTGTGATTTATGCTTTTTTCACTCAGAAATTACAAGAGATGCGCATGTATACAGTGAGGTTTCTATCATCTTCCATTTCACTTACCTTGCATGCTGCATGCAAACAGTTTTTGTTCTTCTATCTCCAATTTTTCAGTGCCTAATTTTTTTAATGGTCAGCATTAAACTTATTATTCTACCACAATGTACTTATCATCTTACGTATTGTTCGTAGTAGAAGCAGCAATTGCTCCTAAAACATGTCATTTATCCTAATTTCTTTGAAAAAAATTCAGAAGTAATGCACTTGTCCAATATCATGAAAGAAAAAACTGTAGTGAATTACTATCGCATTTCGGTAAAAGAATGTGATCAATATGGAGGAAATAGTAAATCGAAAAATTTTCACATGAAAATGCGAAATCACCAGCAGCGGATTAGCGCAGTTATTCAAGACATCCCTGTCGGTGCGGGAGATCTGGGATTCGATTCCCGGGCCGGTCAGATCGGATGCAATGTTGCCCACAGCTCGCCTCCACCGCTGCAATGTTTCTTCGGAACTGGATTGTCCAGACGTTTTAAGCCGCGGAGATGGACCGCACCACTCGTTACACGCTTCGGTATAGTATCGCGAGTATAATGAAGATATGATTTTAATAAGAAATGGCTGCAGAATATAAAGGTTTCTCGTGATTTTTTATTACGGACACTGAGAGTGGTTCCGTACAACAGATTAGAGTTGCATAAAATTATAAAACTCACTACAGTCTGTTTCCCCTAATGGGCTCATCAAGTGAGGTTTTTATTCAAATAGAGTATGCTCCGCTCTGACTACGTCATAGAGCACTTTCTTCAACTGAAGACCCTCAAGCCTTGACTAGATGTTGATTGTTGATGTGTATGTGCAGGTGGGGATCTCCCTCCTATGTGCAAACAATTCGATTATTTCATGGAACATCATTGGACGATAATCATGGATGAGTTATCAGAGGAGCAGCGAAGAGCGATTGCTGGTGATCTGGAGTGTGGAAGTCAGGAGGATGAGATTTATAATAAAATCAGGAAGCAAGGAAGCGAAGGTCTCCATAAATTTGCAGTTGCACTGGTCGTGCAGGTTCGTGCTGGTTATCCTGAGGTTGGTGATGAGGTTGCTTGCTAAATGTTACTACCTGTACGTGCGCTGCTCTTCATTGGACATAATCTGTGGTTGTGTCTGCACATTGCACAGCTTCAGCTTCTTTATTTTTCAGATTCCTGATCTTTCCGCCACATACACCGATGACGTCATCACGTTGTTTGAAGTGGCGTCACTTCCCGAATGTCATTTTTGTCTGACATCACAATCTTGGTACTTTGATCGCAACAAGCGAGCTGAAGGCTACATCGGAACGAATTTGCTTGACATGGTGGAGCTGGCGAAGGAACACGCGGCGAGGTTCCGGAGATCTCATCCTCTCTCTGTGGTGTATTTTCTGGATGGCAGTGATGAAAAATCGTTCAACTTCTCCATTCAATCCTTGCATGAGATGATGAGCAGAAAGGGACTTTCTGATCCGGATTCACTTCGCCACATCCGTGAGAGACCGATCGAAGCCCTTGCTGAAGTGTTGAAGCACTTGGACTTCTATGTGCTGCTGGTTTGTTACAAATGCAGTAGAGAAGTTTACCGGAATCCTGATTGGCACAAACTGGTTCCGCCCCTCGCACACGACGCTCTCCGCAAAGTTTCAGTTTTATTTCTCACTTCTTATGAATCTCTGAAGGAATTTCAGTGGTGGTTTTGCTGGCAGACATGGCCCGGAGTTGGAGAGAGGGATTTGGTACAATTTTTTTTGGGGGGCGAACCAAGTACAGATGAAGATGAGAGAATCGCGTCAGAAATTGTTGAATTGTGTGGGAACGCCATGTTTGAATTGGGGATCGTGAGAGATTACTGGAACCAGGAAAGGATTGAACTCGGTGACTTGGTGAAGATCTTGAGAAACGAAGACGACTGGAGGGAACACTTCGATAATTTCAGAAAGAATTGGATCGAAACCAAGGAGGACCAAATTTTAAGTGAGAATTTTTTAAAATTTAAAGTTATTGCGTATCGATCAATAAAACACTTGGTGCTTGTTCGGTGTGTGTATGACACGTTTGTGTGTGCATGACACGTTTGTGTTGGTATGACATGTTTGTGTGTGTAATGTGTACGCAGAGCTGAGCAACCGCTTGTTGAAAAGTTGAAACGGCCACCGCTTTTTTACTAATAGAGCAGCGGCGCTGCCGCTTACCGCTGCTTGTCTACAGAAGTAGCGCCGCTACTGCTTGCGAAATAGAGGGCGCTGCCGCTATTTTAAAGGAAAAAAAGTCAAAAGCGTGATAACATTCTAATACTGCAGGCCTACTGGTGACATTTCAACTTTATTGACGAAAGTAGCAATGCGACTCTATGCTAGTAATAAAAATATAAAACGAAACGATTCAAAAGCCGACAATCGGATTCCATCTAATTTAGTGCGATATTTAGGGCTCTTCGGCGGGAAGTTAATATTGAAATATCCTATTGGATGTAATAAAAACCGATGGTCGGCTTTTTAGTGAATAATAAAAAAACTAATTGAAAAGAAATAATAAGAACAGTTTGAAAATAAACACCGGCTAAAAAATAAAAGCAGGGCCATAACCGGTATGAAAAAAATAGCAGATAATTAATTGAGACTTTGCACAAAAATGTCAAGCAGCTTTCCCATCCTTCTACCGAAATTTTCTTCCAACCTCAAGTATCTCCCGCTGAGCAGCCAATTATTTATCAGAGCAGGGCCAAGCCCGGGCCCGGTACCAAAATTTAGACCGGGCCCCCTGCAAAATGACAAAAACAATGGTCTGCCAAAAATGATAAAAAGGATGATTCGCCATACGATCCACTTTGATATCTAAATCGATTAACAACCAAAAACAAGTCAATATACTCTTGAATGGGTGATTCTTACTGTTTAGGTACCTTAGCTAAAATATATCATTCAACTAACTCACAGAATAGCAGTAGCCTCTTTTGGTCCATAAAAACATCGGACCATTCATAACTGATTAGACCATTAGAAAATGCTTGTATAAGTAATTTGGTTTGATACGGTACATGTACCTAATAAGGCCCGCTAACACAATCTTTGTTCTCATATAACAACTGTTGAAATATTTGCTTGAAAGTTGGTGTTTTGCAAGTACGGTTCATGGTCATCACAGAATGGAAGCATATGGTAAAGTGATCATTTACTTGATTTTTATAAGCAAACCAAAAATTACAAAAGTGGCCTTGTTAGAAACACGTGTTCCTACGAAGGCCCACCGTTCTTTTCTTAAATTTCACCATTAAAGCACTGCAATTATGCAGTAATTACCAAGGTACGCTCATAAAGCCTCAAGAATTTAAAATGGTAAGCTATATACAGAAAATATTGAACCAAGGGCTTGGGTTTTCAATTTCGTTTTGAGTCAAACCAAACACTTTAAAACTCACAAAATGCTACTGTAAAAAACAAAGCAAATTTGTTTGCCATGTCGTTCCGAAAGGTGCTGAATGGTGTTTTTGCATCTTTGGTCAGTCAACAACCCCTAAGAGGAGTAAAATTAGTCCAAAATATGTAGCAGAAACGGTACTGGTACTATAGTGGGCCTACCGGTACATAAATTTAGCTTTACACCAAATATCAGAGAAACCGATTTAGCATTAAAACTGTTTTATTATGACCTCGACAGCCTGATTCACGCTAAACACGATCTTCAGGAGGTATGACCGCGACAGCTTGTTTCACGCTGAACGCGATCCTGAAGATCGCGTTTAGCGTGAAACAGGCTGTCGAGGTCATAATAAAACAGTTTTAATGCTAAATCGGTTGATCTGATATTTGGTGTTACCAGCTCTGACTAAGTCATCGAGTCCTCTCTGCTGCAGAAGCTACAGGTCGCCAGATATTAAATTTAGCTTTAAGTACTGGACCGGCGCCAAGGGGGGCCAGGGGGGACCTGCCCCCCAATCGACATGCTTGGCCCTCCAATCAACAAGCTTAATTACTCTTTTGAAGAAAGCGGCTATTGTGCTTAGTTTCGAACTTTAGCCCCACTGATAAACGCTTGGCCCCCCTAAGTCGACTGCTCTGCCGCCGGCTCTGTTTAAGTATGTTTAGCTAATCACAATCAGCTTTAAATTCAACAATCTATAGTTATACCTAATAACAAGTCTTGACATCGTTAAACTGAATTGCTGCAGTAACCTGACTACACCTGCACCTTGATACTCTAGCAAGACTGTTCAAGCACGTGGGCCTTACTAGGAACATCTACCTTCCCTATCAAAATGCTTGGCTTTTCATTACGTCTAAAAAAATTTTTGCAATACACCGCATTTTTTGTTCACTAGTAAGTGTACTTCTATGCAAAATTTTCAAATCGAAAACAACTCGCTTCTAACTGCTTAAAATTAAAATTTGAACTTTTACGAATTTTGCTTTCAACGCTAACCCCATTTCTCAAAAATTTCTTTTAGCTCTAGAGCAAGGGTTTCCAACCTTTTGCCCTCTGCGTACCACTTCTAGACCTTTTCTATAGCTGCGTACCGCCTACCTCTGATGAATACTTTTTTACCATACCAACATATAAGAGCTGTTCTGAAAGGTTTACTTTACACACAAAAACGAATACATAATTAAATTTAGTGTTCATTATACTCGCGGTATTACGCTGAAGCACATAGCAAGTAGCACTGCGGTTTAGCATCTGGGCAACTCAGCTTTGAACTTCGAAGAAATCTCACTAGGTGCGAGTCATATTTTATTGTGAATCGAGCCTTTGGATGAAGGCAGTCTAAGGGTGGGCAAACGTTTCATTGAAAGAGCAACTTGCGGAAAAGTAAAACAACCGAAGAGGTGCCACCGGTGAGTTAAGGAGCAAAAAAAAGTCTTCGACCTCACAGGAGATGCAAATGGAGGATGAAAGAGCAAAAAAAAGTCATCGACCACACAAGAGCTGAAAATGGGTTATGAATGCAATTGAAAAACAGTCTTCGGTGTTTCTCACAAAGAGCTGAAGAGCCACGTCTCGAGGGTTAAAGGCCGCTTGTGGCTTGTGAACCGCACTTTGCCCACCCCTGAAGTAGGCAATTTGATTGTAAAATCAACGATGTTGCTACCAGGCCTCTGAAGTCCCAGGCCAATTACAGTGATTTATTACTCCCAAAATATCTGACGAATAGGAAAGGTGAAGAATGAAGTTTATGTCTTTAAAATCGTCTGAATTTTGTGATCTTTGGTTTGGAAAAACTGAAGCAGCTTCTTTTGCAACACAAAAAGACGCATCTATAGGCCTAAGGGTGTTCCCTCGAGATCTCATTTCCGTACAAAGTAGCAATGGTGTGTATTCTGATCTAAAGTGCAGTTTCGTATGAAGTTCTGAGAGGTCGTTGCTTCTGAGATATCCAAGGATGTAGAGTTTAAAAAAGTAGGGTGGCATCTGGCAAGGCACAATTTTAAAACGAAAACCTCCCCTAATTTGGCGCTTTTAACTGCAAATCAATAAATGCTCAAGTTTACGAAAAATTTTCACACCCGGTCTCCGTCTATGGCAACTTTTGTTTGAAATATAGAACGTTTTGCAAAACTAGTGCGAACCGCAGTTTGTATGCGTTCCTATACTTCACTCCACCCAGGGATATTAGCTAGCACTGTGAAACTCAAGCAAAGAATAATTTTGAACCCTGAGTTTCACTATTTGGATAGAGACGGAATAAGCACAGAATCGTCTCTTAATTAGGTTGATCCATAGATTCACCTCACCATTTGAATTACGCCAGCTACAATATTCGATAGTGCGGCAGCTTGCTGTTGCAGAAAGAAAAAAAAAAGGCCCGCAAGCATGCGAGCTATTGGCTATGCCCATATAAGTGTGTGCTATGTCATACCATGGTCTCCGCACGTGAGAGACTAACCCATTTTCATGTAACTTATTTCAGTTGTAAAGTAAAAAGGTTTTTTGGGGGATTTTTTGGAAATATCTCGCGTACCACTTGAAAAGCTTTGCATGTTTGGAAATATCTCGCATACCATTTGAAAAGCTTTCGCGTACCACCAGTGGTACGCGTTAAGGAGATTCATTAAAGAAACAAGCTGTATCCAAGAGAATTGTAAGTAGGAGTGTTTAGGAAAAGCACATTAAGGCCTACGAGTCAGAAGTCGAAAAAATGAATTTTGAAATCTGCAAAACAGACGTCTTAAAACTACTTTAAATTTTTTGTCGTTCTTGTTCTCATAGTTAAGCTTAGGTTTTAAGTTTCATTGAAATACGTAAAAATCAACCAGTCACATAGTAAGCCCACTGAGGTAAAGTAAACATCCCGGAATCGTGTCGAACTAGAAGAAAAACATTTTGGAGGGAGCATCTATTTCACTTAGGCTAAGCGTTGCGCATCTCTGTGTAACATTGCTTAACCCAAGTTGTACGCAGACTGTTGAAAAAACTACCCAGGTCTTGAGACTTTCTCTTACAGTTACAACCTTAACAACGGACGGTGACGCCAAAAAGAACAGACGAAATTATTGAAAAACTTTTATTTTGAATTGCCTTCCAAAAACAAAAGCATTTGGAAATGGTCGTTTAAAAGACAACGCACTATAGACCACTCCTCTTCGGCTTTAAATTATCTTTTCCTGTGAAAAAGAATCTTTCTATTGCCGCGCTTGACGTGATGGCACTATTGTATTTTACAAAACAAATCTTTCTAACGATTGCTTCGGAAAGTGTATTTGTGCAGACTTTATCTTTTTTTTATTATAGAAGATTTTGCAAAAGTACCGAGTACCGCCTAAAAATTGAGAAATAAAAGTACCGGCACTGCGGTAACGGTACTTTTATTTTCAAAGTACCGAAGGTACCGGTCCTAAAAAAGTACCGCGGTACTGCCCACCTGTGGTGACACGCTTGTATGTGTGTGACTCGTTTGCGTGTGTGTGACACGCTTGTGTGTGAATGACACGTTTGTGAGTGTATGACAGTATGACACGTTTTTGTGTGTGTGATACGTTTGTGTGGTTGTGTGATATCATACGCATGTGTGTGTGTGCGCGCCACATTTTTGTGAGTGTGACTCGTTTGTATGTTGTCAGTAACACAGTGTAGGTCGCAGTGTGATCTTGTTTTCTTCATCAACAAATGTTTTTGCAGGAGTTGGTCTTGAACTCGGAGGAGACGAGCAATTAATGGTGAGTTTTTGTTTTCATTTTAAGTTACTAGAGCTCGCTGATGAGGTTAGTGAGCTCGAAACAGCATTGTGCTAGTTATTTAGAGTTGATTTGTATCGGTCTTTTGGCGCAGCGCTTAAACCATCGATGCAGGAGATCTTCATTCCCACTCCCGTGTCGGTCAAATTAGACACAGTGTCGCCAAACAACTCGCCACCGCTGCGATGTTTCCTCGGAGCTGTGTTGTGTAGCGCTAACTCGCGGAGATGGATCCCGGCACTCGTTGCACGTTTCAACGCAGTACCGCGAGTATGATGAAGATTTGGTTTGATTGATCAACTTGTGACTCTCGTCTGAAATTTTTGACGCCAGCAAGCGAATAATTTGTTTAGAACCAAGCGGGATGCAGCTCAGACGATCTTCATGGGGAAGTATATAGGAAGCTGGACGAATTCGAGAAAAAATTCGAAGAGAAACTCGAGAAACAAAATCAAGATTTCAAGAAGGAACTCGCGAAGCAAGGTAAAGATTTAAAAAAGGAGCTCAAGAAACAAAGTGAAGAAATTGAAACATTGAAGAATAAGATTGAACGCTTGGAAGAAGAGAAAGCAGTGCAAGATGTAGAAGCTAAAGAATTGAAAGAAGAAAATGAACTACTGAAAAAAGCCAACGATGATTTGACGAGAAAAGTGAGAAGTTATGAAGAGAAATCACGTCGAGACACCGAGGAAATGGAGAAAATGGAAAAGGAAATGGAGAAAATGGAAAAGGAACTGGAAAAAGGAAAAGAAGCAATCCATGATCTCCAAGATAAGGTGAAAAGATTGGAGGAAGCTTAGTTGCGGACAGGGCTCGCTGAACTCGCGCTTTTCTACCGAACTCGAAAAAAATCACTGAACTCGAAACAACGTTGATGGAGTTTTGAACTAATCCCAAAATTGCTTGAAGTTTGCGTGAACGTTGTAAAAATTACCGAACTTGAACTTGTAAAATTGTAAACTGAGCTTGCAAATTTTTGGTAAACTCGATTGAAAATGCTGCGAGTTCGCTTCCCTGGTCTGGTTTGAGGAACTTACCAGATATTTGTTCTGTTGTAACCTTTTTGTGATCTTCTCTTGTTTCACGTGTGTTAATTTAATGCTGTTGAAAACTACTACGTTAGCTTGTTCGTTATTATCAATTTCAGCCTAAATCATTCGTTAAAACTCTGCCTTGTTTGAAGATCCTGTTGTGTTTATTGTTTTGATTACATGGCAGAGTTGTACTGCGTAGCGAGACTCCTTTCAAATTGATATTATATGAGGTTAAATTTTCTTAAAGGTTAAGTACCACAAAGGTTACATTTTGGGGTATATGAATCCAGAGGAATGATGGGTTATGAAAGGTCAAAGGATAATACCAACAATGAACTTTTTAAACGAGTGTTGCTAAAGAGGGCTGATAGCCCGAAACAGCGCTGTCCCATTGTAAGGTCACGAATTGCAGTTGTTTGGAGCTAGTTAGGAAATTTGCCCCCATTATGTGGTGGGTGGCACCTCGTATGGAAGATCTAACATCGTTTTTTGTGGATGCAGCTCATCCATTAAATTTTTCAGTTCTTTCGCCCAATCAGTTTGTCGGCAGGTGGCGCTGCGGCTTTGAGTTTGATGAAATATTTCTGTGCAAGTTTTTATTGGCTTCTTGCGTTGTTGTGACGTTTCTTGTTGCACTTATTTTGCTCGCGCATCTTCAATGCTTCATTGTTATGGCAGGAAGTGGTCACTGCTTGACTCGTCGCGTTTTGGTTTGATTGCCCAAATTATACTAGTTGCAACCTAAATGTAAGCGTGCGCTGCCGCGGCGATCAGTTCAACTTTAGCCTAGCTACCTTCATATAAGCTCTAGCGATTTTTATGCAACTTTCACCAACTTTTATATCCTTTCGTCATCTTATTTTATTTAACCATGATTTAATTTTTGTTGATTGCTGTAATTCAAAATAATGATTAATATGAGCTTGATAATTAGTATTGTGACGTCACTACCCCTCATTTTTGTAGCCAAGATTGACGCAGCCCTTTCAACTATTGTCTGTTGATAATGACGTCACAGACCCACTACTATGTCATCGTGGCCCAATGCAGCTCTGACGTCACTAATCAGAAAGTGGATTTTCCACGTCATCACGTTGTGGATTCCTTCTTGACGCGCATGCGCAGTGAGTTCGTTGGACAAGAATGTGGTAGGGAAGAAATGAGCTACAATAATAACTGGTTCGACATCTATGTTGTCGAACCGTCCAGTTCTATGAATGACTATGGCTTTATTTTTCCTCAAACTTTTTTTGTCCATATTTATTGTAGGCCTATTCCGAAGAATGTGGTTGTAACTCAGTAATGTGATTGTTTGTTAGCCAAATTTTTTATAATTTAGTCAACTTTTTGATTGTTTTATTAAATACAACAAAATCGCCGCGATATTTATGTAGTACAAGTTTCCGTTCTCTGAAAGTTTCGAACGACTCTAATAAAATCTTGCAAGTTTCACGAAAATTCTGCTACATTCGAGTTCGGTAAACAAACAAGATGCTTCGTACGGGGCGCCGTTTGGAATAAACTATTCGTTTTGTGAACCATGTGTGGGAGTTAGGAACGAGTCAGCTGTTGGTAATCATTGATATACTTGCCTTCGTGATATTTCAACAAGCACCGTAATCTTTATCTCCCTCTAGCGTCAATCGCGATTCATTAACTTCGCCCTTTTCCTGTGTGTTTTTCAAGCGATATTTAAGGGTACCGCTTTCACTTATTATTCGCAAGCGTACATTTGATTAGAAACTACTAGAGGGAGATTACAGTGCTTGTTGAAATATCGCGAAGGCAGCTATATCAATGATCACCAACAGCTGACTCGTTCCTAACTCCCACATGTTTTTAAAGTTTATTCAGACCATAGTTCGTCCGATGCATATATATATTTATATTCTATTTGAATAAGCTACCTGATGATTGTTCTTTTACGTGAAACACAGTGTAGTGGCTAGTGTATGCTGTGAGTTTGCAGTTAATTAAATTAACTATATATTTATATATATATAGGATATATCTGACTTACACAGTATATCGAACAAACTGCGTCGATATCGGACCAAAAAACACGCACAAAGTAAGTCGGACAATATCGTTCTTTTCTCAACGGCGTCATGCATGTTTTATCAACTTATTTAGACCATAATTTGTCCGATATATGTATATCGATAATATCTGACGTATATATCGAACAGATTGTACTCTTAGTCGGACCTAAAAACACGCTCAAAATAACTATACGTTTTGTGAACTATGTTTTTGAGCTTGTTTAGACCATAATTCGTCCGATATATATACACACGGAAAATAATGGACTTATTTTGAGCGTATTTTTTTGTTCAACTGTGAGTACGATCCGTCCGATATACAGTATATTGTATAGGCCTATATCGGACAAACTATGGTCTAACTAAGCTCAAAAACGTGGTTCACAGAACGAATATTTTTTTCCAAGCGGTCCCCCATAGCTTCGGCGCCAAATTGTCATATTTTAATTTCGCGTGGAAACAAAGCAGCTACTAAAGTCAAACGAAGCAGATCGGAGGCGACGAGTTGTGTGGATAACTGGATATTAAGTTGATTTTTCGTTGACAACTTCCATGTAAACATCAGGAGTTGAGACGCATTATTACGGTTGTAACAGTGGCTAGTCAGCTCGCCTCATTTCAAAGGCCCTCGGAAAATTCAAGAGGCTAAATATTGCACAAATTAAAGAAGCCTTCTTCATAGGAATGTTTCAAGCGTGCTTCAGATTGGTCAAAGAAAGGATCAGGGTCTTCCCCGGGCAAATACGTCACTATCCGGGCTGGATTTGAGCGATGAGAGGCTCTAGTCTAGGCTATTACAGTAGCCTAGTGATTATTGATCAGACTTGTCTCTTTGTTTGCAAGGTCTTGACGGTCGAGTTCCTATCGAAGAAAAAGGTGTTCGTGACGAGGGCCTAGGCTTCGGCCTGCCTAGCCCATTCGTGAATCCGGCGCTGTTGTGTGCGGAGTAACCAACCATCCCCCGACTTCAACATCTGATTGTGCTTTGCAATGTTGATCGCTCATCAACCGTGCGTATGCGCTGTGCTGATCGGAAATTATTTCCCGCGTAAATAGTGCTTCCGCTCCCAACTGAGACTTCATTAAGAATGTTTAGTTTTTTGTGAGCAATGGTAGTGACGTAGTCGATTGCAGCAGACAAAGAATGTTATTGAGCGTGGAAGATGCGTGACGAAAGCATGACGCGCGGGAGATCAAACGAACGACAGCTGCTGCCGCGATTGTGCTTCGCGCGTTTTCAATCTTTCCTGAACTCGAAGCGTCGCTTTCCAACTTGTTGCGAGAGCGCAATAGTCGACAGCGCGAGTTTCCGAGTGAGACTTTGTTCTTGGAATGATCCAGAAGTACGTGCTTTGCTTCAGATCATCGAGTTTAGTGAGTTTAGCGTAGGGGGGGAGGGGTTGAGAAGATTTTCCGTGGTACAGTTTTTCAGTACCGGTAGTCTAATATCACAGTGATAAAGCCTTAATTTTTGTCAGATTGGGCCGATCGCCTGTCACGTAGCCTACCTCAGCCGATTGAACAGATTCGATTTTTCAAACGTTTTAAAGGTAGTACGTAAATGAGAAGAATCTGTTTCAATGAACTCTCATTCATTTACACTAGTTACGAAACCAAGCCTAGTAATACAACTCTTACAGGAAGAGTTAAGTCCAGGAGTGCGCATCGCTTCATTAGATGTTGTGTTTTCATTGAGTTTTTTCAAGTACTTAATCTAGCCCTAACCGTCTTACACCTGACGAGGGCCTACAGAGTGGAAAACGTTCGCGTTAAATACAGGAGCAGGTTTTGTAAATAGTGACAGTGTCAAAGAAGTTAAAGCATCAGATTTTTGGTGCTGTAGGCCTACTTTGCCAAATTATGATCCAAAATATTGCCGCCATCTTTATGGAAAGTTTTTTTTAATATTTTTGCTTTTAAAACGACGAAAATGATTAAAGAAAGGCCTATGAGCAGTAGGCTACGCTAGTGCCAGGAGCGTATTTAACATGCAGGCATCCCACATTCCCACCCACCTTTTCGACTTCGCCTTTTTGTAAAAAAGAACAAATGTTAAGTGACTGTGAGTTGTGCCACATTTTTTTGATAGCTTTTACAGTTTTTGTCCTACTCGACCCCCTCTCTCAAAATTTAACGTTACTCCACTGCGTTGGTGCAAGTCGTGTTTTGCCAATAACCGACCAGGCGCCCTCCTCCCCATGTCTTGTTTGTGACGATTCCGCATTCTTTCAAACACATGGCGTCATCGAACGTCTGGTCATTGTTGTTAGGTTTGCTTGTTTTGCAGATTAGGTGCAGCTAATCACGTGGTTATCCGGAAACTAGTGCTCGCGTGACTTCTATATTACATCACATTCCCGTTAAAACAATTTTCCTCGCAAAATTCAGAAATTTGAAAATGTCCACAACCGTGGATAGTTTGTTTGACTTTACAGGTAAGTTGCAAAAATGAAATCGAAGCAGGAATTTCTGATTCAGAATAAGAAGTCGGAAAAAAAGGAAGTACGTTTGCAAGAAGGCTGGAGGAGAGTTCTTAATCCGTTTGTGTGTGTGTTAGAGCTTGGAAACTAACACTCTGCGGGTAACCAAGCCGAACATCCTGGACGGGGTTGTGCAAGATTGATGAATCAGCACTTTTCGTCATGCTTTTGTCTTTGGTATAATTTTTCCAGGATTCCAATATTGGGGGATTTCCGATGGTTTGCAAAATATTTCTGCTCATTGTGCCCAGCCATTGTCAATGAGAAAATAACAAACCTTAGACCAGTGTCGAACCCAGGTCCTTACGAGTCCAGCTCATTGAGAGTTTTCGTTTCCCTGGTCAATGCAACTTCACTGTGTCAGCGGAGATAAATTAACAAATAAAATGATTACAGCTTCAACTGACGTCACATGGACGCCCGACTCGATTGTCTGGATTCTGGTTCTCGGTTTCGTCATCGCCTACGTTCTCGCGTTCGCGGTCGGCGCCAATGACGTAGCAAACAGTTTCGGAACCACTGTTGGCGCTAAAGTACTCACTTTGCGGCAGGTAAGTAACTTTTGCTAGACAGGGCCGCATGACTTCGGAGGCCTATGAGCTAATTCTCCGGGGGCTGCATGAGTTTTGCACAGGGCCGGTTTTAGGCCGATTTGACCGATTAGACCAAATTGGGCCCCGCACCTTAAGGGGCCCCGCGCTAGTGGGAGTCCCTTTCTGTACTGTGAGATACAAAACAGGTGAAAGTGCCGAAAGTTGAACCGGTGCATAATATCTATGAATCATTTCTATTTTCTTTTAAATCAAGGTTAGTTAGGTTAGGCTAAATAGAAAAAATCGGCAACTCGGTAGCTGGTCAAACCAAGCCGGGTCGGATTTACCATTAGGCAAATCAGCCTGAATTAAGCCTAAGGCCTCGGAGAAACGAGGGACCTCGTCACAAGCAAAAGGGCTCGACGCGATAACGGAGCGACCTTTTTGTTTTCGAGATCAACCATGGCCACCTTACAGATGAGTCTGATCAGCGCCTATGATCACTAGCGGCCTACCTGATATCAACACAACCTAAGCCTAAGGCCTCTCATTCTCTAAATCCGGCTCTGAAACCAAGCTTTGGTAAAGAAAAAAGCCAAGCAGTTGTTTGGTCACGTGGGTTTGCTGTTCACAAGTAAACGCCTGGAGGTAGTTTTAGGGGGTTTCATGTTAAATTCAGTTGCAGCCTTTTAGTGTCTGTTTAAGGATGCACGCTCTCCACCAAAGCAATTGACACTTAAGTTAAATTGTAAAATAAGTTATATTTTGTTTAATATAAGCAAAAGCCGTGAGAAACCTTCAAGATTTATGGTAACAAAGTCAATAGCACAGTGGCAACATCAGGTCGAGTTCATTTGAAGCAATTTATGGACAAAACTATCTTCAGGAAATCCAGGGCCATGCGTTCTCGGAAATTTATTAAAATTTTCGTACAAGTACAATTTTAGTGCATTTTGAAAAATCTTTCCGGTAGTTTTTGTTTATTGTTTGTTGGCATATTTAGGCTTATTTGAAGGAGTTCTAAATTCAGAAAAATGTATTCGCAACATATCGCGTTGTGGCATAATTTTCAAGATATTACCATAAAATAATGCTTGTCTGAAATTTAAAATTATTTTACTAATTGGCCGGCTTTCTTGGTGTTTAAAGTACAGTAATCAATAAAAGCAGAGTCGGCGCAAAAGAATCGCCTGGCCCCCACATACAGCAAGCTTACCCCCCACCCTTAACCTCCAATCGACAATCTTACTTTTTTGAACACAGCGGCTTTTAAGCATAATTTTAAACATTTTATGTAGGCCTATTGTTAAAACAGCTTCGCCGGAACTGTTTTGCGCTTCGTTCGAATAAAGAATATCAAATATGGAAATTGCGTTTGTTAACAACACAACAAGCAACTATAAGCGTGTTTTTTTGCTTTTCTTTTGTCTTCGAACTCGCAAAACAACATGAGATAGCTGTGATATATAACACTTGCACAGAAACGGCATCTTAAAGTTCAAATCAATGTCAGCTCGCTGCAAAGTTCTCGTTGATAAAGAAGACTGTGGCGTGAAAGCTTTTTTTGTAGTTTACAGAATTGATTAAATGTTTGACCCCTCTTGATAAAGGCTTGGCCCCCCTAAGACGACTGCTCTGGCGCCGGCTCTTAGATTTGTTTTTGTAGCAGGTATTTTATGTCTATTTTTTTGGTTCGTTTACATGTTTTTTTCATGAAACACAAACGTCTATATATTTTATTATGAAAAGAGGGGCCCCGCGATTAGATTTTTAATTGGGCCCCGCAGTTCCTAGCACCGGCCCTGGTCTTGCTGGCCTAATTTTGACGTCAGCAGTAATTTTTTAGAGGATGACGGTTTACCGGAGGGGGCCTTTCATGGGGAGGGGCCGGAACTATCTTTATCATGATAATGAGGGGCCGGGATTATCCCTTCATGATAATGAGGGGCAGCGGCTATATCCCCTTCCCCTTAATCCTTCCGTGCTGCTGTATGTGCTTGCTTGAACTTTCATAATTAACGCGCTTTTCCGCGAAAGGCGTGCATTCTGGCGACAATATTCGAGACTGGTGGCGCGGTCCTCCTCGGTGCAAAAGTCGGAGAGACAATAAGGAAGGGCATTATTGACGTCACAACTTACCAGAGCGATGACGCGAGCGGGCCGATCGTCCTGATGCTGGGGGAGCTCAGTGCAATGTTTGGTGAGTAATTGGACGCGGTCCCATTACCTGGGGCAACTATTACTTTGGCCCCATTAAGCGAGGCGAGTATTTGCCCGACCCACTGATAGGCTCTAAAATTTATTGCACCGCTTTTCTTAAATGCGTAATATCGGCAATTTTTTGAAATGAGTTTTTAAAACCGATTCATTTTGTATTTGTGCATGTCTTGTTCACTCTATATTTTGCTCTATCAAATTGCGTTCCCTACCCAATAAAAAATCTGAACCGCCGATGTTTCAACGCGACTTACATAACTTTAACAAAAACGCTTACTGCGATGACCTACACAAATCTCTTTATAACTTTTTTCTAATTAACAATAACTTTAATCACGATAACTTCAATCAATTATTTAGTGATTTTATTGAAATCATTAAAAGCGCAATTGATCATCATGCACCATTTAAAAAATTATCTAGAAGGCAGAGTAAACTGAAACAAAAACCATGGATCTCAAGTAGCTTGCTAAAGTCTATCAAAACTAAACAAAAACTATATATAACGCATTTTGTAAATGGTAGTTTGGATCAAAAATTTTATTACAAAAGTTACGCAAATAAGTTAAATAAAATCAAACTCGCTGCTAAAAAACGATATTACCTTGATGAACTCCAAAAGTATCGATATAATGCTTTCAAAACCTGGAATACTATTAAATCACTTCTTCCTTCTTCAAGCAAAATTTCTGCAGTTCCAACAAAAATTGAAGTTGGTGATGATGTGTTGACCGATTCTTCAGCCATTACGGAGAAATTTTGCGATTATTTTTCCAAAATCGGTCAAAACCTTGCTTCTAAAATACCTGCGCATGATGATAATTCGTTCTCACAATACTTGACAAATAGTGTATCCTCATCATTGTTTTTTCAACCTACTTTACCTCCTGAAATCATGCGACTTATCCTCTCTCTTAAAAACAATAAATCTTCTGGCCATGACAATATTTCGGCGTATTTTCTTATTGTAGCAGCAGAAGTTATTGCTATTCCTCTTACAACATTATTTAGCTCCGCTTTCAAGCTTGGTATTTTTCCTTCTTGTTTAAAAATTGCTCGAGTTATTCCTGTTTTTAAAAGTGGTGAAAAAACTGATCTTAACAATTATAGACCAATCTCCATCCTTTCTACTTTTCCAAAAATTCTGGAAAACCTGATTTGTGATAGAACGCAATCGTTTCTTGACAAACACTCCATATTACTATCTACTCAATATGGCTTTCGACCTTTCCACTCTACTTCACATGCTATGCCTGATCTTTTAACTTCCACTTATGACAACATCAATGATAATAAACACACTGCTTTCCTGTTATTAGATTTTAAAAAAGCGTTTGATACTGTTAATCATATTATATTATTGCGTAAACTTCAACATTATGGTATAAGAGGTGCTGCCTATAATCTCTTTGCTTCTTTTTTAACTATCAGGTTTCAGTTTGTATCTATAAATAAGTAATCTTAAATCCAATTTTATGCTCAATACTTGTGGAGTCCCACAAGGGTCTGTTCTTGGCCCTATTCTTTTCACTTGATACATAAACGATATCTGTAATTGTTCCACTTGTAAACCCAGGCTTTTTGCCGATGACCCCTGCCTTATGCTGAATAATCGAAATTTGTCGCAATTAAATTCTAACATTGACGAAGAAATAACTACCGTTAATAATTGGATGATTGCAAATAAATTGACATTAAATATTGCTAAATCAAGCGTAATCTTAATAAATTCAAATAATAAAAATTACAATAATTCTAATGCGCAAGCCTACGATCTGCCTTCAAAATTAATGTCGGTCGAAACTGCTAAATACTTAGGTGTAACGTTTGACAACCGTCTCTCTTTTGAAAAACATGTCAACAATTTAGTAAAAAAACTCTCTAAAGCAGTTGGAATATTATATAAAGTTAAAAATTTCTTAAATTCGCAAGCACTTCTCCAGCTTTACTATGCTATCTTTCACTCGCATTTACAATATGGACTTATCATATCTTAAAAAATTAACTACCCTACAAAACAAAGCAGTAAAAATTGTTGGTGGTGGTAAGTATTTTGATCATGCAACTCCTTACTACTCTAAATTACGCATTTTAAAATTGGATGACCTTTTGAAATTAGAAAAAACATTATTTGTTTTCAAATACAGAAGCAAAGCTCTTCCCTCTGCATTTAAAAATTATTTTTCTGAAGTATACAATGACACATCCACACGGTCGGTTATCCAAACTAATTATTTTATTCCCTTTACAAAATCTACTATGTTACAAAGATCTATTAAATATCAGGGTCCGGTTGTTCGGAATTCTCTAGATTTAAACATTAAAACGCGAAACTCCTTAAAATTGTTTAAATACCATCTAAAAAAGTCACTGTTGAGTAAATGTTGTTCTCCATTGATTACAACCTAACCTCATGTTCTTCCTTACTCCATTTTTCCCTGTATATCTTGTGTAGGATGCTGTCTTTTTAGCCTTTTGTTTTTTGTTGTTGTTGTTTTTCTTTTTTTGTTTCTCTTGTTAAGCCAAGTTATGATCCTCAGTCTCTATTTAATTCTTCAAGGTGGCTGCTGACTCGAAGACCACTAGACTGGTCGCTTCGCAGTCTCCTCCTCGCCTCAGTTGTATAGGTTACCAAATTTTACATCGTATCATAATATTTAATTGGGCGTCAATAAACAAAGTTCAGTTTAGTTCAGTTCAATTATGGAAACTGTTCCCTCTGAAATTTCAGCAAGTGCGAATTTGCCCAAACAGAAATTGTAATAAAAAATCTGCCCGAAGATTGACAAGATTTAAAGAAAATTTGATCTAATTTTTGCCTCAAAGTTGAGTTTTCCAGAATATGAAACTTTTTGTTTTGCTCCAAAATGTGGAACAGTTTCATTCAAATTCGACCAAAAATCACCATTGCATTCGGCAAGCTTGAACGAAAATGGAAAGTTTTGGCAAAATTTCTCATTTTTCTTAAATTTCGCATCTTAGAGGGAACAGTGCCGTTATGAAGATATCTCACGCAAAACGTCTCTGTCTGGTTGCAGGATCGGCCGTCTGGCAGCTCATCGCCACCTTCTTCAAACTCCCCGTGTCTGGGACTCACAGCATTGTGGGCGCTTGTATCGGCTTCTCATTGGTGGCTGCTGGAACAAAGGGGGTAAACTGGATGAAATTGGGGCTGATTGTTGAGTTGACATATGCTTCCAGTTGGGCCGTGCTTAATTTTGCCCCATTTCAGTCGCCAGCTGGTTTCTTTCTCCGGTTTTATCAGGAATCATGTCAATTGCTCTCTTCGTCGCCATTAAGTGGCTCGTTCTTGACAAAGTAAGTCATTTAGTTCTTGGTGAATCAATTTACTGAATGACGTCATAATTTTAGCGCGATCCTTTGCCGAACGGACTCCGATTTCTTCCGATCTTTTATGCGATCACAATCGGAATCAATGTCTTTTCTATTCTCTTTGCCGGAGCTCCGCGTAAGTTAAAAACATGTTTATTTTTTTCTTTTAGCATTGCTGGTAGCTGTGATACTTTTGTTTTTTGTTCTACCGTCAATTTTATGGCCTTTTCTTTTTAAAGCTAATTTTTGCTCCCGACCTGGGTGTTGCAGCCATGCCCACTCTTGTTTTTTTTTAACTTCTCTCTTCCTACCTGCATATGTCGTATGGTCGGTGTGGAAATGAAAGACACTACTACACTCCCTCGCGATGCAACCTCACTTTTTATGCCCGAAGTCCGCTCATCCGCTGTGTTTCAAATTGTCGTGTTAATGTTTACATCGAAGTGGAATAACTGCCGATATTTTCGTAGAACATTTTTTGATGCATTTATTCACTTCCTTCGTGATTTTGTGTTTTTTTTTTTTATCGAGAAAAATTTAAGTGTTTTGTAGTTTGTTGAACTCGCCCGTGTTTCAACTCCCAAATTTCTTCTACTGAACAAATATGATGAATGTTTTGATCTTCGAAACGTCTCCGCAGCATCTCTCCAGCACTGGACATCTCGCTCGCTTTTCGCTTCCACTCCAGTCCTCGCGCGTTTTCATCTGTTTTTTTGTTATTTTAGTGATTGGATTGGATGCTTTGTTGCTTTGGCAAATATGCGTTATCACAGCTGCAATTGTGTTGTTCATCGGTGTGACGATTCAATGCTTCGCGATTCCGTTGTTGCGCAAAAAGATCAAGCGGAAAGGTAAGCGGAGTTAGCGGAAGGGTTTTCGTGTCTGGTCCAACTTTTTCAACTCTTGTTTAGTTTGTTTTGAACTGAGCAAGCAAAGCAGACAGTTTGGATCACCAGATTCCGGGTACGAGACTCCACTGGAGAAGCAGAACCAGGTGAGTACCATGGAGCAGGTGCCAGTGCTGGTGTTACTGACGGTGCAATTTTGTTGCAGACGTCGCAATCTTGCATCGATTCATCTCTAATTCAAAAAGTTGATGAACTACCAGACGATGACGTCTGTGACACGTCATCGCTAGAGGAAAGTGAGTGAGATGAGGTCATCGGCACACGCTTAACATGCTTCTAGCACGTGATGAAGTAACAGCACTATCTGTAGAATTTAACGATCACGTGAGGATCGCGCGCGTCGCCGTTTGTTTGTTCCGCTTTAAGCGAAGAACTTTATGATTTCAAATTTGGTGATGACCTCATAGTGCATTGTTGTGTGATGTCATCATCCTACAAATAAATCAAATGACATCACTGGTTTCAGGTAATCAATCTTCGTCCAAGGATGATGCGATTTGTGAATCGGTAAGTGTGTGAACGCGCGACGAACTCTGCGCAAGCTTATCGCAGTTTGTTTAGAATTTAATGGAAATGGGGAAAATGGAAAACAAACAAGTACGTAGAAAACATTCTGACAAGATGTTAAGAAATGTCCTCATCAGCACATATTCAGACGACTATGAAGAATTTTCAAAACCCGTCCGCGGTGGTGGTGGAGTTGGGAATTATTGTCGCAAATAGAATTAACCAACCGCAACTTGTCTGCAAATTTTTTGAACCTTGCAAAAATTTTGTGGACAAGTTTTCGAACGGGCACATTCACCCGGCACAGCCTCGACTAACTAGCTGCTAACTGGTGAGCGGCTCAACCATAACACGCTCGCAGATAACCGTTGTTGTTTCCAGCTTGAAACAGAAGACAGCGAAATTATCCGACAACTTTTTTCTCCTCTTCAAAATCTCACCGCATGTTTCGCGAGTTTTGCACACGGGGGGAATGACGTCAGGTAGGTGGGGCATCGTGTTTGTGTTCTTTGGGGTCGCTTCTCACATCTAAATTTTAGCAACGCGATCGGCCCCCTCATTGCTCTCTGGCTCATCTTCTGGTCGGGAGAAGTTGTTCAAAATGCTTTCACTCCTTGGTATCTTCTTCTTTATGGAGGAGTCGGGATTTGTTTCGGTTTGTGGCTACTTGGGAGGAGAGTTATCGAGACGATTGGAAGAGATTTGACAGAAGTTACTCCTTCAAGGTGAGGTTGGTTTATTCGCCTTGATTCTTGCCGGCTTGTTACCTCAATGACTCAGCTCATCGCTAACCGTGAGAAAGACCTGGAGTTGAATTCTCGAGCGGGTCAAAGCGGACACAGTGTCGCAAAAGATTCGCAACGTGGCGTTGTTTCTTCAGAGCTGTAGGCGCTACGCCGCGGAGATGAATCCTGCCACTCGTTACACGCTTGGGCGTGATATCGCGAGTGTGAATCCTGCCACTCGTTACACGCTTGGGCGTGATATCGCAAGTATGATGAAGTTTTGAATTTTTGATTTGATTTTCTTTTTAACTTCCTCATATTTCAGAGGATTTTGCATCGAGCTGATGACAGCCGTCACTGTTCTCATCGCTTCCAATGCTGGTCTTCCCGTTTCAACAACTCATTGCAAGGTGAGAACGAACTGATAAGGTTCAGCAGCGTGAAACCGCTTGACCCTATTGCTCATGGCAGAGCGTCGTTGCTGCAACGGCCATGATCGCAAGGTTGATGGTTCAACTCCCTCCTCAGCTTTGTTGTTGCGTCCTCGGATGAGATGCTTCACGATAATTGTCTCTGCTTGGGGGAATCCGACGAGCAGTGGCGTACGGTGAACGTTTTGTGAAGGTGTGCTCCATTCCGATATGCTGCCGCCTGCCGGGATTTATTAAACAAACGTGAGAAACAACGTAAAAATTTAGAAGCGTCGAAAGCCTCTGAGTACAAAAACATAACGATACCGACGTGGCACATCTAGCGTAAGCGTATGGTGTGGACCCCAACCAGCCGTTGATACTATTTCCAATTTGCAATGCAATCAGTTATTCTGTCTTAATTTCTGCCAGAAAATGATTGTAAAATTGTATTGTCGACACTTGATATTACTCCTCTCAACAAATTTGGCTCATTGACTGCAGCATTATTGCAAAATGTAAGCATCGACCGCCAAACTTCGGAAAATGACAAACAAATATCCACTATCGCATTGATACAACCACGGTCTGTTTCCAATTTTTCATTGTAATTTCTGCTAGAAAATAGATTTTTGATTGTACTGCCAACATTAAACTTTATTCCACTGAATAAATTTGACGTAGCCTACAACGTTAACATGGCAGTATATCGACCACCAAACTTTTGAAAGTGACTAGCAACCACCCAAAACCGCATATTGCTGACAAGCAGCAAATTATAGAAATCAGAAGCAAAATTCAAGCGGAAAACTCGAAATCAAAGGCAACTCGTAAGCGAGTTTGGATTTGTTCTATGTATTGCGCCTCCGTCGCTATCTCGTGACAGGAAAGTAAAAATGAAGAAGAAAATTAATATGGCGTCTTTCATTTATTTACGATACTTTGGAGTACGTAGAGTTTTCGCACAGGTCGGTGCCGTCGTTTCTATTGGCTGGTTCCGATCACGTGACGCTGTGGATTGGAAGTTGATGAGAAACATCGCTCTGGCCTGGTTCATTACTGTTCCGGTTTCCGGACTCCTCAGCGCGGGAGCAATGTGGATGCTCATGCAAGTCGCACTGTGACGTCACTATCGCCACTGAGTGGTATTGCATCAGCTAGTGACGTCATCAAGAATTTTGTGCTTTGCTCAAACGCGCCAGACCGCATCTCTTTTGCTTCATTTATTTATTTTTTCGCTCGCTTTCTCGATTACTTTTGCGAAGTGCATTTTGATATTATTCCATCATGGCAACTTTGATTGTGAATTACAAATTTTTGTAGTGAACTTAACATCTTAATACCTCAAGGTCTTAATTAGTTCTGCGGAGTAGAACCTGATCATGCAAAATGGCCAGGGGCCTTCGAGTAATCGTTTTTCCAAGCAGCTATTCCGTTAAATTAGGTAGTGTTCCATTCGAAAGATTTATTTTGGCTTTATACCAGCAACCTCGAATCATTTTTAAGCTATCACATTCATTTTTACACAATTGCAGACAGTGAACACGCTGTTTCGACCTATCAGGTCTCATCAGTGCAGTTGGTCTGACCGACATTCACTTAAGGCATTAAATATCTGAGAAAGAATCTTTTGCTTGTGGTTCGCTACTATTCCAGTTAGTCACCAAAACCTGCAAAAAAAAACTCTCTGCCCAACCCGTTCGCCCGTGAAAAAGTGGGGAACAAGGCAGGCACTGTGTCTGTGCGCATACACCCCACAAAACACAACGAATGTCAGCACTTAGGTCACAATTTGTGACACTAATGCAAATGAGCAAATAGTATACGAACCAGGGAGTCGAACCGTTTAATTTCTTCGGTTTGGGTTTAACAGCGGTTTTAAATTTCGGTTCAGTTCCGGTGAAGGTTCAGATTAATTGAAACGCTCCGGTTTGGGTTCGCTCCCGCAAAAAATATTTCAAAACCGGTTTATAAAGTTCCGGTTCAGGTTCGCAGTAAAAAATGGTATATATCTAGTAACATAATTTAAAAAATGAAACGAACAAAGCAATTTTTCTTCGCATTGACAGGCCAATATAATGCATAAAATACTTGGAGTAAAACCAATTTCGAGATAATTAAATTGCTATCATGCTCCGACACCGGCGGCCTATACTTTGATAAAGAAACTTATCTTCACATTGATGCGCCAATGTACAGCATGTAGTGTTGTCCAAGTGCAGTATTTTTTGAATATGAGCCACCTTCAAAGTGTCAATCGGTTACCGATACACCGATCAAACTGACGCGTGTGACCTCACGGAGCGAGCCGCTTTTTTAATCGGTTCAGGTTCGGTTGAGGTTCGTAAGTACTCAAATTATTCGGTGCAGTTTCGGTTCGCTCTTTGCGATTTTGAAAAATACGGTTCAGGTTCGACAAAAATAGCGTAAAACCGGTTTATACAATTCCGGTTTGGATTCGGTTCGACTCCCTGATACGAACTGCGGACAGTAAACAATATTTCGTCCTATCGGGTCTCATCAGTGCAGTTGGTGTGAGTCTCATCAGTACAGTTATAAACCACAAGCAAAAGATTCCTTCTGAGGTGTACATTGCATTTACTCAAGGCAATATATACATGAGAAGGAATCTTTTGCTTGTGGTTTGTAACTGTATCAGTTATCAAAACCTGCAAAGGAACTCTCTGCCCAATCCGTTCGCCCGTGAAAAAGCGGGGAACGAGGCAGCCACTGTGTCTGTGCATATAGCTCAGAACACACAGCGAATGTCAGCGCTTAGGTCACAATATGCAACACAAATGCAAATGCGCAAGTATGTATACAGAACTGCAGACAGTGAACAGTGCTTCAACTCATCATGTCTAATCAGTGCAGTTGGTGTGACCGACATTTACCCAGGAATTTTTCGCTTGTGGTTTGCTGCTATATCAGTTACCAAAACCTGCAAATGAACTCTCTGCCCAACCCGTTCGCCCGTGAAAAAGCGGGGAACAAGGCAGCCACTGTGTTTGTGCATATAGCCCAGAACACACAGCGAATGTCAGGGCTTAGGTCACAATTTGCAACACAAGTACAAATGCGCAAGTATGTATACAGAACTGTCTTGTCCATACTTTTCCACGGGCGAACGGGTTGGGCAGAGTTTTTTTTTGCAGATTGCGGTGACTGGTACACCGTAGTTGTAAAGCGCAAACAAAAAATTCCTTCTCAGGTATTTATTGCCTTGAGTAAATGCACTGATGAGACCTAATAGGTCGAAACAATGTTTACTGTCTGCGGTTCTGTGTACATACTGTAGTGTGCAAATTAATTGACTCACCACAAAAAAACACAAAAAAATACATTTTTTCAATTTATTTCCATTTCAAAGCAACAACTATTTTCAATTGGAGATGTGGTCACCTCTATCTGTAATCAACTCCATAACTGGTTTTGGCATTGATTTTACGAGTTTTTTGCAGTTCTGATTGATTTCTAGGTTACAGTACCACACGTCAATTATAGCATCAATAAGCTTAGTTTCGGATGTGCCATCCCTTTTTAATAGCCGAATTAATACTATACTCCATAAATTTTCAATCGGGTTTGGGAGGGCGAATTCCCAGGCCAGTCAAGGACCTTGATGTGATTTTTTTCAACAGTTGTTTTTACTATTTTGCAGTACGACAGGGAGCCAAATCTTGCTGAAAAATTCCTCCTCCGTTGGGAATAACAACTCTGCTGTCTCTGCACCATAAGTAGCTTTAAGGGTATTTGATCTCTTTTCCCTGTTTAAGGGATGATGAATGCCGACAAATATGTTGAAGTAATTCAATGTAAAGTGGTGAAAGACATGAAAAAAGCATTTCCCAACGAAAGAGGAATTTTTCAGCAAGATTTGGCTCCCTGCCATACTGCAAAATAGTGAAAACAACTGTTGAAAAAAATCACATCAAGGTCCTTGACTGGCCTGGGAATTCGCTCTCCCTAAACCCGATTGAAAATTTATGGAGTATAGTAAAAATTCGGTGATTAAAAAGGGATGGCACATCCGAAACTAAGCTTATTGATGCTATAATTGACGTGTGGTACTGTAACCTAGAAATCAATCAGAACTGCAAAAAACTCGTAAAATCAATGCCAAAACCAGTTATGGAGTTGATTACAGATAGAGGGGCCATATCTGCAATTGAAAATAGTTGTTGTTGCTTTGAAATGGAAATAAAATGAAAAAACGTAATTTTTTGTGGTGAGTCAATTAATTTGCGCACTACTGTACTTGCGCATTTGCATTTGCGTTACAAATTGTGACCTAAGCGCTGACATTCGTTGTGTTTTGTGGGCTGTGTGCACAATGCACAGACACAGTGGCTGCCTTTTCCCTCGCCATTTCACGCGCGAACGGGTTGGGCAGAGAGTTTTTTGCAGGTTTTGGTGACTAATTGGGGTAGTTACAAACCACTTGCAAAAGATTCTTTCTCAGGTATTTAATGCCTTGAGTAGATGTCGGTCACACCAACTGCACTGATGAGACCTGATACGTCGAAATAGTGTTCACTGTTTGCAGTTCTGTATACATACCTAAGCATCTGTAACATTTATCTGTTTAACATGGTTGGCTTTCAGATGCATGAAAATATACTGGTTGTAGTTGTTGACGAGATGCAGAAAGGCTGTGGCTTCCGTCCAACTTAAACTAGAAATTGGCCTAGTCTGAAAGTATTGCTCGAATTATGACGCAACAGCGAAAAAGGCTTTGTGATGACACAAAATCAGACAATAAGTGCTGCTTAACTGGTCACCGTAGGGCAAGCCTGTTTTAAAAAAACGCGACGTATCTAGGTACTGCAGGTTAGACAGAGTTTAAATTAGTGACGATTCGAAATAAATGCGAGGAGTTGTGTTAGCAACAACAGGTTACCTTATGTCAGTCAGCCACAGACAAAGACATAACCTGAGCCCCTCTTTTGAAGAAGCCCAATTTGAAGTACCTGGTAGTCTATGCCTAAAACATTTTTAATATATACCGATATCGGTATGCCGTAGGCCTAAATATTAACCTGTGGTAACTAGCCTACCCCACTCAAATATCTGCTGACAGCATCCATACTTTGTACTGCAATGGGCTTATTGAAGGATTCACCCTGCCCCAGTGTCCTGGGAGCATGTGAAAAGAAAACAGTTCGCTGGAATTCCAGTGAACCACCCTCAAACCTCAACTAAAAAGTGAGGAATGTGCTACCTTTAAATAAAATTATTATCTTTGGGCACGAATATGAATGAAATTGTTCGCAAGCAAACTAAAGAAATAATCTATTTCTAAGCTCAATCTAGACTTGTCGAAATAAGGGTTTCAAAACCTCACACTAATATTTTATTAATGTTTAGAATTTGCCGATATGTGGAGGTAAGGCCTAATATGGTAACAGGGGAAGTACCCAAACATGAGGTCCTTGCAAATGGTTACTCGGAGTCTCCATCTGACGCTTCATCTCTCCGCAAACCACCGTTTGCTGGGTTTGGCATCATTTGCAGTGTTATGGTTGGAGTAGTTTTGTCATTTAATGCATTGTTAGTAAAGTTGATTGAATCAAACGGTGCCCTACAGCTTCTAGCAAGCCGCTGTGCTGTCCAGTTCTTATTTTTGCTTCCGCTCGTTACTTACAACTGGCATTGTAAGGCCGATGATCCATTTGGGCCTCACGGTATGTTCAAGTTTTTAATACTTCGAGGATTATTGGGGTCAGCTGCGGCGACTTGCTTGTATCAATCTGTACAGATCATATCACTTGGTGACGCTGTTACCCTCCAATTTTCTAATGTAATATTCGCTGGTTTTCTCGGCCATCTCTTATTAAATGACTCATTCACAGCTTTTGATATCATCATGTCTTTATTTGCCATGGCTGGTATTGTCCTCATTGCCCAACCTTCCTTTATATTTGGAAATTTTGACGGAGCAAAGCAGAACACGATTGGCGTGATATATGGAGTGGCAAGCGGAGTTTTAAACGGATTCACTTTTATCGTGATCCGCAAAATAGGTCGAGCGACTTCTGCTTCGCTCAATGTGCTCTACTACTCGCTCAGTGGAGTTACATCATCCATTTTTTTGGCGATGATCACCGGTTCTTTTTCGTTTCCTTGTTCCTATGAACTCGTCTATATTTTCCTGCTTGGAATCACGGGTCTTAGTGCTCAGGTCTTGATGACTCTCGCTCTTCGCTTCGAGCGCGCCAACACCTTCGCCGTTCTTCGAGCATTTCAAATTGTATTTGTCTTTATTTTGCAGGTCAGTCTTTTGTATGTTTAGCGGATTCAAAGCTTTTTAATAGCGTCTTCAAACATTCATTCGTATTGGCCGCGCCCCAGTTTTGCCATTGGGCAGTATTGCAATAAATTCGTAGCCATAAAATACAAGCAGCAAGTGATGATGGGATTAATTGTGTGCGCAGTTCGACATCGTTATCAGCGCTGCAGGTCAGGCTTCGATTCCCGGGCCGGCCAAAGTGGACACTATCGCTGCGATGTTTCTTTGGAGCTGTGTTGCGAAGATTGATCCCGCTAACGCTTCAGCGTAATAATGTAATAAAGGCTTGGTTTTTGAAGTAGGCAGAACAATTTTGAGAACATACGCTAGTTGTTCTACTCGTAAGTCCCTCTAACACTCGATAAGTCGGTCTAATTACGCTGAGGAGTCGGTTTTATTTGAGCAGTAGTAGTTCGTGTTTACAACTACTAACGTTATTTACTTCTCAACAATCAACGTTTTGTCATTACTTAATGTGTAATTATTTTGACACTAATCGTCACCGGATAAGCACAAATATTGCATGACTTTTGCTGATCCATGATTTCAAAGCAGCTTATGGTGATGGAATATAATTGACTTACAGTAGCAACTCTTGTGAAACTTCACCAGCCCTCCCATTCAATCTACCGTTTGATCAATTTTTTCTGATCTTTTTTTCTTTCTCTTCATTTTTATCCCTCCAACTTTTTCAGTGTTGTTAGTTTCTCAACAAAAATCGCCTGATAGAATATTCTTGGTGTAGCTGTCGGCATACTGTAACTTTTTCCTCCTCCACTCATTTTGAATTGAATGTCATAAAATTTTAAATTTGATAAGATGTGCGTAAACTGCGGTCCTACTATAAACACCGCTAAGGAGAACAAAGGACTTACTAAACACCGCAAAAAAACGACAAAGGACTTCAAGATGATCTACTAAACACCGCAAAGAACGACAAAGGACTTAGAACCATACCATAACAAAGAACGACATAGAACTTTAAATTAGGGTTAGAATAGGATTAGGATTGTCAAGTCCTTTGTCGTTCTTTGCGGTGTTTAGTATACATCAATTTGATGTCCTTTGGCGTCCTCTGCGGTATTTCAGTCCTTTGCGGTGTTTAGTGGGACCCCGTAAAATGTCATCATCATTATCACATATTGTATGGCAGTGCTTTTCAACCGGGTGTGTTGTACACCAAAGGGTGTACCGAAGTTATAAAGGGTGGATCAGTATAATATGGCACACAACTGTAGGCTACACACACCAACACCGTAAAATAGTGAATTTGCTTTCATAGCAGGTGTCAGTGTCATAGACAGAACTACGATTCTGACCATGTCAGAATCGAATCTGACCATGTCAGAATCGTAGCCACGGCCGCAACATCTCTTCGGAACCGTGTTGCCCAGGCGCTGAACCGCGTAGTCGAGTCCCGTCACTCGCTGCACGCCTCAACGAACATTGCGAGTATAACGAAGATTTGATTTCGATTTTTTGTAAATTTTGTTCAGGTTTTTGGAGTAGGCTACGCGCGCATTAGTTTTTGTTACATCAGCCTATTAACGTGTAGGGGAATGGCTAAACAGAAAGTTGAAATCCCACAGTGTAACGAATAGAATGTATTGTACAAGCTTTTAAGTAAAATTTGAAAGTGCGAACGGTTTTAAAAAACGTCGACAAGCACAGTACACTTGTATGTTGATACAAGCACAGTTGCATAGTGATACAAGCGCAGTTGTCAGTGATGGGCACGATAAACCTTTCTGCACCAAAGTGATAACGATAGTCGATAATTTCAAAAAAGCCCTGGGCGATATTGATAATCGATATATCTCAATTTCTTAAAGCGATAAAGGTAATCTATAAATTATCGCCGATAAAGTTTTTTAATAAATCTTGTTGAAAATTTTCAATATGTTTGACGAAGTTTTTTTTTTTTTTGTAAATCAAATTGCAAAAGAGTTTTTTTAGATTTTTCATGAAAAGAGAGCGCTGCAGTTCACGGACTCTCCTGTGGCATCAAACAAAACAAAGAGAGATTTTTTAAAATTGCCACAAAATTTTATGGACACCATGTATTTTTTCCATTGCGCCTACTTAAAAGCGATATCGGTAATCGATAAATCAAAACTATTTTGAGCAATAACGATAATCGGTAATAAATTATCTCGATAAATGCCCATCTTCCACGGTTGTATGGTGATACAAGTACAGTATGGTGACCGGTCAAACAGCCTTAGGTTGTCACCAAGTTTAGTTTAAGAAAATGAGTGACCGGTCGGTTGGCACAGGGCTCAAGGCATCGCTATCGGCGCGACAGGTCACGGGTTCCATTCCTGGGATGGTTGAATCGGTCACTATCAAAAACTACTGCGACGTTTCTTTGTTGCCCAGACGCTGTGCCGCGGAGGTGCCCCGTCACTCGCTACGCACTTTGGCATAATACCGCGAGTGATGGATGTATGGTTCAGCAAATCTCCAGTTTATTTGGGATCACCTTTACTGATCAACAAAAATCATTAAATGATAAATTCTAGTTCATGAATCATGAGACTAGGTATTTGGGGAGAATCTTCTAATCAAACGTCAACGTAAGGAATAAACTAAAAAATATTTCTTGGGACATGTAATTTTTTGGAAAAAAATGGCCAAATAACGTAAACAAAAGTTGAAGAAAAAAATTACTACGAAAAGGTAGCAATTTGCTTTGAAATATCAATCTACCGCGAGTGTGATGAACATTTAACTAATGCCAAAGCTCTGCTATACGAATCCTTATTTTTTCAGATTGTAGTCCTTCATGATACTCCGTCCATCTTCAGTTTGATTGGATCTTCATTCATATTTTTCAGTCTTCTTACAATTACTCTACATAAGTTCTGCAATTCCAATATTAAGCCACGTTTTATGAAATCGGAATGAAAGCTTCAGAGCTGGCAAACATGGTACGATGCTATAACAAGTGGGATGAACTTCAACATGGGGGTGCACCGTGCAGGCAATAAACTGTGCATGGTACCTCAAATTCCAAACATATTTCTACTTGCGTTTAATGATTTTTTTAACTTATAATATCATCTTTGCGCCAGTGTACGTTTGGGAAATAGTAATACATGAGTATGAAGAATTTTTTGGTAATGAGTTGACATTGTAGTGTTGATAGCCATGCAGAATTATGAGGATGATGAAGCAGCAGGAACAAAACGAACAGAAAAGGTATTCACAATTGCGTTACTCGCCAATGACGATCGGTGATGCCGGAGAAAAATTATGGGTAATGTTTCGTATCGGCTGTCGAGATTGTTTTTGCTATGTCGTTACAAGTTTTACAACTGCAACTACCCATACTGGTGGCCTGCCCCGCATTATTACGCTACCATTACCTCTCAGATGACCGAGTGGTAAGAGCGTCCGCCTCGGGAGCTGTAGACTTGGGTTTGATTCCAAGTCGGGTCAAACCAATCACTTTAAAATTGGTATTCACAGCTTCCCTGCTTGACGCTCAGCATGAAAGGGACAGTGTGAAGAACAAGCCGGCAAGTTTACTTGTAATTATTATTTTATTTATTTCAGACCACAAGGTCCATTGTAACGAAATCATATCAAAAAGAAAGCAGAAAAATTTACATTCACAAAACAGATACCGTAACATTTAGTCATTTGCTATATAGACCATATCGAGATAATGACTATAATAATCAGAGCGAAAAAAACACATCAGAAGTCATCAACGCAGATATTAACTTATTCTCAGAATGAAAGCACCGAGAAACAAATGAAAACAAGGATTTTCTGATTAAAGCAGAAAAAGTAGTTACATGGGCAGAAACTTGGCACTCCCGAGCACTGACGTAACGAGGTAAATTATGCAAAATTCTATACGAGTCATTATAAGCAACACGCAACTTTCTGAAAGTATCAGAACGATAATTACACCATAAGTTACTCGCATAAAAACTTGTACAATACGAACGGAACAAAGTATTTTTAACAACGGAAGAGCATTTTGAAAAGCGATATTTCAATTTGTTGCCAGTACCATACAGAAATCTTACTTGTCTAAGAATGTCGTCGTCATCAAACAAATTGCTGTTAAGTTGTACCCCTAAATACCTTACTGAATTTACAAAACTGATGGTAGCATCACTACCAAGCCTAAGAACAGGCATGCAGGATAAACTAAAATACCTCGGAGCACACAGCATAGCATAAGACTTGTTGCAATTAAAAACAATATCATTAACTTTAGCATATGCACTGCAAACATCGATTAGATCCTGTAGTCCTGCCAAACTAGGACTCATCAAACAAATGTCATCGGCAAAAAAAATGTGATTTATGCAGGAATTGCCCACATAGCAACCAGCTCTGACATTATTTAGCAGCCTAGATAGGTCATCAATATACACTGAAAACAGGAATGGACTAAGGACACCTCCTTGTCGAACACCATTAGAGACAGTAAAAGAAGACGACATTTGACCACCCCAAGACACTTGCATGCTTTGTGATTTATACCAGTACCATAACAACCGAACGAAATAAATAGGCACACCTCGCAGTACTAGTTTTTTGAATAAAATTTGGTGATTAATTTTGTCAAAAGCTTTGGTAGCATCTAAAAAAGCAGAAAACACTGGCGTATTTTGATTCACATACGATGAGACAGTTTGCTTAAACAAAAAAACACTCATATCCGTACTATGTTTGGGTTTAAAACCAAACTGATTTGAACTAGTTTGCATAAATGCCGTTGGGAAGGGCACTTAGTGGGATTCTCCCATCTTGGAGTGGTAGATAGGCCGCTGGCAACTCCTAAGCGAGCTCGTATAGCACATTGATCGCTTTCTCGTGATAGGAGGATAAATATGCCACAAAATGCAAAAAAAAAAACAACAATACCTGTGATTACCGGCAGACTTAAGCAAAACACGTCGAAAAATTTACGCTGCGCTATAGGGGCTGAAGCGTGACTATGTAATCACCCTATGTGGCAATGTAGCACTCAACCGATAGCACTGCACGACAAAAAAATTTTTTGTGGCGTATAAAGGTAACCATTTCGGTTTTGGGTATACTTCGGTCACTGCATTTGAATCTGTTGTCAATTTTCTATGAGGTTCCGTTTGTAAAATACGTTTTGCATGCACTCTACGGACAATTATGCGCTTTTCCCATTCTAAGCCAAAATGGTAACAAAATAAGTTGGACTGCATTCTGCGGACTGAAAAGAAACATTGCAACAAAAAAGGATTTACTTGAACGCTTTTCCATGCAGTGCCATTTGTAAAATTAACATTACGTGCAGACTAAAGACAAATCAACACTTTTTTCTGTTTCAAGACAAAAGGGCAACGTAAAAAGTCGCACATTTTGCGGACTGTAAACTGAATACGCTTTCATCCAGTCAAGGCCGCGTCCACACATGGTGGTTTTCGCAACTAGGCGCGAAACTTCATTTTGACATGGTGAACACATTTTTTAAGATTTAAAAACTGTTTTAGCCATTCGAAAAGTTAACCATTTCGGTTTTTGAATTGCAGAAACAAGTTCGAAAAGAGTTAAAATTGCCTACACAATGACAGTTTGTGCCTGGTAGCGAGTAACAATCCGACGAAAAAAGATTTCGTGTCTAATCCTTCGGCGAAGAGAAAATGAAGCGATGTATTTACGCGACGAGTAAGGCCTAAACTCGCGGATGAGGAATTGAGGAATGCCAATTTTTTTACCGGCACTTAAGCAATAGCGGGATCGGAGCTAGAGGTTCCGGGCCTCAAAAAAGTCAGCCCGAGCCATCACTATTGCAGATTAGACTAGTCGAGTAGTGTCGTGACAGGATGCCAGTACTGAGTACCGGTAGCCTAGCCTAGTATATACCATAATTTACCGTAGGTACCGTAATTGTTTACCAGTTTACCCGTATGGAAGTGTACCGTAATGTAGGTGATTGTTTCTGGAGTAAGCCGTCTGCGTCTAGAATAGCTCGTCCACGTAAGGCGATGAAAGACGTGGACGGCTTACACTCTAGATGAGACCCCCAGTACAAGTGCACGTTTAACAGAGTTGTTGTTCTAATTTGGCACTGTACTGCTGTAGACAATGCACTGATGCATGTGATTTATACAGTACTGATACAATGCAGGCACTGATAGGGTACTGGTAGAAGCTAGCCTACATAAGCAAATCACAAAGGTTATGACAGATTTTGGACATAAGTATGAGGTCGAACTTGAGTCTGCGATATTCGAGAGACTTGATGCCAAGTTTGCAAAAACGATCATAACAACATAATAAGAAATAAGCGTCTATTTCATCACAAATTCCGGTTACCGAAATTCGAAAATCGTGGTTTGCGGAACCGGAAACAACCCCTAGCGGTTCCCCTACTGTGAGAGTCACACTAAAGGAACCGAAAACGGTTACGCAACTACGATCTTTCAAACTTTGGTAACCAGAATTAAAAGAAGGAAGTGGCTAAAGTTACGTGACCGTAACATTTGCCTCTTTAGTTTATTTTATTACTTCGTCACGCTCTCGTACAATCAGGGAAGCGTGAAGGGATAATAAAATAAACCAAAGAGACAAATGTTACGGTCACGTAACCTTAGCCTCTGCCTTAAAAGAAATCTGGCAGCGAATAATAGCTCAATGAGTTAAATTTCTTTGCACTGATTCAAGAAAACAAACAGACAGGCAAGTTTATTTTCACATTACAACTACAAGCACTTAAAAAAAAACTACAAGCACTTGAAAAAAAAGAAGAATATCTTTTTTTAAATAAGGATTCTAAACACAAGTAGGCTATATATTTAATTCAACTTTAGGGCGAACAGATAAGTATTGAAAGCTTGAACTGTTGAAGCAAAATCTAAATATTTTTAGTGGAAAAGGAACGCAAAATTTGATAGCCCAAGAACATAAAGAGGCATTATGATGAATATGAGAAATATGGTAAGACCATTTAAGATTATCACTAATATAAATAGGCCTACCTAAATCTTCAATGACAGAAACAGTCTTGATGTTTAGTGAACCAGCAAAAAAGAGTTAGAACAATGAATGCAGGATATACATAGATGGTCACATTTAGCTAAGTGTGCAAGATCAAGTTGATGAAGTTGGAGCCAGTTTGTGAATTATTATAGAAAGATACCAAGCTGCCAGTGTTGCAGCTTTTGGAAATAAAAAACGGGCTGGTGCTCTAGACATTGAGTCTGTACATAAACGTTTTACTCATAATGTTATTATTCATTGCAACCTGCCTTTCAATTCTTATGAGGATCGCCTCACCAAACTTGGAATTATATTTCTTGAGTACCGTAGACTTGAATTATACCTGATTCTTATGTATAAGATAAGTCATAATTTGTGTGATCTGAATTTTTCTGATTATTTTGTATTTCAAACTTGTAATTATAATTTGCGTCGACTCGATTTTACAGTTCAGTCACTTTTTCATAATGCCAGTTGTGACCAATTTCGTCAATTTTACTTTAATTGTATAGTTAGTACCTGGAATCGACTTCCGGATGTTGTTTCCACTTTTAATCTGTCTATCTTTAAGACCAAATTGAAACGTTATGATTTACACACTATTGCTTCACTTGTTTACTGATTTTATTTTTCTGTTAAATATTTGCTGCTTTCGTTTTTTCCTCGCATATCAGTGTGCATGGGTGTTAACCTAGCACCATTGTGTTGTAATTCAATAAATAAATAAATAAACTTATTGAATGGTTCAAAAAGTACCAGTATTCACTCTTCACTAGAAGGGCATGTATTTGTTGTGACATTCCTTTTTCTTCATACTCTGATCGTTTGTATACAAGCTTAATCTGAAGTCTTTTAGAATTTCGTAGGCTGGAGTTTGGTTTAATTCTCACATAAAAGATCTGCTTTTGCTTGATCGATATAGATTTTAATAATTTTTTCGTACCGTACATGTTAAAGCTATATATACACATTCTGCGTAGACATCCACTGGTTCTTAAGAATGTTAGATGTAAACACAAGCCTGAGCATGACTCTTTTAGATATTTTTTTTGCAATGGAATCATTTCAGTTTGGAATTTGTTACCAGAGTTTGTTGCTAATTCTACTACTTAAAGTGCTTTCAAGAAACGTTTGAACAGATTTGCTCATTGTATTATAAGTTTCAGTATGGCTTTATTTTTTTCTGTATATGCTTTTTTGCTTTACTGGTGAGGGTGTCTGGCTGTCCAGGTATAAACCCAACACCATAGTGTCGTATTTCATAAATAAATGCCGGTAGCTGCTGTACAGTGTATACTGGTATAGGCCAATCTGTAGTGGGATGACTAGAGAAGACTAAACGCTAACAGTTACACAGCTACTATATTTTCATATTCTTGGTCTTAACTGTTTAACAGTGCGTACAGTAGCAATGTACAAAATTGAAAAGCTGGGCAATGTTTTGTACCTGATTAATTGATCAGTGAAACAAATAATTATACTGGCCTATGACATCACCGTAGCAGTCATCCACAGTGGCGCGAGAAAATTTTTTTAACAAGGGGGAGCTCGAAATGGTACCACAAAGCCCCCCAGGCCTCCCTTTTCTCAAATTTTAGGAACAGGACACACAGCAATCCTGTCTTGAAAGACATCCCATGTATGCCTGCTCAAGTAAACAAGAATTTTTTCAGAATTATTTTGTATGGAAAACAAGATTGCGTACTACCAATAAGCTTTTGTAACTACACACAAATTACAACTAAGCATTTTTGAGTGCATATATTTGTAAAATGCAAATATCTCAATGACAAAACCGAAAAGTAGGTAAACAAGATTTATCTTATCTAATTTTTGCTTTACTAATTGGAATTACATGTAACACACAATACCCACTAAGCTTTAAAAATAACAAAAAACACATGATCAAAAGAAAACACTGTACCATTTTTTAACATAATGAAATGTGTGGATATGGGTGTTTAGCTTTGCGTTGGCCTACTAGTTCATTAGTTTTTTTCATTCATTCATTAGAATTTATATGTGGTCGTAAAATGAAGAAAAATACACTGAAACAAAGGAATAAAATAAAAGTTTAGGCCGCAGGGAGACAGCGAGTAGACCTTTCAGTCATCTAGTCAGCAGTCACCCTGTGGTCCATCATCGATGGATGAATAATCTCTCAAAAAAGTGGGTTGGCAATAAAGCAAAAAGTTTTATTCTTCGGAGTCAATTTGCAGTTACTTATTACTGATTGTATTGTTGATGCAGGTATTTTTTGAATTGCTTGGTTGTAGATTTGGTTTTAAATTGCTTGGTTGTAGATTTTTGAATTTCATGGGGTATATCGTTCCATATTTTGGCACCTTGATGCTTTATACATCTTTGTAGCCGATTGGTTTTATATCGAGGTGTGTATAAATGTTTTGTATGAGCATTGGTTGATCTGGTAGTTTTCTGAGAAATGTTGCTGCGTAAAGTGAAATAATTGGAAAAATTATTGCTTTACGAATTTACTTTACAAATTGGAACAAGAAATTCGTAAAGTAAATCGAAATTTTTGTGAAGGGAGTGGATATTTAGATGTAAAAGTATCAAGGACGAATTTTTGGCAAAATTTGGTTGGTGCTGATTTAGATCTAAGTATATGCATTTTTTTTATTTTGGTTGTCATTGAGTAAAATACTTCATGGCTAGGTCCTGATGGTAAGAGATCATTAGTTTGCGAGGTGGCTGTCTGACCAGGCCAGAGGAAGTCTGTTAACTGTGTGTCAGCGCCAGGCGCCATGTGTTTTAAAGTTTCAATGGAAACGAATCAAACTATAGACAATATTGCAGGAAATCAGTAGCTAGGCCTAGTTGGTAAAAAATACAAGTAAATTGCAGCACAGTACAGTAATAGCAATAAGGCGAGTCTATATAATTGTAGCAGAGTAAATGTGTAAAATAACTCGATGGGCATCTGGCAGTAACAAAGACAAGATCAGTTCATTGCAAGCCAATATGCGAACAAAACAATTTATAAGTGAATATTGCACAGAGGAGGAGGCCAATAAGTGAAATACAGTAGGCTTAATTATTAATCAATCCAATGTAAAATGGTAAGCGACGCCAGCAAACGAATAAAAAAGATGCACACCTTAAATAAACATACTTAAACTTATAATTTTTATTAAAATTAGTGGCTTTTCGCTCGCGCAAGTACGAAACTCGCGCTAGATGATTGAGGAGAGTATGTTGTTGGCTGGTATTTGCGCTTGAACGTGTTAATTTCGTCACGATTTTACATATTCATAAAATTGATCTTTTCTGTGAAATGTCTCTAAATTTGATTAAAATTGCTTTGATTTGAGATAGAAATTTGTTTTACATCTGCTGAAAAATGTCACGTTCATAACTTGCATTACAAACGTATCTCATCTCCTCGTCGTTACAATAAACACGTACCATTTACAGAGCTCCGCTGTATTTCTACTTAGCTTCCTTCAAACTTAAACCTATAAATTTTAACTACAAAAAATTCCCTTCAAAAAAACAAAAAAATGCATGAGTCGAGTTTAAAGCGTTATGCGTAGAACAAAGGCATTGAAAGGTGGTGGCTGAGGCCACTCTATCTTTTTTCAGCCCCCCCCCAATCCCTCATAGAAATTTTGAGCCCTCCTTCGGCACCCCCTTTCAAAAATTTACTACTACAGTACACCTTATTGCATTCCAACGATGGCTTACGGCGTCACTTGTTATTCGTTTCTTTTCTTCCGCCGATGCTATCAATGCAACGTGCCAGAACAGGCTGCTGAGAAGTTGACTTACAGGGGCCAAGCGTTCATCAGGGGGGCCAAAGTTTGAACTTAGCACAAAAGCCGCTGTCTTTAAAAAAACAAACTTGTTGATAGGATAGGCCAAGAATATCGAATGGGGGGGGGTAGACCCCCCCTTGGCGCCAGCCCTGCAACGAACTTTTGCAACGTTGTTACAAAAGTGAACAAAATGCCAAAAACTGTTGGATTTTCTGGTAATAGCCTTCTTTGGTACGTTGAATTGATGGCTTCAGCCTTCTATGGTACGTTGAATTCAATCAAGAGATAAAATCTCTTTTTTCCTCTTGTTAGTGGTAGTTGTTGTATATCTGCGGTCATGCTGGACAGGATTTCTTTTGGTAGGTTTCTTTGCCTGTCTGGCCTTTTGTGGTTACGGCGCTTGGTCTGGGGTTAGGTTGGGTCTCTCCGTGTTAGTCTACACTGTTATGGTTCCTACCATTGCACTATATCATAGCGGTGTTGGAGCTGTGAGAATTTTCGGCTAAAATAATTATTATCACTGAAACAAATTATCACTGGTGGAGAGGGCCACATGTTGTCACTGACTATGATGATATTTTTGCAGTAATTATTTTTGTACTGTAATAATTGCAGCAATGTTATTGGTGAGAAGGCAACAGTGCTGCTAGAAATAGAAGATAATAGGGGTCCATTTAAAATTTCGACATGCTGGGTGACGGCTTAACCCCGAGCAGGGAGGACGAGTATCTAGCATTATTAGATTTTGCCCTTACCAAATGAAAACACAAAATGTGGTTTAGAACTAACAAGAGTGCATTTGCTAAAAAAGAGAAGAGCTGCTATAATCTTATGAAGGGACTTGGAGCAATGATTCTTAGTTCTTACCGGATTTTGTATAACTTTTAATTGCCGTTTGTGACATTATAGCAGACTTTTTTCAGTGGTAATTTCCACTTTCAGTGAGAAAATATCAAAACTTATAATTATCACTGAAATTATCACCATAATTCTCACTGAAATCGGAAAATAAAATTATCACCGACTGCTCCGCCATTGACAATTTACTCACTCAGTGATAATTTTTTTCTTAGTGATAATTTTATCACTTCCGGTGATAATTTCCAAATTCTTACGGGTGAAATTCTCACTGCTCTGCTCCACCAGTGAAGATTTTGAAATTCTGACTAAGTTTCAGTGATAATTATGGTGATAGTTCAGAATTACCACTGGTGGAGCCGTAGCTTAGTAGTAACCTTGGATGTGTTAGTAACAGGGTAATGTGCAGTGATGGGCACGATAAACCATTCTGTACTAAAGCGATAACGATAATCGATAACTTCAAAAAAGCCCAGGGCGATACCGATAATCGATAAATTTCAATTTTTTAAAGCGATATCGATAATCGATAAATTATCGCCGATAAATTTTTCCGATAAATGTTGCGGTAAATTTTCGATGTGTTTGACGAAGTTATTTTTTGTAAGTCGAATTGCAAAAATGTTTTTTTCTAAATTTTTCAAGAAAAGAGAGCAGTTCACGGACTCTGCCGTGAAATTAAGCCAAACAAAGAAATAGTTTTTAAAAATTACAACAAGTCTTAATGGACACCGTGTTTTTTCCATAGCGCCAACTCACTAACTTTGAAGTTTAAACACTGCGTGCATAAAAAATCGTTTATCGCGATAATTTATCGGCGATAACAAAATATTCAACAAAAGCGATAACGGTAATCGATAAATCCAAACTATTTTGAGCGATAACGATAATCGATAAAAAGTTATCGCCGATAACTATCGCCGATAAATTATCGCGATAAATGCCCATCTCTGGTAATGTGTATGGTCAGCCGTCATAACGTGGTTGTGTTTCTTCCATCATAGTGGAACAACGATCAATGAGGAACAGACCCAACTATTTTTGTAATAATAGGCAGCATTACAGTGATACAGTGCATCGAGTTGTATGGTTATTACTCTTTGCTGAAATATTTTGAGTGCTATGTTTTTGGAACCCTGCATTGTATGATATCCATTTTGTTTAGATAGTATCATTGTTTTTTGTTAATTTGATATGGCGTCTGCTTTGGAACCATTGATAAATCGAATTGTTTCTGTCATCACTGCTGATGGTCGTATGATCGTCGGAAATCTGAAAGGATTCGATCAGACCGTCAATTTGATTCTGGACGAGAGTCACGAACGAGTGTTTTCTTCGACCACTGGTGTTGAACAAGTGATGCTAGGACTTTATATTATCCGTGGAGATAATGTTGCTGTGGTAGGTGAAGTAGACGATACAACAGACGCTGCACTTGATCTTGAGAACATGAAAGCTGCGCCACTTAACGCTGTTGTGCATTAATCTCTTGAACTCTGAAGGTCATGAAAGCAAGAAAAGCTTTGATAGATAATGCGAGGTCGTTTCTGCAATGATTTTTAACTTAAACATTTTCAAGTCTAATTTACTAAACTGTGCATTTTATGCCTTTTGGCTGCTTTTTGTCATAAATTGCTTGGTTATGTTGAAATATCGCACAACGTTTTGAGTTAAAGTTGTTGCTTTTGGTTGAATGAATAAATTTCTCAATCGCTTACATTTCTTTCTTCATTGCCAGAATGCTGAATCTATCGGCTTAACGTAATATTACATAGCGATATATGAATGCAATTTTTGTCACATTTCCGGTAGATTGTCGTTAGACAATTCGAATTCACTTTCTAGAATTTTATTAAAAATTTCCACAATTTCTGTTTTATTGTTTTTTGTTGCTTTAAATTTTTGCCGTCAGCATTGTAGACGCTACATTTTTAGGACAAATTTTTTGTCTCGCCAACAGCTGATCTGTCAAATTTACGTTTGTCCTGATCTGGTTCTTCAATTCCCCCAGCCACATTAATTACCTCGCCACATCAATTATATACCTCGCCTTATGTCCATCTTACTTACTTTTTTAATTATGAAATCGAAAAGTTGTTTATGATGCAGAAAGCTCTTTGACCTTTCGAACTTCTTAAACTGAAGATGTGGACAAGTAAATTTAGAATTGATTAGGGTAATTGAGCCCACTTCATTTCCATTGCGATTGACAATGTCTTGTGTTCAATTGCGATATCAGAATATTGTGTTTTGAGTATTTCAGTTGTTTCATGTAGTTGGTTGCAATATGGGGACTTTCCCGGATTTATCTTTACTAAAATCAGGTCCCCGGGAGCAGTTGGGTAGTCTACTCAAAAACTTTCATGGCAAGAAGGACTTGGTTATCGACCCGACGCTGATGACCCCACTCGATCGATTTACTGGGATGCAATTCTTGAAACAAAAAGGGGTTGACAAAATTTATAAACTCGAAGCGAAGGAGATCATGGGCGGCTGCGACCAGCGAGTCTACATTGTTCGTCCAGAGATGAAGATAATGCGCCAGATTTCGACGCATATTAATTCCGATAAACGAGCAGGTATGTAATTTGTTTGTTATTGTTGATTGAAGTTAAAAGTGTTTGCGAGATATGAGAATTAGAGTTGTTTTCTCAAAATCGTTTGAAATATCCCATTATGATTGTAATTTAATAGACTAACCTAGAGTGTCCCTGCATTTGTGTGTGTAGAACTTTCGCGATTCTCTGCATGGAACTTGACTCTCAAACTAAGACTATGTTTTTCTTGAATTTCTGCTTTCAAACTCGTTTTTTTTTGTCTTGGTAGATTCGCTGTGATCACATGCAGCTAAGCAGAGTCCTCCATATTCGTGAAGACAAATATCACATTTGATATAATTTATATTTTTTAAGCTTTGTCTTTGTCTCTCGTTTGATAAAAACATAGAAGTTAAATCATTCCTCGCAAAGCACGACCAGCCAACTCGCTTTCGCGGCCAGTCAGCTCGCGAAGACTTTATCATATTTTTTGTCGATTGCGTGAAGACAAAAAATCAAAACAAATCGTCGTTATGCTGAAGATACTGCACCGAAGTGTGTGGCGACTGGTGGGATCCATCGCTGCGGCTTAGCGCCTGAGCAATGCAGCTCCGAAGAAACGTTGCGGCGGTGGCGAGCCGTTGGCCACACTGTCCGATTTGAACGGCCTGGTAATCAAACTCCAGACCCCGCGTGCCGGCGGCGGTGTGCCGACAACTGAGTTAAGCTGCTGGTTTTTGTGTCAAGGCAAACTTCGCAAATACCGAGTTTACATGGTTCCTCGTCGGCTCCGCGCTTGTGAGCTGATTCTGGAGCAGGAGGGAGTGTACGGACATCTGGAAACCGAGGATCTGCAGATGGATTTTCTTCCACTTGATGCCGACATCATTTCTCTTGAAAGTCCTCATCTTCTTAAATCTGTTTTCATGGTAGGTTTGCTTCTGTCTTGTCGGGGATCGAACCTGTGTCTTGAAATTTGTTGTAGGATGGAAACTACACGAGCCTGCATACAGTGGCTCGGTCTCTGGTCAATTTGCAGGCGATTTACGGAGTGATTCCGAACGTGTACGGTCAGGGTGATGCAGCAAGAATCGTTGATCGATTATGCAACACATTAATCAAGGAGCTGGATGAACAAACTTCCTCTCTGGAAAACCAGATCGGTCATCTCGTCCTCATTGATCGAAACGTTGATTACGTCACGCCTCTTTGCTCTCAGGTGCGATGACGTCATCGAATCGGCTTGTGGTCGTCTCTGATTGGTTGTTTTCAGGTGACGTACGAGGGATTATTGGACGATATTTTCGGCATCAATTGTGGCGCTGTGGAGTTCGGGCCGGAAGTAACCGGGACAGAAAAAAGCATCAAGACTATGCTGAACTCAGATGACCCTGTGTTTAGTCAGATACGAAACAGGTTCGCTTGTTGTGACGTCATCGTGAAGTGATAGTCAGACGTTTTTTCTCGCAGGCACTTCACAGCTGTGTTCAAGTTTTTAAGCAATCGAGCAAAGGACATCCAAGCAAACTACGACAAAAGCCACTCAATGCAACTGCAAGATCTGAAAGTGAGCTGATTAAATTGATGTGATGAGTTCTTCTATCATGAGAAAGCGATCAAAGCGTTGTAACGAGCTCGCTTAGGAGTTGCCAGCTATCTGCCTACCACCCCAAGATGGGGAAATTACGCTATGTGCCTTTCCCAACGGCACAACATGTATACTTGCCCCCTTGTTCTCCACACTGTCCCTTTAATGCTGAGCGTCAAGCATGGAAGCTGTGAATTTTAAAGTTATTGGTTTGATTCGTCTTGGAATCGAAGCCGATTCTGCAGAGACAGACGGTCTTCACTCGACCATCCGAGCAGTCAAAGGATAATTAAATTTTACGACATTTATGTTTTTGTAATCGTGATCAAAATGCTTCGCTTAATTTTGGTTTGAGAATTTGTTATTTGCAAAGTCGGCAAACAATTCCTAGAAGTTCAATGGAAGGACAAGTAAAGCGCTGTAGCTGCGAAGCATCGCGCTGATATGACGCAATATTGTAGAATTTCGTCGCGAGCGAGTTGAAGAATTTGAAGCTGGAACATCGGTCTCTGACCTTGCACATCGGGGCTAGTGAGGTCATAATGAAAAGCAAGACAAAGGGATCGGTGAAGCGTGGAGAACTGCAAGATATTCTCAGAGTCGAACATTGTGGGTGATGACGTCAGTGACGACGTGATTGGCTCTTATGTGATGACGTGTTTGTGTTGTAGCACTACTAGATGGATCTGACACCCGCGAATGTATGGCTTACATCGAGGAGTGTATGCATAGACAATATGACCCGCTCCTCACTCTCAGACTAATGTGTCTGCTCTCGTGCACCTCTAGTGGATTATTGACTCGTGAATTTCAAAGTTTTAAACACCAATTTCTCCATAGTTACGGCTTTCAACACTTGGTGACGCTATTCAATCTCAAGAAGGTGAGTTTTTACCACATTCAATCTCCTTTTTTCACCACGTTTGATCTCTTCTTGCTACGTTTGACATCCACACCACTTTTTGCTATGTTTGGTCTCCACTTTTTGCCTCGTTTGATCTTCGCTTTTTGCCACGTTTGACCTCCACTTCTTGCTACGTGTGATCTCTACTTTTTGCCACGGTTGACCTCCACTTCTTGCTGCGTGTGATCTCCACTTTTTGTCATGTTTGATCCTCATCCCGCGTCTGTTGTAGGCTGGACTTTTCACGGAAACTGCGAGCGGTAAAGATGCGTCATCAATCGAAGCGAATCTGAATCGATTCTCAGACAGTCGCGGTGTGGGTTCAGCGGTCTCCTACGTCACCAGTTCATTAGCTGCTATCCAGCGGAAGGATTGGTTCCGGGCGGTGAACAAGAAACTGAGTTTGATTCCGAAGTCGGGAACGGAACAGAACTTCCAACAGCCCACCGATATGTCGTATGTGTTTGGTGGAGCTTACGTGCCTCTTTCTTGCAGGTTGGTCAATTCAATTAGATTTGGAGAAGTTGATTTCTTTTATACAAATGTGCTTGTAATGTTGGGTCCGTTCGGACGAAAACTTGGTTATATTCCACGTAATTTTTGATTTCTTCTAACATAATCCGTCCGGCTTATGTGTATGACCAACATAACAATTTCGATGAATCTTCGGCCCCGCTGATATGAATCGAATACATAGTGTTGTTTGGTCTAACTTAACATTCAATATTAATCGGATATATTGATGCTGATGGTTGCATTTTTATCTTCCTGTCAAGAGTTAGCTAGATAAACTGATAGTATACAAAATCAATCACTATTTTACAAATATAACTTTATTGAATCTAAAATCCGTTTCGACCCGTGTGGGTCATCCTCAGTTAATCGGTAAAATAAATAAACGCTCAATCTGAAACTCGAAAACCGCAGCTAAATATCATGTAAATGACATGCACGAACTGACCACAAATCCACAATGCATCTCTGAAGATAAAATCAATCAAGCGTAAATTTCGAGGTTATTATGAAGCAGAGTAAAAACCACTCGAACCAAGAAAAAATTATTTATATTTAGGGAGAACGTTTTTTTCAGCTATATTAATTTGAGCATACAACTTAAAAATTCATTGGCTTTCGTACAATACATGAAAGTCTAAATTTTGTTTATTTATGGGTTGTTTCAAGAAAACTACTTCAAACAGATCCGGTAGTTTGGTATCTTTACGTAGTGTGCTTTGATACTGGATCATGTGGGCTTTAAGAGCCGAGTTGTCATCTGATGTGGAAGTTATTTTGTTTTTCGAGTTGCCGCAATGTTTCCACGAGGCCCGATGCCCAGCTCATCGCTTAGAAAATCCATTGATAGTTTGGCCAACATAAAATTGTGCTTAGAAAATCCATTGATAGTTTGGCCAACATAAAATTAACCTCACAAGCGACATCTACTAAATTCTACATCTTGCAGCATGAACACCATGGTTTTTACTGTGAAGTTTTTGTTTAAGTGTGTAAGTTTGACCATGGGATTAGCAACCGTCTTGACCGTATTTTTGCAATGAGCACCAAATTGCCACATAAAGCACAGTTCCCACAGGGTATTGATGCGCCCAAATTCGAAGTAGTGTTTGCATTTTCACCGGAAGTCAATGCAACTTGTCTGTAGTTGGTTATCATTGAGTGACCAGCAGGCTCTCTTGTGGGTAATACCTTGTGGGAACTGTGCTTTATGCGGTAATTTTGCTGCTCATTGCAAAAAGATGGTCAAGAATGCTAAAACTGTTGCTAATTCTCATGGTCAAATTTACGCACTTAAACAGACTGAGACTTAACTGTAAAAACTATCGTGTTTATGCCGCAAGATGTAGATGTCGCTTGTGAGGTCAATTTTATGTTGGCCAAACTATCAATGGATTTTCTAAGCGATGAGCTGGGCATCGGGCCTCGTGGAAACATTGCGGCAACTCGAAAAATAAAATAACTTCCACATCAGATGACAACTCGGCTCTTAAAGCCCAAATGATCCAGTATCATAGCACACTCCGTAAAGATACCAAACTCCTGGATCTGTTTGAAATAGTTTTCTTGAAACAACCCATAAATAAGCAAAATTTAGGCTTATACGCACGAAAGCCGATGGATTTATAAGTTGGTCGCTCAAATTAATATAGCTAAAGGGCAAGGCATTCTCTCTTAATACAAATAATTTTGCTTGGTTAGAGTGGTCTTTAGTTTTTCAACGATTACCCGTTTTGCTGCGTGTGCCCTTTTCCGTGCTTTGCCTATACATATTGAACTGATATGAACGTGTGTTTCTAACTTTATGGAGTGCGGAAATGATAACGAATTGATTGATTGACACTCTGCTTCATAATAACCTTGTAATTTGCGCTTGATTGATTTTATCTTATATGCATTGTGGATTTGTGGTTAGTTCGTGTGGATTTGTGGTTAGTTCGTGTGGATTTGTGGTTAGCTTGTGTGGATTTGTAGTTAGTTCGTGTGGATTTGTGGTTAGTTCGTGTGGATTTGTGGTTAGTTCGTGTGGATTTGTGGTTAGTTCGTGTGGATTTGTGGTTAGTTCGTGTGGATTTGTGGTTAGTTCGTGTAGACCGGTTAAGTGTTTTTTAGCTGCGGTTTTCGAGCCTCAGATTGAGCGTTTATTATTTTACATTTTGCCTGAGGATGAGCCACACGGGTCGAAACCGATTTTATGTCGAATAATGTTTTAATTGTGAAATAGTGATTGTTTTTGCGTACTATCGGTTTTTCGATTCCTCTCACGAGAAAGTGACGGAGGTGCTCTACATAAAACGAAACCAGATTCTCTTAGGAGTTGTTTTTTTCCGCTTGAGTTCAAACTTCTCATTACTGGATTTCAGATTGGTTGAACAGGCAGTGCAGAGGCAAGGATGGGCCGGCTTGGAGGATGTATTACGTCATCTTCCTGGGGAGACATTTGAACGGCAAGAAGCGCGATCAGCCAAGGGGGGCAAAATTCCCCCTTCAGCGTCGAAGGTGGTGTTGGTGTATTTTATTGGTGGGGTAACCTACTCTGAAGTGGCTGCACTGCGCTTTCTCGCGAAACAAAAAGGTTACAATCTGCTCATTGCGACCACCGCGGTCACAAACGGGACGAGAATGATCTCGTCGTTTGTAGAAACTGTCAGATGACGCTCTAGCGCCATCTCGCGTTGACTGAGCGAATGACCTCGTCTGGAATTAAACCTGGGATGTGGAACAACGTCACTATTCAAGTGACGTCACAGTGGTGTATGCAGTCGAGATTTTTAATGAAGTTAGTAAAAATGCGAAATTTTCAAATAAATTTTCGAAAATGCAAATGCGGTGTGTGAGCAGAGTTGAATAGAGTTGGAACAGCATGAGAATTCACGGTATGGGCTTGAATCTACGTGAAATTTGTGAATTTTTCACGTTTTTGCTAAATCAACATTTTTAGTGATAATTCTTGAAGACCTTGCATCCCATGACTTCCGTTGTAAAGTCGCTGCTCGACAAAGTCCAGAAAATTTAGAAACAAAATAACCAAATCTAGTCAAAATAACAAAAGCTGTGTCGACTCATGCAGTTGCTTGCAAGCATGGGCGGCGGAACCGGGGGGGACGCGTCCATCCCCAGAAGATTTCCCGGGGGAACGCTTTTTAGGTGAAAAAACGTAGCTTCAATCAGCCTCGTACAATGTTGGCCTATGCATAGCTGATTACATCGTACAATGTTGGCCTATGCAGCTGATTAAAAAATCACTCGGTCATCGAGCAAATTTGTCTCGTAAGATCGTCATTCTACGTGGCATAGAAGATTGTACAATGTAGAATCGCAAGTTGTAAAGTAGGGGTGGCGCATTAGCAACATAAAAGTGACGCATTGCACCTTTTTGCTGACAAGCCACTTCTACCTAATTTTTTTTCTTTGCCCTCCACCGATATTTTTCAGTGGAAAACAGAACTTCTAAGGGCGTGAAGATCTTTTCATTTTTTGCTCTCCACCGACATTGTCAGTGGAAAACAGGACGTTTGAGGGCATAGGCGCACGCAGGGGAGCCACGGTGCCATGCCCTCCCCCCCTTTGGCCCTGTAATAAGGTGCTAAACCTAACTTTCAGTCTGTAATTTCTCAAACTAATAATGGTTGTAGCCTCCTTTCACTTATTTTAGCCGAGCTTCTGCTTTTAGACATAAGCTGCGAAAATATTTTTGCATTGTCCGTGACTGCACTCACTGCACGCCCTTTTTTGATAAAAAAGTGTGCTAAAATGAGTGTGTTTTTATATGAAAACCGTAAAAATCCGTTCGCGGCTGGGGGTTTCACCCGCAGACCCCCGGGTGTGGCCTTCCTTTGCCAAATCCTGAGTACGCCACTGTCTGAGGGCGTGAAGTTAAAGAACCTTTTTTTTGCTCTTCACCGATATTGCTCGCCCTTGTTTTAAAGAACTGAAAAGAAATGGATACTTGATGTGGCGCATCTAAATTAAGGGTGAAAAATTTTGGCGCATGGAATGAAAAGGTTGGCCACCACTGTTGTAATGAGCATTGATAACTTGTTTATGATGATACAATCGTCCGTTCCGCCAGTCTTCCTGTTCTTAAAAAATAGTATTTTGAAAGTAGATCAGCTGCTGTATAGTTACCCTGTCCGCATGCCCAATTTATGTGGGCTTGTTGCTGTGGACTTTCTGCATCACAGTTAAATTTTTGATGTCATAGTTTCAAAAAGTGACTATGACATCAAGCCCACAGCAAAAAGCCCACATCGATGAGGGCTTAAAGCAGTGTGCGAAGTAAAGGGGGACGGGGAGACATGTCCCTCCCAGTAAAAATAGTTGTTCCCCCAGCATAGAAAAAATTGTCCTGGGGGAAATGCCAAAAACCGGCCGTTAGCTCAGTTGCAAAGCGCACGTTATCGGTGCGGGAGGTCTGGGGTTCGATTCCCGGACCGGTCAAATCGACACAGTGTCGCCAACGACTCGCCACCGTTGCGACGTTTCTTCGGAGCTGTGTTGCCCAGGCGCTAAGCCGCGGAAATGGGCCCCGCAACTCGTTACACGCTTCGGCGTAATACGGCGAGTATAATGAAGATTTGATTTTTGATTTGAAATGCCAAAACGTACCCCGCAGTGATAAGTACCGTAAAAAGTTAAATGTTTTTTAAACGTGTATCCTGTGGAGTGTGGGAACCGGTAGCCAACAGACTGCGGCGATACTTTCCAGCATATTTTGTAGCCATTATGACTTCCTTGACAAACCAACCAAGAACAACCTTTTCAACGCGTCTATTACAGAACAGAACAGTTTATTTTTCATCAACAGTAAAACATGTGAGCAGCTTTTTATGAACATTAGTGAAAGCACTAAGAATATGTTAAAGCAGCGGTTTCCAAACTTTTTTAAATCATATTTGAGATTGAGAGTATGATTAAAGAAAATGCTATACCTTCCGGGGCCTTGCCCCGGACCTCGCTGGAGTAGCTTACTGCTCTCTCCCTAAACCCCTTGTTTCATTTATGAAACAAAAACCTGTCGAAAGCAAAGCTAATGAAATTTTCGAAATTCTCCCGTTGATGATTTTTGTTCATCATTATCCTGGTGCATGGTATGCAAACACGCAGTACGCCCTCCGCCACCGTTTTAATTTGGTCATTGACCGATGACATCGCCCCATGAACAATAAATACCATTTTGCAAAACTGTCTTGTTATTTGGGTTCAAAATTCAGGCAACATTGTTGACAAAACATCCCCCCGATTAAAAATGTTCTTCGCACACTGGCTTAAAACCCACATAGCCGAAATTAAACATGTGGACAGGGTAATTGTGGCAACTAGTTTAAGCTAGAGATGAGCAAAGGCGGATCCAGAGGGGAGATGTGTGGTATGCATCTCAGGCCATTTTTTAGAAGTTTTTACTGGGGGGGGGGGTAATTTTGTACAGTACCGGTAGTGTGCAAATTAATTGACTCACCACAAAAATACATACAAAAAACTACGTTTTTTCAATTTATCTCCATTTCAAAGCAACAGCAACTATTTTCAATTGCAGATATGATCACCTCTATCTGTAATCAACTCCATAACTCGTGTTGGCATTGATTCTACGAGTTTTTTGCAGTTCTGATTGATTTCTAGGTTACAGTACCACACGTCAGTTATAGCATCAATAAGCTTAGTTTTGGATGTGCAATCCCTTTTTAATAGCCGAATTAATACTATACTCCATAAATTTTCAATCGGGTTTAGGGAGGGCGAATTCCCAGGCCAGTCAAGGACCTTGATGTGATTTTTTTCAACAGTTGTTTTCACTTTTTTGCAGTATGGCAGGGAGCCAAATCTTGCTGAAAAATTCCTCTTTCGTTGGGAAATGCTTTTTTCATGTCTTTCACCACTTTACATTGAATTATTTCAACATATTTGTTGGCATTCATCATCCCTTAAACAGGGAAAAGAGATCAAATACCCTTAAAGCTACTTTATGGTGCAGAGACAGCAGAGTTGTTATTCCCAACGAAAGAGGAATTTTTCAGCAAGATTTGGCTCCCTGTCGTACTGCAAAAAAGTGAAAACAACTGTTGAAAAAAATCACATCAAGGTCCTTGACTGGCCAGGGAATTCGCCCTCTCTAAACCCGATTGAAAATTTATGGAGTATAGTATTAATTCGGCTATTAAAAAGGGATTGCACATCCAAAACTAAGCTTATTGATGCTATAATTGACGTGTGGTACTGTAACCTAGAAATCAATCAGAACTGCGAAAAACTTGTAGAATCAATGCCAACACGAATTATGGAGTTGATTACAGATAGAGGTGGCCGTATCTCCAATCAAAAATAGTTGTTGTTGCTTTGAAATTTTTATTCTAGTAATTGATTCTTTTAACAGCTCAGATTTTAACAGCTCAGATGGCTGAGTGGTATGGAGCGTCTGTCTCTTGAGCTGTAGACTCGGGTTTGATTCCGAGTCGGGTCAAACCGATGAATTTAAAATTGGTATTCACAACTTCCCTTCTTGACGCTCAGCATTGAAGGGACAGTGTGGAGAACAAGCCGGCAAGTTTACTTGTTGTGCCGTTGGGAAAGGCACTTAGCGGGATTCCTCCATCTTGGTGTGGTAGACAGATGGCTGGCAACTCCTAAGCGAGCTCGTATAGCGCATTGATCGCTTTCTCGTGATAGGAGGATAAATACGCAAATAAATAAAATGGAAATATATTGAAAAAACGTAGTTTTTTGTGTGTTTTTTTGTGGTGAGTCAATTCATTTGCACACTACTGTAGTGATAAAGTAGCATTTAACAAGTTTTTGCTAAAGCGATTAAAAAGGCTTTAAAATTCTTAGGTGCGTATTGTCAACGTCATTAGGCCACAATCGATTTTGACGGAAACGATGTAAAATAGAATTGTGCTTGTCAACGGCGCTTAACTGTATATTCATGAAAACTGTACTCTTCATAAAATGCAAGTGCTATATTACCTTTTTAATTCTCAATGCAATATTCTGGTGCTTATAAAATGTAAATATGACTAACTCAATGGAATTAAATAATGCAGCAGAAATTAGATTCAGCGCCATATTAATTACGCTAAGCCAGTAACATGAGAAGAAGTCCACACCATAAAGTACACAGTTTAGATTTGGGTGTAGTATCGGGTGTAGCACCCTTATATCGATGGGCAGTCTTGAAAAACACTTTTTGGGTTAGCTTTGAAAAATGCTATTTGAGAAAGAGATAAAGACAGTTTTGGTCTGGCAATTTGGGGATCAATTACTAGAATAATAATGGCTAACCCAAAAAGCATTTTCCAAGGCTAGTTACCCATTGATAAAGGAGTGATGACGCAGGGATGGCTGTGGTGCCACAACCTTCCTCTCTGTGCATGCAGTCATACATATGCCATTGCAACATAAAAAAAAATTTTTCTACGAGCAGTTGTCACAAACTGCCGGAAGTATAGTCATTATTTCATAATCTTACTAATTATTACAGCTATTTACATGAAACAACAATTAGTCGAAATGTTTGATGTCGTTCATGATATGAAAATTAAAGTCAAGAATGAGATTGGACGCCCATATTTTATCCTGGCAACAACGTAAAATTTTCTAATTTGCTTGATCCATTTTATATTGTTTTTGAAAGGCGTACATAGTACAACGCTGCAAATAATATTGTCAAAACTCAACGCAATTAACTTAAAAATACCCAAGCAAACACTAAAGTGTCTGGTGCCCGTTTGGGCTCACAAGTAGTGTTTATGTCAACGTCTCTAGCCTGGAGTCGAAACGTTTGCATCTCTGTTTTTAAAACTTGCTTACATGTTACGATGTGCGTAAAAAATGAGAAGCTTTCATTAGATAGATTTTCATTTGATTCAACTGCTTAGATGGCAAGGTGGATAGAGCGCCTGTTTCACTCTCTGTAGCAGCAGACTTTGGATTTTTGTCAGTGAGTCGGGTCAAACCAATGACTTGAACATTGATATTCACAGCTTTTCCCAGCTTAACGTTCAGCATTAAAAGGGACATTGTGTAGATTCAACAACAACAACCATATCGTTTATTTTTTTTTTGTTTATATTTTTCTATAATTCCACCTTAAAGTGGTAGACAGGTGGCAGCTAGACTCAAAGACCGAAAGGTCATTTCGCCGTCTTTTGGCCAAGGCAACTTGGCAAATAAACAAGCTGAATCAAAACCTTAACCCAAGGGCTCTTAACCTTTTTTGTCTCGTTTACCCCTTGCCGAAAGAAAAAAGTATAATTTACCCCAAGTGTACCGCTACTGCTTTTTCAGTACTAAAAATTAAAGTTTTTTTAGTCTTTAATTCAAAAAATTTACCCCCTCGGTAGCTAAAATTTACCCCCGGTTAAGAAGCCCTGCCTTAACCTCAGTCTTGCACCATCTTGCACGCGATACAAGCATATGAAAACAGCATACCTTTTCAAACCTATGTAATCTCGCTAAACCTACAACTTTAGTGCTTTATGTTTACTTTACTTACATAACTCTCATTTTTTTGAAACGTAGCAAACTGTTTATTATGCGCTATCTAGCAACACTCCATTACTCTCTTCTGCTGGACCAGACTTTGCAGTGATAAACTAGTGAAATGTGACTGTTGAGGGCTTTCTGGTAGGTCAATGGGACAACCTGATTAGTAGATTATTACCACATAGACGAGTTGCCTCGGCGCATTCAGATCGTAAGTTACTTTAGGTGACAATCAAAATGTATTCAACCTAAGAAGACCAATCTGATGTTATTCGAGAACTTATCATCACTAGATCAACGCTTCAATTGCCATAAAAGTTTAAGAAGTATAATATAATCCATTGAACAAGTTATTACAGTAAATTTCAAAACACGCTACCGGGGGGGGGGGGGGGGGCAATTGCCCTCCCAGTTATAATGTTAAAAAAAGGACTGATGCATCTCCCCACCAGTCACTTTTCATTAATGCTTTTGATGAAAACAATTTTTCCATAACTTAGAACCTTATCGATAACAAAAATCCTTACAACTATAGCAAGCATAAATCGAATGCATGCATCATTGCATCATTTTGGTGAAGGGCTCAGATTTAGGGGTAAAAAATTCAGACAGAATTTTTCTTGAAAATTGTACAAAAAGCACTAAAATGGCTATTTACGCTGCCTAAATTTTTAAAAAATTTTCGGGGTAGCATTCCCCCCTACCCCCTTAGAGCTGTTTTTGTTTATCGATTTGCCTTGAAGTAACTCTGCCGGAAAAAATGTCAAAATGTGCTCCCCTTCCACCCCCCTGAAAAAAATTCTGAATACGCCACTTGCAAAAAACATTTTCAAAGAGTTTATTTGCGCCCTTTTCCCGGTCTAAACGTCTAACGTCTTCACATTTAGTTAACATTCAACCTAATTTAAAACCTCATCCCCCACCAAAATTTTCTGGGTCCGCTCCTGAAGATATAGGTCAATACTTTCGATAGTCAAGAGATTGTTTCAATAAAAAGCAGTGTAAAACAATCGATAATTTTAGCATGCTGAGCTGGCTAGCAATGGGATACAGGCTATCGCTTCGCCTTGTAAGCACATGTTTCGTCCGTAAATCGTTTGACAAATTTGTCAATTCCTTGTGAGATTGTATTGGTCAACTCTTTGTTTTAAGAACATAATGCAAATTTTCGATAAGATCTTGCTCTCGTTTTTTTATTAGTTTCGTATCTTTATTGTCAGTAAATTTTGCACCTACTTCATTCTGCTTTTCAATTTTTTTGCTCGGAAGAATCTCCACAGATCCTTCCACAAGTGCTAAGTTCTTATCGTACCTCACTGCTGCAAAAAAACACAACATTTCAAAAATTCCTGGTTCCGCCTTTGATGCGCCGTCAAGATTAGAGAAAGCAAGACGACTTTTGTCACGCAATTTTGAAAATTTTTAAACTTCTTTTAGTAATTTAAAAAACGTGAACAATGTTGGTTTTTAAATCGCTGAAACAAATCTTACAATTTTGAAAAATACGTTCACAAGAGCAAAATAAAGTTAGGTGTCTGGTTGCGAAAACCGCTACGCGTGAACGCGCCTTATGTTGCGTGACAAAAGTCGTCTTGCTTTCTTGAATCTTGACCTCCAACTGCGAATACCACGAAATGATTGGTCAACCATGTCAAAGATTATGGTGAACGTTCACCAAACTTTAGTGATCTTGTCAAACTATAAGAAGAAATCAAAAATGTTTGGAGATTAGCCTATATTCTCCTCACTCAATTGTTGATAAAATATTTGACATTTTTCGACATTTTGTATAAAATTTCGACGGAATCAAAACACTTGGCAATCTGAGCTGAAATTATTTTACTTGTGGTAAAAAGATGATTTTAGGATAATAGCAAACATAGTCGAGCCTATACTGCGTGTAGTATCCTATTGGTTGCTTCTGTGTTGTACGCAAGGGTGGAAACCAAAACCTAAACCTAAACCTGAAAACCCGGTTTTGAAGAAAATTTTTGAAACCCAAACTGAAACTGACACCTACTCAGCCAAATTTTTGAAAACCTAAACTTAAACCGAAATCGTTTTTTCTTGAAACGTCAAAACCGAAACTGAAACTAAAACCTGTTCAGAATTTTCTAAGATTTTGGGTTTTAAAAATCGTCATCACCATGATTACCAGAACAGTTCCTTCAATGCTGAGCGTCAAATAAAAAAGCTGTGGATACTAATTTTTGAGTCTTTGGTTTTATCGGACTCGGAATTATACCCAAGTCGACAACTTCTGAAGCAATTGCTCTCCTCACTTGGCCATCTGAGCTGCTACTTATCATCGCAATACAACAAAAACGCTAAAAAGTAGAGCACTTAAAAATCCGTATTCAAAATAAAATAGCTTTTTTGGATGAAACTTAAACCGAAACTGAAACCCAGAAACCGAAGTTGTGCGTAAGCAAAACTGAAACCGAAACTTAAACCTCTCTCTCAACAGCCGTGAAACTAAACCAAAACTGAAACTGGACATCTGAGTTTCAACACACCGAAACTGAAACCGACACCCTAACGCCAAGTAGCCAGGTTTCAACCCTTGAGTTGTTCGTACCTATGTTACGTAGCCTAATAATTGTGCTCGTCTCGTTCTTGACATCAACCGGATTCTATTTGAATATTGATTACAGAATAACAGATTGTATGGGGCGCCGTTTGGAAAAAAACGATTTTGTCCGACTTATTTTGCGCGTGTATTTTGGTCCGACTTAGAGTACATTTTGTCCGATATATAAATAGGACATTTCCAATATACATATCGGACAAACTATGGTCTAAATAAGCTAAAAAAACGTGGGTCACAAAACGAATAGTTTTTTCCAAACGGCGCCCTATAAGATTGACTTAGAGTTGTGCTGTTATTTTACACTGTGATAATAAACTTGTAAACACGAACCACAGCTGTCTCTTAAGGGCTATGGCGGAATTTTTCTCTCAGTTCTCTTGGGTTTTGGAAAGTTGGTTAGAATTACGACCAGCTCTACGCGGCAGTGCCCGTTGTATAACATTTTTTATCTATAAATTTAAGAAATTGGCAGTTGTGATTGAAAGAGCTAGCGGCGGTCATTAGCAAGTAAAATTCGATTAAAAATGTCAGCACAGAATGTTCGAGTGATTAAATTCATAAGCCTAAACGTGACGTAGTAGTAACTAGCTTACTCGCGAAGAATTTCTTCGTAAGCAATTTGAATCACCGTCGGACCAAACTCGCTTGGGAGCTGCCTCCTTTTCCGGTTGAGCTTTGCTTCTGACTTCTGTATTTTGTTACCAGTCAGATTCCACCAAGCACGAATGATTATCGTGAAGCATCTTATCCAAGGACGCAAGTACGAAGTTACCGGGCCAGTAGGGAGTTGAAACATCAACCTTGCGATCATGGGTTGTCGCCCCGATTGTTTTTAACAAAACCACAAAAAGTTTACGCAGACCTACGTCATTGCTTTCAAACAGCTTCAAAATCTGCGGGTGCTTTATTTTCGCAAACAAAATTGTAACGGGTTTTAAAGAGATGTAAAGATTTAGCATTTCCAAATCCGCGACCGTAAAACTAAGTTCAAATTTGACCAATGGTTATGCATTCAAAATCCTTATCCGGTTTAAGCTATATCCAAACGGAGAAGCGGCTAAGATTGCATCAAAATCCGAATGCGGTCTAAATCCAAAAAAATCATCAAAATCTGATCCGATTAAATCCAAATCCTTGAATATCTATAGGACGAATCTGATTTGCAAAAAGGAAATTTTGTTATTTGGTCACACATGTGTCGTTAGATCAAAACAGTTTAATTCTCACGAATTGATGTGGTAAGAAAATACGTGTTGTTAGCTGAAATATTGCTCTGCTAAAGTTGATACAACCTCCTTCGTCATCATCAAAAGTAAACCCAGCAGCAACTAGAGAAGCGAAGCAACAAAATCGCTGGCTCGCTATCTTATTAAGTGAGGAATCTATGGAGCCTAATGCTTGGGGCTTTTTGCTAAAAATGTTTTCAATTCTTCTGGCTGCCAGAGATGAGCGAATTGTGGTAATTTTACACTCCGATTCCAGTCCTATTCTAGCTGCCAGAGATGAGCGGACTGTGATATTTTTAGACTCCGTGTCCAGTCCGGCTTTTTCAAAATAAAATCCGACCTGGCTCCGACACATCGACCCCAAGTGAGAGTCCAGAGCCCGACCAAGTTGCCAGCCATTAAGCTGCGATCACACAAACTGAGACGTTGAAACTTTTGAGATATTGTGCAAGTTTATCTCATTATGTCATCACATCTCAATGACGCTGTGCGCAGTGGCGTACGCAGGATTTTTCAATGGGGGGGTTTCAGTGACGTCACATCGTGATGACGAAAACATACCACAATTAACTTACAGTAGTTCAGAGGTATTAAAGTGCATCGGATTGTAATGTTTCTAGCCTAAATTATCGCGCGATTGCAGCTACCATGATTAAGCTATATATTGCCATAACGAAGGAAACATTCCGGATATTTCATTCACACTTTTGTTTGATTCTTTGCGCTTCATTTAAGGAGCGAAAAGGTTTCGCAGAAACTCAAGCTGTCAATCCGTGGTTAAAAATTTACTGAAAAAATTTTAGTTGACCTCATTTTTGAGCCATAGGAAGGTTAACTGACTAAAGTAGGCTATAGCTTTCGCAACGTCACAAACAGGGTGTAGCCAGGAGGGAAAAACAAGTTATTGCTTCCCTCCAAAGAAATCTTTTTTCAAGAACCAACATTGATATAAGCAACGCATATAAACCGTGATACAAACATTTAATATGCACTTATTATGAAAGGGGCAGTATCCCTTGTCTGGAAAAGTGAAGACAGTGAAGCATGAGAACAAACTGCCCCCCCTACCGAAACATTTTTAAACTACAATAAATTAGGGTAAAGTGGGGCAAGACGCCCACTCGGGGTAATACGCCCACGAGCTGTTTCTTGGTAACCAAGTCATAATTGCTATGAATATACATTGGAAAGGAAAGCCATTCTGTTACTGAACATATGCAAGAAATCAGGTAGCAGGACGTTGTGTACTTTAGTGTTAAAATTATAGAGTATATTTTAGGTGGCAAAATCATAATATTTTAAAAATTTTATGTATGGGTCAGCAAAATAGTTGATTGATTCTAGCAAAAAGAAATAGTGTGCTGTTTCAAGTATTTCATATAGTTAGAACTGCACATAGATTGTGGAAAAATAAATGGTTGTGAGATTATTGGTCAAACACCACCGGTGGGCGCTTTGGAATTTTCGGGTGGGCGTATTACCCTACCCCATGGGGTAAAACGCCCGATTTGAGTTTGATGATTAGCCAGAGCGCAAATTTTTTCAAAAATGACTGTTGGAAAAGATAGCCCTGAAACCTAAGATCAACCAAAACAAAAATTAAAATAAAAAACCTTGTATTCTGGGAGAGAGAGCAAAAGTCGCTTAAGGTGGGCTCGCTACCCCACCTTACCCCTACGCTCTAGAGGAATCCCTGATCATGCGATTAAAATAAAAAACAACGTCGATATTTTCACCCAAATCACAGCGTCGATATCATCAGATACTCTCAAGCACATAATCGGGGTGTCTGGGAAACAGAGCACTCCAGCTCCTGAGACAGTTACGTTGCGTAAAAACAATTTTGCCACCCCCCCCCCCTTCCCGTTCCGTCCCTGGGCTTCCTTGAATCTTTCGTTGGACTCTCGTCTTCCTTGGCAGTATCTTTATTTTAATTTTAGCATGTAGGGCAGTGTCAATTTAGATTTCTATATTTTAATAATTTTTCAACAAACCGGCCGGTTATAGCGCAGTGTTAAAGATGCCGCTATCGATGGGAAAGGTCTGAGGTTCTATTTCCAAGCCAGTCAAATCGGACACAGAGTAAGCAACGGCTCGCCACCGCTGCGACGTTTCTTTCTAGCTGTGTTGTCCAGACGTTAAGCCGCGGGGTCAGGCCCCGCCACTCGCTACCACGCTGCAGCACTACAACGAGTTTAATGAAACGAGTGCAGTAAAGATTTGGTTTTTTAAAAAAATTTTGTGTGCAGCCATAGTTACTGCAAATACACCGTATTTAAGGAAACTTCCACTTACCAATTGCTTCACAGCAGCATCAATGACAAAATTGCAGTTCAAGCGAAACGCATCAGAAAAGTTGGAATACCGGTATTGTTGCATCGCATCATAATAAAAGTTTCTCGAAATTTAATTAGGAAGTTGGACAGCACAGAGAAAAACATGACAGCAATTTCGGCAAGCTCCGCACGAAGAAAAATCGGTTCGTCGCAAAAAAGAAAGGATTCATTTTTTATTCAATCGTCAACGTCAAGCGCAACGCTCCAGAAAAGTTTGACTGCCGGTATTATTGCATCACAATGAAAGTTTTTCAAGATTATATAATACAAGGAAGTTGGATCGCGCAGAAAAACTTGATTATTGATAGCAATTTCGGCAATCTTTGTATGAAAAATGGCGGATCGTTTCAAAAAGAGAGGTTTTCATTTTTTTTCAGTCGTCAATGGGGGGGGGGTTGACCCCCGAAACCCCCCCTCGTGCGTACGCCACTGGTTGTGCGGATGTGATGAATTTGCGGGTTTATCTTATTATGACATCACATCCGCACAACGTCATTGAGATGTGATGACATAATGAGATAAACTTGCACTAGGCCTATATCTCCAAAGTCTCAACGTCTCTATTAGTGTGATCGCACCTTTAGGTGTAGCTCAGTGGCGTTACTAGGGGGAGCGGGGGGCGGCGGCCCGCCCAGGGTGTCATCATTTTGGGGTGACACCAATTTATGATGAAAGCAGTTTAAAATTGCAAGCGTCAAACGTAAGCTTTATGCGTTCAAAAAAAAAGCTTTCGCAGCCAAAAACGACATTTTTGCTTTGCAATTATAGGTCTTATTCAATTGCTCTCATTGACCGCATTGTTTGCAAGAAGCAGCTCCCAAAGAAATACAGTATGCGGAAGTTTTTATCCTTTTATCAACGCTTTTATCTGTAATGGGAAATGGAAGGCCAAAACGCGCATTTTACGTGAAAACTTTTATTTATGTACTCAGCAATACCAACTTTATTGCGTCAGAATGCACATTCTTGAAACGAAGTGAGATATTGTAGGTCTTTTTCACTCTAACAGTCGTAGAGAAGAAGTACTTATGAGGTATGCCTTATCTAAGCGATGGGGATATGGTGTACTGTACGGGTGGTATAAGCGATTACATTTATGAGCGATAGGGGATAATTTATTTATTGGTGAATAGACAAATGGAGAAAGGTTAGAGTAAATATGAAAGTGGAACAAATAACGCCCGAATCAAACAAGAAAGGTCAAGTGGTCCACTGCTTCAGAAAAACCTGCAACGCGTTTTTGAATGCTAGTTAGTAGAAGCGGTAGTGGTATCATAGTCGCAGTCTCAGAGTCAGCAGGTAGCAAAAAGTTTCAGTAAGATCAGTTGTATTTGTATCAAAAGTAGGATATATATGACTTGGGATAAAACAATATTATCTCAATCAAAACTTTACTACACTTCAATTCTGTTTCAAATCTCCTTAACTTTTTAATAGAAACAAAAGTGAGTTGAATAGCATCAAAAAATAACCATCAGAAAATTTTTAACACTAAAACTTCAAAGTATGCTTCAAAGTTTTTAACACTAAAATTTGTCATCAAAGTATGCTTAAAATCTCCCCTAAAATGCTGGGAATCGAAATTATCTAAGTTGCGCAAAATGTTTGAGAAGTCGATACGAATTATCAATTGTAATGCACGTTAGCTTAATGCATGCTTGACGCGTTATCGAAGCAAAATCAAAGGAACAAATTAATGTCACTTTAAGAGCTTCTTGCTTTCTCATGCACCCAAAGCCAATTTTTCGATAAAAATCTGCACAAAAACAAATTTAATTTTGTAATATCGATTCGCCGGTCGCATATTTCTTGTTCGTTACCTCTAGACCCATGGAGTTTTCCACATAATGTATCAGGTAGGCCAAATTAAATGGAAAGTTATGAAATTTTTAGATAAGTTTAATTTGGGTTAAAGGAAACATGGTATATTAACAGCTCAGGTGGCCGAGTGGTATAAAGCATCTGTCTCTTTAGCAGCAGACTCGGGTTTGATTCCGAGTCGGGTCAAACCAATCACTTTAAAATTGGTATTCACAGCTTCCCTGCTTGACGCTCAGCATTGAAGGGACAGTGTGGAGAACAAGCCGGCAAGTTTACTTGTTGTGCCGTTGGCAAAGGCACTTAGCGGGATTCCCCCATCTTGATGTGGTTGACAGATGGCCGGCAACTCCTGAGCGAGCTCGTATAGCGCATTGATCGCTTTCTCGTGATAGGAGGATAAATATACAACTAACTAATTTAAAAATAAAAAAATAAGTGAAAGCACACGATAAGTGCCTATTTTGGCAATGCACGATTCAACAACATTTTAAAAAGAAATTTCTCAATGACGGAATAGGGGCGCCCTTGCGCATGTTTTTATCACAAACATTGCATGCATTGAACATTGATCGTGCTCATGATTTTTGCAGAATCTCTACCTAATCTTGCATTAAGCTTAAAACTTTTTGTTACTGTTTGTGTTTTTGTGGCTCCCTGCGAGCGAGGCTTTTCGTTTTGTCGTTGTAACCTGTTTTTCGGCCATTGTTTTTGTTTGGTGCTATTCTGGTCGTCAAATAAAATAAACTGCTACTACAGAGTTGAAACTGATAAAGCATGATTATTATCTACGATCAAACAATGGTACAATCACGACTCAGTGATCTTGCGCTTTCGAGCATTGAACGTAAAGTAGCAGGTGCACTAACTCTGACCTAGTCATCAATGATTTCACCTCTGTAAAAAGGAGAAGTGCTCGGTTTTAAATGCAATGTAGGCTACACTACATTCTCCTACAAACGCGGATTAAACAGGTTTTTCGAGGAGGGCCAGCAAATTTAATATGTTAGGGGTTTTTCAGGGAGCTGAAGGAAAAAGTCTATGATCAAAGTACGCTATCTAGCAGTGGCGTACGCAGTTTCAGTGACGTCACATCGTGATGACGTAAAGATGCCACCATTACAGTAGTTCAGAGGTATTAAAATGCATCGAATTGTAATGTTTCTTGTCTAAATTATTACGCAATTGCAGTTAACCATGATTAAGCTATATAATGCCATAACTAAGGAAATAACTAAGATATCTCATTCATACTTTTGATTGACGCTTTTCGCTTCATTTAGGGAGCGAAAAGGTTTTGCAGAAACTCAAGCTATCAAGCCGTGGTTAAAAATTTACTGAAAAATTTTAGTTTACTTCATTTTTGGGCCATATAGGAAGGTTAACTGACTAAAGTAGGCCAGCTTTCGCAACGTCACAAACAAGGTGTAGCCATGGGGATAAAACAGTTAATTGCTTTCCTCCAAAAATTTTTTTCAGAAACCAACATCGATATAAGCAACGCATATAAACCTTGATATATACATTTAATATGCGCTCATCATAAAGGGGGAAGTTTCTTCGATAACTGTCTGGAAAAGTGAAGATAGTGGAGCATGAGAACAAACTGCCCTTCCTACCGAAACATTTTTAAGCTAAAATGAATTGTGCGCGAGAGGAATCCCTGATCAAGCGATTAAGGTCAAAAATAGCGATGATATTGTCCAAGCATTTTTCACCCAAATCACAGCGTCGTTATCATCAGATACTCTTAAACACATAATCGAGATGTCTGAAAAACGGAGCACTCCAGCTCCCGAGACAGTGAGACAGTTACGGTACGTAAAAACAATTTGGTCTCCCCCCCCCTGTTCCGCCCCTGGGCCTCTTCAAACCTTTTGTTGATCTGATCTTCCTTGGCAGCATATATTTTATTCTTAGCACTACGGCAGTGTCAATTTAGTTTTTTATATTTATCAAACAAGTTTTTTTTTTTTTTTTTTTATGCGAACACGAAAGGTGCCAACAGGTAAAACAAACAAAAGAAAAAAACATTAACAAAGCATATTTTAACATAATAATTAAAAAATTTCGTTTATTAACCAGAAGTATTAATAGACCTACATAGTTGGCAAATACGCAAAGGAGAGTCGCGAAGGGACCGGTTAGGTCTTCGAGTCAAGCGACCACCTATTGATAATACAGTATGATTTTATATAAATCAGAAGAGCTGATTAGTTTCAATCAAAAGGAGGAAAAAAATGAGATGACAAAAATTTGGGTTAAATGAACAGGAAAATTACGAATTGCTGAAGGAAATTTATGAACTTGAGTTTAGCAACATAGCTTTATATTTTAAAAGGAATTGTTTATGACTAAGATTTTCAGGAATATCGTTCCAAAGTTTGGCACCTTTAAATTTAATAGTGCGTAACAGCAAGGAGGTAGAAAACTGTGGAAGAAAGTATTGGTTGGATTTAGCAGCATTTCTGGTATGGCAAGAGTGGATGGAAGAGACTAAAGTGAAATAGTTATTGAAGGACGAAGGGAGACATTTTGGATAATATTTACGCATAAACTTAGCCAAAGCATACAGAATAAGCTTGTCAAGGCTTAAAATATTAAGTTTAACGTAAAGAGGTGAGGCATATTCGTACCAGTCGGCTCCTGCAAGTACGCGGATAGCCTTCGATTGAATACTGCGCAGTTTAAGAAGATTTGATTTAGGCGTAGCGCTCCAGATAATTAACCCAAAATTAAGGTGGGAGTGAATAAAAGCGTAGTAAAGCTTTTTTAGTATATCTTTGGGCAAAAAAGATTTGGTTTTGAAAAAGATTGCTAGAGAGCGAGATAATTTGGATTCTAGCAAGGCAATGTGCTGTTTAAATTGTAATTTATTGTCTAAAACAATGCCTAGATACTTAACGGAATTAACTACCTCAACCAGAGAATGATTATACGATATGTTGAGAATAGGAGGATCAATTTTAGCATTAGGAGATATTATCAAGGCATACGACTTTGAAGGGTTAACTGTAAGTTTGTTGGCATTGATCCACATTGATAAGTTAGTCATTTCACGATTTAGCGTCTGCTCTAACACGGTGGCTGAGGGAGCATTTGCAATAATGCTCGTATCGTCCGCAAAGAGCCTGGGAGTGGTGTTGATAGAGTTGGTTAGATCATTAATGTATAAGAGAAATAATAATGGCCCCAACACTGAGCCCTGTGGAACTCCATATTCAATGCGAAGTGTAGATGAGTTAATGCCCTGAAGAGAAACGTACTGTTGCCTATTGGAGAGATAAGATGAAAACAAATTGAAAGCTTTACCACGGATACCATAATGTTCCAGTTTCTGTAGCAAAATGTCATGAGTGACAGAATCAAATGCTTTTTTTAAATCAAGTATTATAAGGCCAGTAAATTGACCGTCATTAATACTATCATAACATGAAGATACTATATCAACAACCGAGTGCTGGGGAAAATTTAGAACGAAAACCATATTGAGTGGTAGATAAGATGCGCTTTTCGATAAAGGTTTGGACTCGGTTGTAAAGTAATCTCTCAAACACTTTTGCTATTACAGGAAGGAGTGAGATAGGGCGATAATTATTTATATCAGTCTTGTCGCCTGATTTGAAGATAGGAACCACTTTGGACATTTTTAGAGAATCCGGAAAAATACCACATTCAACACAGAAATGAAGAAGATTGTAAGAGGGTAAATAAGAATATTTGATCCCAATTTCAGAAAAAAGGAAGAAATGTTATCAGGTCCGCAGGAGGAACTACTTTGTAGCGATGAAATAATTCTCAATATTTCTTGAGGATAGGAAGAAGCTAAAAATATAGAATCTGTTACTCTATTGTGTAGGTAGTATGAAGTTTTTATGCTACTGGGAGTTGCAGTAACTTGAACAGCAAGCGATTGCCCTATATTACAGAAAAAATTGTTGAAACTTTGAGCGATATCAGCGGGTTGATCAAAGGAAGTGCCATTAATTTTGAGAATTTTGGGCGCAGAGTTTCCAGTAGATCGCTTCGAAGGCAATACATTATTCAAAGTTTTCCAAAGCAGACGAGGGTTTTCAGCAGAGGAACGAAATTCATTTTCATAATGAAGTTTTTTGGCAATAGTTTTTAGTTTGGTGAGTTTGTTGGTATATTTTTTATAAAACATATTTTGTTCAACAGTGCCATGAATGTAATGAGACTTGTGCATATTTTGTTTACTCCGAATGGAAGTTAAAATACCTCGAGTTAACCATGGTTTACTTAAAACCTTTTGTTGCTTTCTAGAGGCCAATTTTATAGGAGCGTGAAAATCAATGGTGGAAGTTATTAACTGTAAAAACTGGTCAAAAATTTGGTTGAAGTTATTTTGATTTAAGTTTTGGATATCACAGTCATTGACTTTAGAGTTCAAGTCGTGTAAAAAAATCGGAGTCAAAATTTTTCATTGATCTATAAAAGGACTTCACAGAGCGTTTGCAATTAGGTATATTTTGTAATATACAAAAAACAGGATAATGATTGGTGAAATCGCTCTCAATTATCCCCGGTAAAATCGGGTTGGAATGACAGTTAGTAATGATGTGGTCAATGATCGTGGACGAGTAAGGAGTAACCCGAGTAGGTTTAGTGATCATAGGGTAATTAGCACTACTTAACAGCATGTCCAGATAATTTTGAGCATCGGTGGAGCGGTTGATCGGAGAAATGTTAATATTAAAATCACCAACGAGAAAAAGATTTGAATTAGACAAGTTGAGTTCGAGCAATTTGTTATTTAGTTCTTGAATGAATAACTGAGTGTCTGAGGAAGGATGACGATAAATAGTAGCCATGACAGTTTTTTTGGTAGTTTGGTTGCAATTAATAGACAGCCAAATATCTTCACAGCCCGCATTTATCACATTTTTGGCAATTACACTAAAGCCAGTAGTACTGGACACGTAAACCCCAACGCCACCAGCTGAACTAAATGAGTTAGCAAAAACAAACTCATAGCCTGGAATGGAGATATTTACAAAAGAAGCATTTTTTAGACGAGTTTCCGTGATGCAAATTACGTCAGGAGGAACAGAAAATTGCGATAGAAAATGAGAAAGATCATCAAAATTTTTCGTTAAAGACCGAATATTAACATGTACGATTAAAAGATCGTTGGAGGAAGGAGTTCGGTTAGGGATAGATTGAGGGTTGTTGTAATATACGCAAGGGTTAATATTAGTAAGCAAAGAGTCAAAAGACTGATCAACTATTTCATCGTTGCCAAATAAGTTAGGGTTGGAGTTACTGGAAGGCGCTTGAGTGGACATCGAAAACATACCCAATTCGCCAGCACAATGAAGATTCAACATTTTGGCCAAAAAGACAAATACTATAAATAAAGCTACAAATAATAGTAAATAACGATATGCCTACGCAGCGCAAAATGTTATGCTATTAGATCTAAGTCAAGAGCTGATTTTATATTGATAGTGTCGGAATCTTCAGATTTTCGGACAAATATTAATCCATTGGAAGTCCAGATAAATTTGAAATCCGCAGCTTTCATCTTCTGCTTGGCCAGCCAAAATAGCTTTTTACGCTGTTCTGTTAAGTTTTCATTAATGAATAATCGTTCAGTTCCTTTAACAGAGAACTTTTCCAAGTCAAGATTTCGTGCAAGTTTCCGGTTTGCGAAAACTTTGTTGCGGATATCCCTTCCTACGAAGCGAACAATAATAGGGGCATGGAATTTTATAGGCTTACGGTTGTTGTCGTCAGAAGATGAACGTGAACGTACTGGTAATCGATGCGAAGTTGATATGTCATCAGGCTTCACATCCACCTCTATCAGCTTAGCAATCTCAGTTACAATTTCATTGGTATTTTCTCCTTCCGTATATGGAACTCCGACTATCTCCAAATTATGCCGTCGACCGTATTGTTCGATGGCATCCACCTTTTCATCAGCTTTCACATTTTTTTCTTCGATTTTGCTAGCCTGGTCATGTAGGACTAGTATCTGCTTTTCCTGTTCTTTGTTTTTTTTTTTGTAGCTTCTTATAATCATTCTGTAACATATTTGCTTGAAATGAAGTCTTGGCTACTTTTAACTACTTCAAGTTCTTTCTTTAATTTGCTGATTTCTTCCTTGTACTCATTTTGCCAAGAACTGACGGCTTTTTCAATTAATATTTGAATTTTTTCGTCAAGGTCAGTCTTCACATTACTGGTAGGCTTATTGCTGTTTTTACCAGGCATTATTGTCAAGTGACGTAATAATTATAATGGTGGATATCTTGTAAGTGAACTTCTTGAGTAGCCTGCCTAGTAAGCTTGCAATACTGTTAAAATCTTCGGAAAATCTGCTTCAGTAAATAAGTATTTTAGCTTCTTAACAGTTCGTTCAAATTTGGGTTACCTTTGCTGAAGAAATTATGTGGTTTTTAGCTGCCATTAATTATTTTTTCGATTCTTTTAAACTGACTTTTTAGCAGAGCTCCAAAAACACGTCCGACTGTCACGAATGCAACCGTTTAATAATTTTTCAACAAACCGGGTGGTTATAGCGCAATTACAGGACCGTTGAGAGGGGGTCCAGGGGGTACCTTTGGTACCGGGCCCGGAATTTTGAGGGGGCCCGGAGTTTTGAGAATGCCGCGTGTAAAAATTGGCATACAAGTTTGTGAGAGTACCGGTAACTCTATAGACTGGATGAATGCATACAAAGTTACCCCTCGCCACCACTTACTGGTAATGCTCTACCTGCCAAGTCATATTTCTTTATATAGAATATGTGGCTGACTTACTATGAAACTTTTGCTGAAAAAAAAGCTCGCAAAGTTCCACTAGTTCATCATCTTGGAGTAACCATTCTATAGCTCACTTGTTCAGTGTTCAAACACTAAGAGTTTTGCCAATTGCAAAGTTTTTGAAAATGCAATTGTGAATAAAACTGAAGGAGTTGGGAAAAATGTTTATTGCGTTGTTTGTTATTGCTCAAACATAAATTATACAGTATATGGCAGCTACAATTTCTGTAACGTTTAAAATTGGTGGCAGTGTCAAAACAGTATTTAGTTCGTTGTTGTTTGCGCAATTATGCAGAACTGGTAATTTTTGTTCTAGGCAGTTTGTTGATTATGTGAGCTAGTTTATTAGCTAAGCAGAGTTGTTACCCTTATCAGATTGCAAAATTTTTACATTTAGGTGACGATGCCAAAGTTATCACTACAATTTCTGCAATTTTTAGCAGCAGTGGCTCAGTGGTTTGTTTAACGGATTCAAGTCATATGTAGTCAGTGTTATATAGTTTCAGTAGTAGGCTATAACCTGTGATTTTTAATTTTTTTTCATGTCTTGAGTGTTTATTATTGACATAACCGGTATCTGAAGTAATGAAAATGCAAGCTGAAGTTTCATGTATGTATTATGTTAACGTAAAGCATAGGAATGTGCAATTGCAGACAAGTACTAGGTTGTAAAATATGATAAGCGCCAGAGCTGGGCCCTAAAAAAAAAGTTCATAGCGCAAACGCAAATGGCGCAACCGAATTTTTGCAAGCACAAAACGCAACAGCAAAATGCGCAACCGAATTTGGAAGCATAAAGCGCAAATGCAAATTGCACAACTCTATTTTTAAAGACATGTAGCGCAAATGCAAATTGCGCAACTCTATTTTTGCAAGCATAAAGCGCAAATGCAAATTGCGCAACCCAAATTTTCCAGACTAAAAGCTCAAACGCAAATTGTGCAACCCAAATTTTCCAGACTAAAAGCGCAAACGCAAATTGCGCAACCCGAATTTTCCAGACTAAAAGCGCAGACGCGAATTGCGCAACCACAAATTGTTTTGATAAAACGCAACTGCAATATTGGTTTTCGTAACTCATGCCCTAACGGTGGAAACAAGTTGCAAAAATATTTCAAATAGAAACTAGAATCCACCCCAAACTAACGGTAGAAATGACAATGCCTCGGGGTTTTTTGTCCTGTATGTACAACAGGAGTTGTCATCGGTCGAAGGAAATAATGGTAAAAGTATCGGTCGAAGGAAATAATGGTAAAAGCTCAACCTTAGGTTAACTAAAGCTAATCGGTACAAAAATCACTTTGCAGTAGCTAGGCTACCCATGAGCCATTACCCAAACACTAGTCTAGTAGCACAGTAGAAAATTTTATTCCTTGCAACGAAGAAAATTCAAAGCACTAGGCAAATAGCACATCAGACATAAGAAGTCTCCGGCCTGGGTGCATTCATTTTTAAAACATTGAGAAAAATATGAGTATCAGTTCTGCCAGGTTTGACGTGTCACGTTTTCAAATGCAGCGGTTTCTGACATACTGAAGTTCAAACCTGACCTCTTTGTCCCGTATTGCTTGCTGCTTTGAGACTATAGACAATAAGTTAGTTAGCATAAGAATATTGGAATAGTCTTAAAATACTAAGCAAAATGGGACAAACAGTTCATTTTTGAACTTCAACATCTGAAACCGGCTGCATCTGAAAACTTAAAAGCTTGGCAGAACTGATTGTCAGCGACATGGCCTAGCGGTACCGCGCGCAGGTGACAGATCCTACGTGACGGGTTCGATTCGCGGCTGGAGCCGATCGCATTTGACATATTTAACGGGTGGCTGCTGACTCGAAGAGCGCAAGCTCACTTCGCAGTCTCCCTCAATTACTGTTGAATTTTCGGTTCAATATAATTTGATTACTACATACTTGGAAGGCTACCGTAGGCCTATTTTTATTTATGCCGATTGGTATTGAATGCTGTAGGCTTTCCTGTAGGGCCTATTTCTGTAGGATAACCTATCAAAGCTGCTGCTTGCCGATTCCACGTGGTTTTTATTTAACTTGTGACAAAACTGCGGTGTCGGTGCGACCAAAAATACAACTGCCTTAAAATTATTCGACCGAAACCGATTTATTTATTTTTGGAGAGGTAACCTGGCTTTGCGGTTGCGCACTTCAAAAAAATTTAATGCGCAAGTAAAGCGCAATAAAATTTTGAATAAACGATGCGCAAATGCAAATTGCGCAATCAAAAAAAAAGACCTTAAAAGCGCAAATGCAAATTGCGCAACCAAAAAAAATATATGAAAAGCACAAACGCAAATTGCACAAGCAAAAAAAAGTCAGGTAAAGCGCAATTTAAATTTCGCAATTGCGCAATTTGCAAAATTTGCGCACTAGTTTGCGCATATCCCAGCTCTGATAAGCGCCAATGACTTGCTGCAATTTCTGCAAGTGTTACCAGTGGCTCAGTGGTGTGCTTAACAGATCCAAGTCATACTGGTATGTAGTTAGTGTTAGTGTTATGCAGTTTCTGTAGTAGAACCAGTGATTTTCAGTTTTTTTCTTGTTTTGAGTGTTTATTGTTGACATAGTATGAAGTAATGAAAACGCTAGCTGAAGTTTCATGTATGTGTCATGTTAACGTAAAGCATAGGAATTGCTTTTGCAGATTTGCGTACAAGTAGGCCTGCTAGGTGGTAAAATATGATAAGCACAAATGCCAGTTTCCGGAATTTTTAGCAGCAGTAGTTCAGTGGTGTGCTTAACGGATTCAAGTCGTATGTAGTTAGTGTTATACAGTTTTGAACTGTAAAAGAACCAGTAATTTTTAATTTTTTTTTTGTGTTTTGAGTGTTGATTATTGACACATGTAAATTAATCAAAATGCAAGCTGAAGTTTCATGTATATAGCACGTTAACGTAAAGCATAAGAATGTGCTATTGCAGACAAATTTAAACCTGCGTAGATAACAACTTTTGGTTAAGCTGTTATGCATTGAACTACGAAAAAGTTTTTTCAATTTTTTTTCTTTTTTTAATTGTTGTTTATTATAATGAGCAGTAGTTATCTTCCTTCTAAATTTGCGGATGCTTACTAAAGTGGGCTGTATAGAAGTGGAGACAATTTGTTGTTCACTGTTTTTTTTTTTTTTAAATTTATTTTTTTTATTTAGTTGCATGTTTATCCTCCTATCACGAGAAAGCGATCAATGCGCTATACGAGCTCGCTTAGGAGTTGCCGGCCATTTGTCTACCACATCAAGATGGGGGAATACCGCTAAGTGCCTTTGCCAACGGCACAACAAGTAAACTTGCCGGCTTGTTCTCCACACTGTCCCTTCAATGCTGAACGTCAAGCAGGGAAGTTGTGAATACCAATTTTAAATTCATCGGTTTGACCCGACTCGGAATCAAACGCGAGTCTACAGCTCAAGAGACAGACGCTCCATACCACTCGGCCATCTGAGCTGTAAAAGTGCTGCATAAATTGTGCTATTATACTGTCAATGATTTAAGCTGGGTGTAAAACCATACATTATCAACTTCCAGTATTATGGCAACTGTTCTAAAATTTACCCATCTGTACCAGATACACAATCACATCACGGAGTACTTTTTGCCTGGCATTAGGCATGGACAGATGTTAGCACCATTATAGGAAATGCTGCTATGTTAATGTTCATGGTTGCAAAAGCTGCTAATCGAAATAGTATTTACAGCGTAATGTACTTTGTATATCTAAGCAATATCTAAACAGATTGCTTCGATTTCTAATGGTCTAACCAGTTACGAATGGTCCGATTTTTTGTGAACCAACAGAGGCTACTAAAAGTTTAATAATACTGCTGTGCTGTGAGTTAGCTAAATGATATAACGGCACTTTAGCTAGGATACCGGTACTTATACAGTAAGCACTGGAGCGTAGCCAGGGGGAAAGGGGGCAATTCTCCCCCGAAATATTTTCAGTTACCACTAGCCTACAAACAACTATACTAATTCAATAACGCAAGTCTACTAGCAACGCAAGCGGAGGCGGATTAAGACCACTCAGGGGTACCAGTGTGTTCTTTTTCCACAAAAAATACGCTAAAATGAGTGTTTTTCATTTAAAAACCCTAAAAATCCGTGGCATCTGGGGGCTCAGCCCCCAAATTCCCGGCTCTGCCCCTACTTACTGAATCCTGGACAAGCCTATAAAGTTTTGCCCCCCCCCCGAAGTTTGGGCTGGCTACGCCCCTGAGTAAGAATCACCTGTTCAAGAGAATGACTTTTTTTTGGTTGTTAATCGAAGATTGTCCAGCGAATTATCTTTTTTTATCATATTTGGCAGACCATTGTTTTTGACCATTGTAGCCTAACAAAGTAGATTGTTTGGCGAACCATCCTTTTTATCATTTTTGGCAGACCATTGTTTGTTATTTTTGCACGGGGGTCCGGTTTTACTTTTGGTACCGGACCCGGGCTTGGCTATCAACGGCCCTGCGCAGTTATTAAAGATGTCGCTATCGATGCGGAAGGTTTGAGGTTCAATTCCCAGGCCAGTCAAATCGGATGCACCGTAGCCAACGGCTCGCCACCGCTGCGATATTTCTTCGGAGCTGCGTTGTCCAGGCGCTAAGCCACGGGGTCGGGCCCCGCCACTCGTTACCATGCTTCGGTACCACAGCGAGTGTAACAAAACGAGTAAAGTTGTAATGAAGATTTGATTCAATTTTTTAAAATAATTTTTGTGTGCAGCCGTAGTTACTGCAGATACATCGCATTTACGGAAACTCCTCCTTATTTAAGTGCTTTGCAGTAGCATCTATGACAAAAATGCAGTTCAAGCAAAACACATCAGAAAAGTTGGACTACGGTATTTTTGCATCGCATCGTAATGAATAAATGAAAGTTTCTGGAGATAACATTAGAAAGTTGGACAGACCAGAAAAAACATGATAGCAATTGCGACAAGCTCCGCATGAAAAGTCGGTTTGTTTCAAAAAAGAAAGTTTCTTTTTTTCTGCAATCGTCAATAAGGTGGGTGTTGAGTGTTGGCTGTTGACATGCCAACAGTTCAATTTCATTAGTTTGTTTTTATGTCTTTTTTTATTGTTTTATTTTTTTATTTTAAGCCGCATAATTGCATCTTGGGTTTTAATGTAAGTGAAGTGTATGCATTATCGCAGATGACCTAACTGAGTGTCGAACCTACGCACCAACCACTTGACCAACTCCATGTGCTTTTTTTATATCTTGGACTAATTTTCGCCCGAGGAAGGGGGTACTGCCATTTATTGGTTAACGCATGCTGATTGCAGAAAATAAGGTAGGACCCTAATGAGCAGAAATGAGACTTGTCGGCTTTAAAACACTCGGCTTACTGTATCGTATTACAAGCAGGCTACTGCGTTGAACTACAGTTACTAGATTTTCAAAGCGTAATGGCATAACAGTAGGCTACTTAAGCTTAATTCAATACCTTACCTAACAACATATGCGAACTTTTTTTCTGTATTATGTTTTTCCGCAATACTGCTTTGATGCAATAGCCTACAATGATTTACCAAATATGCAATTCAACCAACCTTTTCATCATGAATTTATTTCTGACTTTTGTATGGATTATGGACAGGTGTAGGCTTAAGCAGTAACAATAGCTGCTCCAGCCCAGCCGTTAATACGAAAGGATATTGATCACAGAAAACGCTGCTATTCAAACGACCTTCCTGAATCTTAGTTTAGAGTATTTCAGATTTTATTACCAATTATGACATTTGCTAACAAGTAAAAATTTTTAAAAAATTTGAAAATTTCGGGGGGGGGACGGCCCGCATGTTCTCCTCGTTCAGTCGGACAGCTTGTGAGCTTGGGGTAAGGGTGTCAAATTCCGTCGATTGTCCAACCCAGCCCATAAACATGTTTATATAGGGCGATGTAATTTAGTATCAAATGCTTGGCTTTGATAACATAGCTTAGGCTGTTTGTTTAATTACTAGATCTATACCTTTATAACATGTAAAAAAGTTAATTTATATTTATTTACTTCTTTCTGTGTTTAATGTTTATTAAAACAAATCACCTGTGTGATCTGATGAAGCTATTTGGGCTAACTATCCAGTGAGTAAAAACCGAAGTAGGTCTGCCGGTATCGTTGTCGAAGAAAACAGCCGATGGTAGGCCAAAACTTTTTTGATTGTCGAATATTTTTTCTTTTTTCTCAGAGAAAGATTTGTATTTGATAAAAATTGAAACTGCATGTTTTGGTGAAACAAAGATCTATTTTTGGTTGTTTTTTTTTTTTTTCAATGTTTTCGCCAGGGCCGGCGTCCAAGGGGGCCAGGCAGGCCCGCCGAGAGGGGGGGGGCAGAAGGGGTCACTGTCCGGGGGCCCGGAGACACAGGGAAGCCCATGGATCAGAATTGTCAGGTTTAGAATGCAAAATTCATCAGCTCAAACTGCGGACGCGATGATGTTTTTTTTTTTGATTTCGGGCCGAAATTCGAACATGCGCGGACGCTATGACCTTATGTTGCTCATCACTAGATGTTGAGCCGAAATTTCAACATCTGCGGAGGCTATGACCCTTTTTTTGCTCCACTTGATTTTGGGCCGAAATTCGAACATCTGCGGACGCTCTGACCTTTTTTTGCTCATCACATGATTTTGGGGCACCACTGACCAAAGGGCTCAAACGAAATTATTGCCCCGGGGCCCGAAATTTCTCTCGGCGCCCTTAGGGCCAGGCTCAATTGACATGCTTTGCGTCAAAGAGTGAAATGCGCGGTATTACGCAGAAGTGTGCAATGCTTAATTTCAAGCTTTGATCCTCCCTGATAAACGCTTGGCCCCCTAAGTTGACTGCTTCGCCGCCAGATCTGCTTTTCGCCCTAAATTTGCCTAGCAATATTGCACCGAAGCGTGTAATGAATTGGCAAATTGCAAGGCGCATTTCTCATGATATTATCTCATGGGTTTTGAGCAACACAGCCGAAGTGATAGGGATTCGGAACGTGAAGTTATGGTTCCCGGGTTAATTATATCGCATAGAAATGTGGCCCGACTCGCCTCCGCTAGCTATTTTTTGTGGGTTTAATGCGGTGTTCTGAGGTGTGAACCTGCGGAAATGGCCCCCCAAAACTAGTTGGAGTGCCCTTCGGAATAATATCATGAGATATGCAATATGCCAGCAGACTGCTAGCTTTAATTAGTCTATAATAACAAAACAGCTTCTTTCAATTTGCCCCTACATCGAGTTCCCAATGTCTATTTTGCGATTCAAAAATCGATGAGCAAAATGCTTATGCTCTCCACCGGCCTCCAGCCTTTAAACGTTGAATAGTTTATTGCTTCTTGCAAGACGGGCGACACCATAAAGTTCCATAAGGCCTGGTAACGTTACCTGAGAAATACGTTGTTTTGCCTGAGAAATACGTTGCAGGGCTGGTAACGTTACCTGAGAAATATGTTGTTTTGTCCGAGAAATACGTTGCAGGTCTCGTTTGTCAAAATAATGACTAATTAAGGGGCGCCCTATTTTGGGATATGACAATGACTGATGCAAAATGATATGTAGCACCCTCTAGTGGCCGAATATATCGTATTATTGTTTTTGATGAGGAATGAAAAACATGCAAATGTTTATGAATCCATGTAAGCTCTATGATTTCATGTGGGGTACGACTATGCATAGGGGCACACGCACTACAATTCTAGCACCTCCTAGCGGCAGAAACCATTACTGTTTTGACTTGGATTAGGAATCTAAAATAAATGGGCACAGGGGCAAATGGTCACTTAGCTATTTGGGGCAAATGGGCACTTGAGAAAAATGGGCGCAGTTATATGGGCAACTGGTCACCGGGGCAAATGAGTATTTGGGGTACTTAATTAGACAGACGAGAACTTTTGAGGCCGATGGGCATAGGGACAAGTAGGCATTGGGGGCACTTGGGGAAAATGGGCACCAGGAAATATGAGCACCAGAGCAAACAGGTATTTGCGGCAAATGGGCACTTTGGAGCATAATGGGCACCTTGGTACCAATAATGAACATTGGGGCTATAGTGAGCATTGGGGGAAAATGGGCATTTAAGGCAAATGGGCACCAGGAAAAATAAGCACCAGGGCAAATCAGCAATTGGAGCAAATGGGTATTTTGGGAGCGATGGACATGGACATTGTTGGGGTCGGGGGGGGTTGGGGTCGGAGGGGATTGGGGTCGGGAGGGTTGGGGTCTGGGGTTTAGGGTTGGAGGGGTTGGGGTCGGTAGGTTAATTGGGGTGTTTTGGGGTCGGGGGGGTTGGGGTCGGGGACGGGGGGGAGAGTTGGGATCGGGGGGGGGGGTCGGAGGTGTTGGCGTCGGAGAGGTTGGGGACGAGGGGGTTAGGGTTGAAGGGGTTGGAGACCGGGGGTTAGGGTTGAAGGTATTGAAGTTGGGGTCAGAGGGGTTGGGGTCGGGGAAGTTAGGGTCGGGGGGTTGGGATCGGCGGGGGTTGGGGTCGGAGGGGGTTGGGGTCGGAGGGGTTGGGGACGGGGAAGTTGGGGTCGAGGGGTTGGGGTCGGAGGAGGTTGAGGTAGGAGGGCTAGGGGTTGGGGTGTCGGAGGGGTTGGAGACGAGGGGGTTAGGGTAGAAGGGGTTGGGACAGGGGAGTTAGGGTCGGAGGGGTTGGAGACGAGTAAGTTAGGGTCGAGGGGTTGGGGTCGGAGGGGTTAGGGTCGGGGGGTTGGGGTCGGAGGGGTTGGGGACGGGGGATTGGGGTCGAGGGGGTTGGGGGTCGGAGGAGTTGGGAACAAGGAGGGTCGGGGGTTGAGGTTGGGGTCGGGAAGGTTGGGCTCGGGGGGGTGAGGTTGTAGGGCTGGGGGTTGGGGTCGGAGGGGTTGGGGACGGGGGGTTAAGGTTGAAGGGGTTGGGGACGGGGGGTTGGGGTCAGAGGGGTTGAGGACGGAGGGGTTGGGGACGGGGAAGTTGGGGTTGGGGTCAGGGGGTTTGGGGTTGGAGGGGGTTGGGGTCGGGGTGTTGGATTGGGGGTTGGGGTCGGAGGGTATGAGGATGAGGGGGTTGGGGTCGGGAAGGGTTAGTGAGGTTGGGGTCAGGAAAGTTGTCGTCCTCGCGTCAAATAGTCCTCGCATCAAATCGTCTTCGCGTCAAATCGTCATGTACTCTTGGGCATTTGGCGTAAATGGGCACTTTGGGCAAATGGGACGTGTTTGGAACAAATGGGCATGTGCTCATTTGCCACAATGTCCATTAGTTCTATTATCCCTATCAGTTCTTAATTTTTTTATTTGTGTTAGCTTTGTTACAATATTTCTATTAATTCTAAGCCCTATCAGTCTTATTTGGACCGCGGTCCGCCAGTTAAGTAGCCATGTTTTAGACCTTACCGTGCCAACATAGTTTTCTACAAAGTCCGTGTAACTCACAAGTTATAAGGACTTTGGTTCTCTACAATATGGTTGAACAACTCTTTTTTATCTTGTCACGCTTCAATGATGAGTTACGGAAGTAAAAATCCTACTATATTTCAGTGCAGCAACCATAGGAGTAATTGTACCGGTACTGTAATGCAGCGGTTCTCAAAGTGGGTGATATCGTCTCCTTGGGGGCGAAAAGCGAAAGGGGGCGATAACTCATGAAACATGTAAGACCATTTTTTTGGTCTTCATTTTTTGACCATTTTTTCCCTTGATTTTGTGCGGAAAAATGAACGCCTGCGACCGTGAAGACCTTTTTTGGTCTTCCCACGCTTTCCCACACCCCCCACACAACACCGTTCCACACACCCGCACCTCTCCTCACATATACTCACATCTTCCCCCACACTTCTCCTCACCTCCCCCAGACCATCCCACACTCCCCACACATCTCCTTTCCCTCCCCCACTCCTCCCCACACCTTGCCACACTCCCCACGCAGCATCTACCCTCTCTCCCCTTCACCTTTCACCACACTTCCTCTCACCCCTGCACATCTCCCCCCACCTCTTTCCGCATTTCCTCCACACCTCCCTACACCCTCCATACTTCTTCTCTTATCTCCCCTTAACTTCCCCCACCACCCACATCTCTCCCCACATTTCTCTCACCTCTCTCCACACCTTACTTCCTCCCACATCTCCCCTCATCTCCTTCCATACTTTTCCACACCCTTTAAACCCCCTTTACATCTTTTCCCACTCCTCTCTTCACCTACCCCACATCTCAACACACTTCCCCACACCTCTTCTCACCTCCCCCACACAACTCTACACACCTCCACTCACACTTTCTATCACCTGCCCCCACACCTCAACACACATCCCCACACCTTTCCCAGTCCCCCTACACCTCAACACATTTCCCCACGCCTCTCGCCACCATTTGCTTATTTGCCCATTTGCTCCAAACTGCCCGTTTTCCCAAATGTTTATTTGTCCCAATGCTCATTGGTCCCAGAACGCCCCTTTGCCTCAAAGTGCCCTTTCCCCCAAATGCCCATTTGTCCCAGTACCCACTTGCCCTCAATGCCCATTTGTCCCATATACCCGTTGGCCCCAAATCTGCTCTAGCCCCAAAGTGCTCTATCCCTAACCTACTGACCCCAACCCTAAGCCCCAAACCCCCTTCGACCCCAACCCCCCGACCCCAACAATGTCCATGTCCATCGCTCCCAAAATACCCATTTGCTGATTTGCCCTGGTGCTCATTTTTCCTGGTGCCCATTTGCCCCAAATGCTTATTTTCCCCCAATGCTCACTAGCCCCAATGTCCATCGGTCCTAAAGGTGCCCATTATGCTCCAAAGTGCCCATTTGCCGCAAATACCTGTTTGCTCTGGTGCTCATATTTCCTGGTGCCCATTTGCCCCCAATGCCTACTTGTCCCTATGCCCATCGGCCTCAAAAGTTCTCGTCTGTCCAATTAAGTGCCCCAAATACTCATTTGCCCCGGTGACCAGTTGCCCATATAACTGCGCCCATTTTTCCTGGTGCCCATTTGCCCCAAATAGCTAAGTGACCATTTGCCCCTGTGCCCATTTATTTTAGATTCCTAATCCAAGTCAAAACAGTAATGGTTTCTGCCGCTAGGAGGTGCTAGAATTGTAGTGCGCGTGCCCCTATGCATAGTCGTACCCCACATGAAATCATAGAGCTTACATGGATTCATAAACATTTGCATGTTTTTCATTCCTTATCAAAAACAATAATACAATATATTCGGCCACTAGAGGGTGCTACATATCATTTTGCATCAGTCATTGTCATATCCCAAAATAGGGCGCCCCTTAATTAGTCATTATTTTGACAAACGAGACCTGCAACGTGTTTCTCGGACAAAACAACATATTTCTCAGGTAACGTTACCAGCCCTGCAACGTATTTCTCAGGCAAAACAACGTATTTCTCAGGTAACGTTACCAAGGCCTCTCTAAAGTTCCGCCCCGGGAGTCACCATTCCTAGCAACGCCACTGGTGTAGCCTCAGTATATAGTCTTTGGTCCGACTCAGCCCTAAACGAAAAGAAAGAACACGCGATAATTGCATGCAGCGAAAAAGCTTCAGCAGCGAAAAGCGACTTTCGGTTCATAAAATCTATGACAAGTATGACATGCATGAAATTTGAGTGAAAAAGAAAAAGATTAGTATAAAGCCTAGGGCCGGATTAACAGTTTCTGGGGCCTGGGGCTATATCATTAGCGTAGCCAGGATTTTGCAATGGGGGGAGGTTGAGAATGACGTCACATTTGACCATACTTTGCATACAGGAACGCAGGACTTGCGCCAAGGGGGGGCCTGGCCCCCCCAATCGATATGCTTGGCCTCCCCAATCAACAAGCTTCCTCTTTTAAAGACAGCGGCTATTGTGTTTAACTTCAAACTTTGCCCCCCTCCCCTGATAAACGCTTGGCCCCCCTAAGTCGACTGCTCTGGCGCCGACTCTGCTGGAGCGGGTCCAGAAAGTTTTAGTGGGGGGATGTGATTTTGAATTAGGTTGAATTTTAACTAAATACAAAGACGTTCAGACCCGGAAACAGGCGTAAATAGCCTTTTGAAAATGTTTCATGTCGGGGGCGTATTCAGAAATTTTTCAAAGAAGGGGGCACCAATTTTCGTCACGTTTTAAAGCGTAGTTTTTTTCGGCAAAGTTAATTTTAAGCAACTTAAGTTCCAAAAACGACTCTAGGGGGTCCGGGGGCATGCTCCCCCGGAAAATTTTTGAAAATTTGCATAGTGAAATAGCCAGTTTAGTGCTTTTTGAACAATTTTTAAGGAAAATTTGTTATATTTTCGGCCCCTAACTATGAGTACTTCACCAATGATGCATTTGGTTCGCACAGTTTCGATTATGCGTGCTTAAGGCGACTAAGGCATATCGTTATGAAGAGGTTCGAAGTTATGGAAAAATTTTATTCGTCCAAAACATTGTTGAAAATGGCTAGTGAGAAGATGCATACGCAGCATACCCACATTCCCCTGGATCCGCTCCTGGTTGTATAATAACAAAAGATGGCCTCAGATTTTAAGAGAGATGTTTTAAGGCACGATTGTTGCAGGGAAGTCAAAGGAATGTCTTTCTGATAAAACTGGTGAAACGATATTCAAATGTTGGCGATTTGATTCTTTCTTGAGCTACAGTACGTTCATCAATTTTGCTTGAAATCGTTTAGCCTTTTTTCTACGGAAGTTCTGAGAGGCCGACAGTGTTGTAATGACCCGAGTCCGAACTCGGAGTCGAGTCCCCTGTACAAAGGACTCGACTCGAGTTCTCAATGAGAATTATGGACTCGGACTCGAGTCATCCACCCGGACTCGGACTCAAGTCCAAGTTGATTGAAAGGCAAAATCCGTTCTGATTTTAACTTTTCCGTGAACTGATTTTCGGTAATCCAATCAATATGTTAATATCTTTCGCGCCTTGAGTCCAAAAACAATTGCGAATTAGATGGTTGGATACAAAGTCCGTATAACCATAACTAACGCATGGATTGGATATTACTGTTGCCCACTACTAGAAACTGCGATGTCCGATGTGACTCCGTGGTGATTTTGAAGTTTTGATTTGGTCTCAGGCATCAGTTGCCAGTTGTTTTATGAATAATCTTAGTTTACTAATTGAAAAGTTTATCTTAGTTTATGAATTAAAAATTTCGAAGTGACTTGTAGCTTGCAGTGATGTAACTTGCGACTCGAGTCCTTCAATGGGTGGACTCGTTCCAACACTGAGGGCCGAGGGTAGTTACATGTTCAGGAGTGGCACTGCCCTGCTAATAAAATCGCGTCATTGCTTCATTAAGCATAACGGCAAAGAACAAGATTCAGGAAACAACGCTACGTAATTCTTGTTATTATGACAATTACAAAACCAGATTATCAATGACAAAGTATCGACCACTTCGAAATAAATATCAGAAAAAGAAGTTAGTATGACGTCATTTGACGCTCAATGGGGGGTTATAACCCCCAAAACCCCACCGTGGCTACGCCACTGGGTTATATAGTATTCAGAGGCCTATATTTTCCCCGTCAATCGAAGAACTGCTAAACTATGTGGCCTACATACCGGTATTAAACACATTCAACAAACGAATTTTCCCAATTAAGACAAAACGCCCTATTTTGAACGCACCGCGAGACCATTTTTTGCGGCCCGCGGGCACTTACGGGACTATAAACTTCCACCGTGAATCAATAGCTTTCTTCTTTTTTTTTTGCTCTGGACTGATTCTCAGTAGGCCTACTTACCAGGGGCGTAGCCAGCGGAATATTTAGGGGGGGGCAAATTACAATAGGCCAAAAACTTCAAAAGAATCAATCTGCTGGGCTCATGCTGTCTTCCCGTCAGGGCCGGCGCCAAAAGGGGGGCAGGCAATTGACATGCTTCGCCCCCCAATTAACAAGCTTACTTTTTTGAAGGCAGCGGCTTACGTGCTTAATTTTAAACTTTGCCCCCCCCCCACTGACAAATGCTTGGCCCCCCTAAGCCAACTGCTCTGCCGCCGGCTCTGCTTCCTGTATTTCGATTTTTGCCTCAAGTTATTGGTATTTATTTTGTTTACGCATGAATATGGAGTTAGCCTAATTATTTACTGTAGACCCATAGGCAGGCAATTCTTTAGTTCGCTAATCGCTACTCTAATACTAATCAAACTGCCCTCTGCACGGCATTATATAGGCCTACTTAAGAAAATCCAACGATTTTGTCACAGTATGGTATGCTCGAAGAAGAAACACATAGAACAACAAACACAAGGAAAAAGTCCCTATTCTTCTTAAAATAATTTTCAACTAAACATTCTTTCCATTTACTCGCCATATTCGATTGCCTTTTTGCGATACAATCTTGCTTTTTCTCTATAGTTACATAAGGGGTGCCGTTTGTAAAGTAATAATTGTACTCACTTTACCGACAAATCAATGCTCTTTCTTACCCCAAGTCAAATGGTAACGAAAAAAAGCATGCATTCCTACGCCAATTCAAATGGTGACGAAAAAAAACATGTTTTCCTACGCCCTGTGCCCCCCCTGTGTGCGCCTATGCTTCATTAGCTTTACTATAGGCAGGTTTTTGTTTCATAAATGAAGCTAAGGGTTTAGTAGGAGAGCCAGCAAGCTACCCAAGCGGGTTCGGGGCGGAGCCCCGGAAGCTATATAGCATTTTTCTTAATTTATATAGGCCTACTCTCAATCTCACATATAAACTAAAAAAAGTTTGGGAACCGCTTCTTTGACATATTCTTAGTGCTTTCACCACTGCTTAAACAAAACTGGTGACGTGTTTTAGTGTTGATGAAAAATAAACTGTTCTGAATCTGTGCAGTGTAGTAGGCGCGCTGCGAAGATTGTTGTTGTTTGGTTTGTGAAGGAAGTCATATGGCTACAAGATATGCTGGAAAGTATCGCCGCAGTCCGTAGGCTACCCACAGGCTACTACCAGTAAAAAAAATTATTTGACTTTTCGCGATGCGTATCACTGAGAGGGACGTTTTGGCATCCTCCCAGGACACACTTTTTTTTCTTTCCTGGGAGGGACGACAATTTTTACTGGGGGGGACAGGTCGCCCCCCATCCCTCCCCTACTTCAGCCCACTGCCGAAGACACGACCATTCGAGAGGGTGCGTGGACATGTGCTGCCCGCAAAATTTTTGCAAAATTTCACATAAAAACACATATCTTCGTGCATTCTGGAGGCACTTATGAAGTTATGCTTGCGGGACCCCCCAGCCCCCACCCTTCGTTACGTCCTTGAGCCAACATTTGTTGATACAGTCGTAGTCTTCTTTGTTAGAGTGACAACATCCAGTTGAATAAAACTGGCCTTTTTCCCTTGCTGATTGGGAAGGGGGGGGAGGCGGAAAACTCCCCCCTGGCTACGTCACTGGCACAGAGCAGTGATTCTCAAACATTTTTGTTCTACCACTTCCTTTTGGAAGGTGGAGACTTTCATCAACCCCTTATTATGAGTAACGAAGTGACTTGGCGAATGGAACACTCACGATATTTTTTCCTCGCGAATGCGAATGGACCAAGCGTAGGTTTAATACCGACATTACTTGCTTCATCGCATCGTTACCGCCATTATTAGAGCGCAGATCCTGGTAGGAAGTGTTGCTCTAGTGTTTGGGTTCGGTTCTCGTCTCGGCTTCGTTTCGCTTCGGTGGATTCGGTTCGGACATTCGACTTCGTTTTGCTTCGGTGGATTCGGTTCGGATATACGGGTTCAGCAGGTAAGGTTCAACCGTAAGGGTTAGGTTCGGCAGGTGGCAGTAGTGTGATAGTGTGGTCGTGGCATAAGCATAGGCCTAGGCCTATAGGCTGCTGTATGCATGAATCTGCATGTTTCATTCGCAAGGAAAAAAAAAAAACATCGCGAGTGTTCGCCAAGTCACTTTGTAAGAGTAAATAAGTTTTAAAAGCGGCATACGCTGTACCTACCAGTATGCATTTTTAAGATGGGGTTGCGTCAGTGCGAAGACACATTTTGATTTGTGAGTTTAATTAGTATCTGATGAATTAAGACATAGCAAGTAATTAAGTTTGTTCTGTGTTGGAGAAAAAATGCATATGCGCGTTAGGACAGTAGGAGCATAGGTGGCGGGGGGGCCTCATTTGCACTTTTTTTTTTCTACAATAATACCTGTGCATAAATGTATTTGAAACCTGGCACAGTGGCCGCAAGAAGACATGAAGACTTTTTTTGCTCTTCACGGATTTACAGTGGTTAAACAGTTAAATTAGACTAGGATTTCAGCGGCATGGAGACCTTTTTTTGCTATTCACTGATTTGTAGTGGCAAAATTAAGAAGAAAATCTGGTCATTGCTTTTGCCCCCCCGTTTTAGAAATGCTTGCACCATTGCTGATTAGGGAGTTGGGAATAAATCTTTAAACAGAACTGACAGATAGTGACTAACCTACAAAGGAAAACAGGAAGAGCTGCTGCAATCTGGCAATAGACAGTCTTAATCAGCCAACGATTTGTTTGAAACATTATAAATACTCGTCGAGCTGACAGAAGTAAATGTAATACCGGTACCATTATTCGATTATCAAAAGCATAGAATGCTATTAACGCAGGCCTCAGGCCAATGATGTTTAAGATGTGGGATTTTAAAAAACGAAATTGATTTTGCTTGCTTCAGAATAATAAGGTCTACAACAGTGGTTCTCAAACTGGGGACCGCGGTCACCTTGGGGTCCGCAAAGCAGTTTCAGGAGGATGGCCAAGAGGTTGCGGATTTTTGATAAATCTCCCAATTGAATTGTGCTTGATTGAACATCTGCAAACAGGGTGACTTTTTTTTGCTCTTCACTTGATTTTGCGCGCAAATTTATGCTTAAAAATGAAGGATCGTTGGTGATAGAAAAATATATTTAGGGACTGCATAGCCAAGATTTTAAAAAGATTTGAAAGCCACTGTTATACATCAATCAAATACTGTCGGGTGTACGAGAAAAACTACACAATCGTTTTATACTTTTGCATCTTTTCAAGGAGATTCCCTGAAAAAACAAGCTGTATTACAAAGAGTTGTAAGTCAGTGAAATGTCTAGAAAAAGCATATTTACGAGTCAAAGTCAAAAAATGAATATTGAAATCTGCAAAAAAGACGTCTAAAGATGAAAACTATTTTAAATTTTTTGTTGTCTTTGTTCTCATAGCTGGGCTTGGGTTTTAAGTTGCATTGACATACAAAAAAATCAACCAATCAAATTCGTAAACCTACTGAGATAAAAAACAAGTAAACATCTGGAAATCGTATCGAACAAAAAGAAAAACATTTTGGAGAGCGCATCCATTTCACTAGGGTTATGCATTGCACAACTCCGTTTAACATAACTTAAGCCACGTTGTACGCAGGCTGTTGAAAAATCTTTTCAGGTCTTGAAACTTTCTCTCACAGTTAAACAACCTCATCAACGTACGGTAATGCAAAAATGAATGGACCAAATTATTGGAAAATTTTTTCTTTGAATTGCTTTTTTACAACAAAAGCATTTGGAAATGGTCGTCTGAAAGACAACTTATCAAAACATTTTTTCCTGTTGGAAAAGAATCTTTCTATTGCTGCGCTTGACAAGATGGCAGTATTGCATTTTAAAAACAAATCTTTCTAATGATCAGATGATTGCTGCGGAAAGTGTAGTTGTGCAGACTTCTCCTTTTTATAATTTTTTTTATTACAGAAGATTTTGCAAAAGTACCAAGTACTGTCTCAAAATTGAGAAATAAAAGTACCGGCAATGTGGTACTGGTATTTTTTTTCCAAAGTACCAATGGTACTGGTACTAAAAAGTACCGCAATACTGCCCACCTATGCAGCTTGGTAATAAAAAGTTAAAATAGCAGATAAGTGTGACATCACACAATGTAGAATCATGGTGCGATCCCTGCATATGGTAACTTTCGGTTATTCATTGCACTTAAGCGCTATCAACTAGGAAGACCTTATTTTGAAGGTATCGTCAACAGCCTCTCTCCATTGGTATGCCAAACTATCTGTAAATTTGGTTAGTGCTTACAAACTGCTGCACCATCATTATCATCAGTAGCGTAGCTAGTGGAGGGGGAGCTTCAGCCCCCCACTCCCACTGGTATGCCAGTTATGTGCTATGAACTTGAATATTGCTTACAAATTTCTGCACCATCGTTATAGTCTGTTCTGTGCAGCATAACATACTGCAAGAGCTGTATGTTCAATATTGTGTATAAGTGATACGATGTCACATGTCAGAGTATTTTGTGTTTGTATAGTACATAATATTTAAGACATTGTTGCTGCATATTATGCAGTTAAATGCACTAAAATTTTCAGGTAAAAAATACAAAAAATTTTAGCAGCTGGGGGCTCTGCCCCCACACCCTTTTGCATCTGGTAGCTGGGACTTAGCCCCCAGCCCCTGACGTAGCCCTCCTGTTGCCACTTTCTGACCACCCACTTTATCCAACTTTTTCACTGTTTTTGGCCGGGAGCCCTGAAAGTCGCATTGCATTCTGTGTAAACACACCTTACGGCATACGAATTATTGTTGAATCGAGGAGGCTTGAAATCATAGAAAAATTTTATTCAAATTATATTGTATTCATCAAAAACATTGTTGAAATTGGCTGGTGGGGGCGATGCATCTCCCACATCCTCCCCCCTGGATCCGCCACTGGGTGCAGCAGCATTTTAATAATGGAAACTGGCCCTACGCGACAGTGACGTCATATATAGAAACAAACAAAGCAGTGCGGTGCTGCAGCATGTCGATTATGGAAACCAGCACGCTGCTCTAGACACTGCCTATCTGCTACTTTCAGAAGCGGAATTAGATGTGGTTGAGCTGTTTCAGTTTAATTTTATGCTGATGTTGAAACTTCTAACATAACTTTACTTGATTTTTGTTGTCTTTGTTTTCATACTTTGTCGTTTTCACAAGGCTATCATGAATGAATCTCAATTGTTAACGTACGTGGGTAAACCAGGTTATGAAAATACGCAAATCAAAAATCTTGTGTTTGAAAAAAAACTTTTGATATTGACTGCAATCTAACAGAAAGCTTGAGGATTCTTTGTGTATGTCTTGATGGTATACTGGTACTGGCATGCATTAAATTTTGTCAGCTGGTCAGTCTGATCTTGCCCACTTTAATTGGCCATGTGGACGGGGTAATTATGGGATTTTATGAAAAATGTTCGTGGGAGTATTGGTTGGTTCAGGGTTAGGAAACTTGCTTGGTCATAAAATGCAAAGATGGTCAACAATTGATGTTTGTAAAGATTTTAACACAGACCATGAAAATATGTATTTCTTCAGTGAGTAGTGGCAACTTATTCTATTCTATTAACTTATGGCGATGTGGCAATTGAATTTGAATATCAGATAGTGTTGCGTTGTTCAGTCGATTCTTCATTTAGCAGTTTAACTACCCACATTCAATAATCTATTTAATTGTCTTATATCTAGAAAATTTATTGAAGTTTCAACGTATTATTAATGTGGTCAGTCAGACAGCATTATTCTTATTCTTGGTCAGTCACAATTATTCTTATTCTTGGTATTGACAGCTTTATTCTTATTCATGGTCAGCCAGAATTATTCTTGAAAAAGATATTCTTAGATTATCTCGTACCAGCAAATGTAAAATTGTTCTGCAGTGTTTTGTTGTAAAAGTGCAAAATTTAAGGAAAATGAAAAACTTTTTCTATAATTCTTGTTTGAGAGTGCCATCTGGATTTTGAAATAATAATTTTTGGCTAAGATTAAATGAAAAATTTCATTATTTCAGTTATTTTGGTATAAAATGAAATTGCCCTGTTTTAAAAACTCATAGTCAAGGCAAAAACTTTGATTAAATGTTTTTAAACTCTCGTAAACTTCAGGCACCTTTTATTAAAAGGAAGGGGCTAAATTACTAGCTCATAACATTTGTAGTTTTGGTTTATTTAGTCAAGGTCAAGCTCTTGTGCAATTGCATAGATCGTGATGAGGTAATAAAACAAGATGGCTGTTACAGGCTCATGCAAATAGAAAATTTGTGATGTAATTGAAATGTTTAGATGTATATTTAGGCGAATTCACACTTGCGTAAACTTTGTAGTGAGCAACAGTGTCACTACGGTATCGATAATATATTACCAGTAACAAGCAAAGTGTAGAGTAGCATGTATTGAGCCAAAAATTATTGTGAACTTAACAGATTTAATTAACTTGAACAAACAAACATTCAGCTCCGGAGCTGGAGCCACAGATGTAAGACTTGCCAGAGTCCGAGCTGAAGCCAGACCTTTTCTGCAATTGCTCTGCAACCCTGGTTCTGACACAATGATACTAGAACTTCTAGGATTGTAGCTGAACTGAAAATAAATAATACTAACCAACTGTTGCACCATAGATAACGTTGAGACATAGCCCATCCGTCACAAAGCTCGTTGCTATACAATTCAAAGAATATACTACAATTAGCCTTTTTTTCCTAATTCGTCACATTTTTTCTTCTCTTGTTTCCTTTGGATTTGTTTCAGCTCGCATTTTATTTTTTTTACATGGGGTAGTCTTGGACTATCCGTAGAACATATGTAAAAAAATTAGCCTAATCGATCACTTACTTCAGCCTGTGCGAATTAAAGTTTAAAAATGACGAATTAGGTAAAATTTGAAAATTCGTTGCGACTAATTCGGAATTCGTCAAGACGAATTACGCAATTCGTACAAATATTGTAGTTTGCCATTTTTGTAGTTCTCAAAAGTTATGAGTTTACTCCTTTTGCAACTCCATTCCTCATTTTAATCTACTCCGTAAAAGCAGCCAGAGAAAAGATGGTTTATTGCGCAATAAAAATATTAAAAAGCAATACTTGATCATCGAGCAATTTTTTTTCCAAAATACCGGTATTTTCCTACAGCCCTCAAGAATTATTTTCTTCGGTCTCAAATTGGCTTAATTGTCGAAACAGAATTTCTAATTTCAATCGTATGCTGTTCAAATAAAATGCTGAAGTTGGCCAGCTTGCAAAAAAGTAGAAAACAGACAAAAAGAAACTGCCCCCATTTTTTTCATCTTATTAATTCGTCATCTCTCTTTTTTTCCTAAACGGATGAACTGTTTCAACTATTTTTGAATTCATTATAAGCAGAATGCTCCCCGCAAAAAATTAAAAAAAAAAAGATTATGAATCGGTTGGGTATATCACTTACGGATCTGAAATTTGCGCGACTAGTGTGAAAGTTAGTGGGACGATTTGAGAAGCGTATACGATATCGACGCGTAAGGGCATTCAAATAGATTTTTATTTTTGTTCATTGTACTTATTCAATTAGAATAACATTTGCAGGGACGGTGTAGTAATGAATGCACATTTTGGTTGACTATCGTTTTGTTTAAATAAGACTTTCAAACAACCAATATTCTTTTATCAAAATGAAATGACAAATTAGGGGGAAATTCGTTGCGGGGACGAATTAGGAAAATTACTATACATTAAAATTCTGTACTAGTTTCAAAGCATAATATTCAAATCACATTTTCACTTTCACATTTTGCGCAAAAATTTAATAAAGTTGCAATAAAAAGTTGCACGTGGAATCGAAAAAAGTTGCAAAACAAAATTTATGGAAACAGCTTAAAACACTAAACTACGTAGAGTCTGAGTGTTTTGGAAGCTGTTGAGAGCTGTAAAAAAAATTGCAAAAACTTGGCCTTCGTATTACATTATCACTATGGCAAGTTTTTGTAGCACTAAAAATCTGAAAAAGTTGCATTTATTTTTAACAAAAGTTGCGCTAAAAAGTTGCATTTATTTTTAACAAAAGTTGCACTAAAAAGTTGGATCTACGCCTATTCACAACGAGTTTAAACAGCGCTGATTTTATAGCTAGCCTACTCACTATAGCTACCACACAGTTACACTTTTCAAATAACCTTGTTTGGTCAAAATAAAGGAACAAAACGAAAACCGTTGTTCAACCATCAAATGCAACCGGAAAGAAAAACATGCATGCAAGTGTTGCCAGCAAACGAAGTGGAAAGCCGTTAAACCGGAAAAGGGCGAAAAAAGGCTACAATTGCTGCGAAAAAAGGATTAAACCGAAAAAGGGCGGAAAAATAAAAAAGGCTACCGAAAAAAGGCTACAATTATTCAAGCGATTTATTAACATATAATGCTAAATACTTCCAAACATTGTCTGGAGTGAAATGGCGGTCTTTGGCCAACAGTTTCCGTAACATGCTGAAACTTCGCTCCACAGAGCATGAAGTTGCTTGGCAATTTAATAATTTAGCATAAAGTTCCGGACTGATGTTTGGCCTGGTCATTTCTGCAATTGCTTTAAGGTCGCTATTCATTTCGAATCGACGACCCAAGTACAATTTTATTCCAGCTGGATCACTGCCAAACTCTAATGTATAGGCTTTTTCGTAGGCTTGAGCAACAGTATATTTTGTGCTCTCCGCTCTTTGTATTTCATCAACAAGTTTTAGGTAACATTGGTAAATTTCTCTTAGGCTTCCAGGAAGACTTTCAACCGCTACCGCTTCCTTTGCTTTCACCACTAACTGCCCCGTACCTTCGAAAGCATTTACTATCCCACGGACTTGCGGAAACTTTTTGGCATAGTATTCTGCTGCCTTTAGCCAACTTCCCCATCGGGTGACTACGGGTTGTGGGGGACTGTTGATTGCTGAAAACTTTGCTTTTCGATCTTTGTTTTTCACTACTGAAGCTTTCACTGAAGCAATTAGCTTGTCAACATCCTCATAGTTAGCACGGATTCGTTCAGCTGCATTATGCAAACCGTGAGCCACACAGGTTATATGAAAGAGCCTCGGATATGTTTGTTTAACAACACGGCCTGCTGCTGTCATGTACCTGGCGGCATCGGTAAGCAATAAAACAAAATTGTCTCTGTCTGTTTCGAGGGTGCGAATAGCATCATCCACAGCATGTATGACACTTTGTTGATTTGGTGATGCATCAAGAGTTTTGCAATGCAACAAGTAAGTTGTTTCTGGCTGTTCTATATCTCCGACTAGGGTGTTTATATATTTGCATCCTGAAACATCAGTTTCATCAATGACCATGAAAATTACCTTATCTGAGAGAATATTGCAAATTCGATTTACTTCACATTTTCCCATGTCATCAATTCGCTTTCGGCATGCGGACTCGGATGGAGCTCTTTGACCAACATATTTAAATAGGGCTTGCAGGTCAGGATTGTTTAGTTTGTAGAGGGGAATGTCAGCTGAAAGGAAAGCAGCTGTCACTTTGCCAACATAATCATTCCAATCGAAACTAGTTGTTGGTATGCTTAGCGGTTGCTGTCGTTGCTGTGGTGTTGACGGCAGGGCTTTTTGATGCTTTTTGCTCTGACGATGTTTATCAATCGAAAATTTTTTACAATGCGACACAATCGTAGAGCATAGCGTACAGAATAGCTCTCCACGAGTTGTGGCCATGAATTCTGTAGGGTAGCGTGCTACGTAGGCTTGCACTTTGGAAAGAGAAGATTGGGCTCCTTTCGGCATTCTTGTATAAATTTTATTATAACTAAGAAATTGAGGTAACACTATCTTTTTCCAATGGTATATATCTAAAAATCATAAACTTTACTGACTGCTCTTTAATATTTTCTTATTTGCCAAATAACTACCGGTAATGCATTTTTATAACCACATATAATTCAACTCAACAGAGCTTGACCTAGAAAACCTAGACAAAACTGTGTTCATATAATTTCACTGCATTCTAATTGTGCACAAAAAATTCTTTAATTTTAATTACCACTCCAGGCAGTTTGGCGGCCTGTTCATTTCGCCATGGTTGACCCTGTCAAACGCAGACGGTGACTCTAACGGTCTGACTTTAAAACTAGAGCAAATCTTCTCCGACCTTGTCTTGTGAAGCCTGAGCTGCAGCCACACATAAAAAAATCTTCCAGGATTGTAGCTGAACTTCTAGAATGCAAACCAACTGTTGCATCATATATAACCTTGAGACGCAGCCAATCCGCCACAAAGCCCTTTGTTATATATACAATTCAAACAGAATATTAAAATTAGACTGAAATACTGTAGTTTCAAATCATATATTTCAAATCACACTTTTACATTTTGCGTAAAAATTGATAAAAGTTGCAGCAAAAAGTTGCACGAAAAATCGAAAAAAGTTGCAAAATAGAATTTATGGAAACGGCTTAAAACATTGTATTACGTAAATTCTGAGTCTTTCGAAGCTGTCGGAAGCTGTAAAAAAAAGTAGCAAAAGTTGCAAAAACTTGCCCTAATTATCACTGATAGAAATATGTATTGCAGGGATTTTATGATGTTTCTCTGTTTGTTTTTACTTGAACTAGTATCTGATGTTTTTATCCAAAAATGAGAGAAAATTTTGTCTGAAATTATGAAATCATCTTTTCAATTGATATTATTATGGAGTGTATTTTTGGTGATCACAATTTCTGCCCAGGAAAATGAAATTCCATCAGGTCGGTACCGCTTGCTAAATAATTTCACTTTTATGCTCTTTTCTTGTTTTTTTGACAAAAATTTTATGGGAAAATTGAAACATTGCGAAGTATTATTGCATACTGCGCATATCAGCATCATAATGTTTAGTAAAAATAACTACTAGCCTATTTGAGCACCTGCACCTATTATAATAGTTACTTAGTTTTCTGAGACTGGTTTTGATGCGTTGACATTTATACTTTTTGAAGTTGGGTTCTTAGTAGCATTTTTTCCAAAAATAACGGACTAACAATTTCGAAAAAAAAACTTGCGGTTCTGAAAATCCTGTGTTCCAGGATTTTAAGTTTGGTTGTTGAACATTTTTTGTTTTAAAATTTTTTAGTGGTAAAATTGATTCTGAATCACACATTGTGCTAACGAATGTGTGTACTAATAATTGCAAAAGTTTTTTAGCACAATTTAGAATGTTTCTTTGCTCGTGGAATGAAATGTTTGTGGAACATTTTGAGCATTTGGCAGGTTTCGAATAATTGACAAACACACCATGAGTTAGTTTCTTTGTTAGAATTAATATTTGACTGCTCAGATGGCCGAGAGGCAAGAACTTCTGCTCTGGAGCGCTAGACCTGGGTTTGATTGTGATTTTTTGGAATGATTTTGATTTTGGAATAAACTACCAGCTAAAATTTAAAATTCTGCACGTATAAATACAAACGATTTCGTAAAACAAGTGAAGAAATTTCTTCATTTAAACCAGAAATAAGTCCTGATAAACGTATAGTTACTTAGAATTGTAGGTAGGGACACTATATTCTCTTTTCACTGTGATATTGGCGCCTTGATTACTTCTGCTTGCGAAAATTAGTGTTTACGTGAGTGATAGTTTTCTTATACTTTGAGAGGCCGCAGACTCGATGACCGGGCTATTTTTTCTGGGATTGGACTAAGGTCATTTCGCAGCCTCTCTCAGGATAGACGATACTGCCTTATATGAAAATTACGCTGTTAAAACTTTCTTCTTTTGTCGTTGCGTCTTTTTCTATCAAAAGTAAATGGACTCCCTCTTTCATGAGTCTGGTCAAACCAACCAATTCAAAACTGGTATTCATAGCTTCCCTGCTTGATGCTCAGCATTACAGGGGCAGTGTGTAGAACAAGCCGGCAAGTTTACTGGTGTCGTTGAGAAAGGCGCTTAGCGGTATTCCCCCATCTTACAGATGGCTGGCAACTCCTCAGCGAGCTTTTTATGGTGCTTTGATCGCTTGCTCGTGATAGGAGGATAAAATAATAGTGATATAAATATTCCTGAAAGATTTTTGGTTTTGTCTTCAATATGTTTGAAATATTTGCTACCAACCAACTGATCACTGGTAAGATATTTTTGATGTTAATCGATTCAAATTATTCCCATTGTAACTAGCAGTCTAGCTGCAAGAACTTTTAAGGTTAGTTTTTGTCGTAATAGCTTCAGCATAAAATTATTCATTGTACCCATAGAAGTTTCAATATCTTATTCAAATAAAATTACTCACAACTAAAGTTGTCCTAATCTTCATAACATAGCCTACCTTGGGTGATCAGGCTCGCATCATCCACAATTTGAATCTTTATAATGTTTGTTACTTTTTATCTATTTTTTTATTTCATTTAATGAAGAACTAGAAGACCGGCCGCTAGCTCAGTTGCTAAGCGCACCCTTTCGGTGCTGGAGGTCTGGGATTCGATTCCCGGGCCGGTCAAATCATCACAGTGTCGCCAACGACTCGCCACCGTTGCGACGTTTCTTCGGAGCTGAGTTGCCCAGGCGCTAAGCCGCGGAGATGGGCTCCGCAACTCGTTACACGCTTCGACGTAACACGGCGAGTATAATGAAGATTAGATTTGATTTGATTTTGAAGGACTATCATGGTCTTTGCTTCGATGAACCTGCTGAAAAGTGACGTTATGTAGAGGTGCAAGCAATCAAGCATATTAAGCTGGCTTCTCAACCATAATTCTGATCAACATGTGGAAGCAGTGAATAAAAGTGCAGTTCACAATTCACATCGTTATCATGTTCTGTTCAGATTGAGATTTGCGGATGCTCGGTTAAACTGCAGTTAGAAGTGAGAAAATATTAATGCAGAAATAGTGACGTCATGGTAGTTTACAACGGAGGAAAGTTTGATATAAAGTTGAGATATACAGTTTGTTATAAGTGAGCATAAAATTCAGTGCATCGTAAGCTTCAGTGTTGTAGTTGAAAGATTGCGCTAGTTTTGTTTGGATTCTGTATTGTATTGGAGCTGTGTTGCCTAGACGCTATGTCGCGGAGATGGATCTCGTCACTGGTGACGTGCTTCGGCGTAATACCGCGAGTGTAATAAAAATTTGATTTTTTTGAGTTAAAAATTGATCCTCTTCTCAGGTTATTCTAATTGCTCGTGTGATTGGACTCCATGGATGAATTCCGATGGTATTGACGATGGTGTTGACGACGAAACGTATTCTTCATTACGAAGCCGAGGATATAAATTTTGCAAAGACCCAGTCGCTATCCAATGCGCGAACAGCAGAACCAACGAAACAGTTAGTCCAGAAGCAGACGTGGTGACGTGCAATGTGAATCTGGGCTTAAAATGCTCTGTGTTTTGTGACGATTACAAAATCAAAGTGGCTTGCTGCTATTGCCCCCCTTCTGCAATAGGTCAGTCTCAGGAAAGTTTTGATGTGATTTGTGGTTTTACTTCTCAGTCCGTTCCTATAAACTGGGGAACCTGCGGCCCACTTAAGTTTTTAATATGACCTGGGTCAAAAACGTTGTTGCGCGTACAACACACTGCCAGAATAAAACACATCAATCTTTCTTAAAAACTGCTTCACATTCTACTACGTTTGTGGCATAAAAACCGCGCAAAAGTCTCTGACTTTACGGCAAAAAACAACTCACCATGAATGTTTCGTTAATTTCTGTCGTAAGATTGTGTATTTTTAAAGTGAAATTTCAAAATTGAAAGTAAGTAAATGCATCTCTCTAAAAAGAAAATATCAAAAAAACTCACAATAAATCCTCATCTTCTCACCAACCCGCAGCAATGAAGATCGTTTGTTCCACCACTGATGGACCAAAGGGTGGCTGCTGACTAGATGACCGAAAGGTCTACTCGCCGTCTCCCTGCGGCCTTTACACCTAACTTTATTTAATTAGTTATTTCTGTTATAAGTTTCCTGTTTTATTCTGCAAATAATAAATGAGTGAATGTGGCCCGCTAAAAATAATTTGCGATCGATGTGGTGCGCTGTGCTTTGCCAGGTTCCTCATCCTTGCATTAAACTCCTCGTAATGCTTGATCTTGTCCCCGGAGAATACTGGTTAATCTGTTTGAGTGACTGGTCATAATGATCGAGTGAGCGCTTGTTACGACACAAATGTGATAAAGGAAGTTGTTGACATCAATTGCTGATGTTAATCGTTCATTGCGATTTGTTTATTGGTGTTAAAGGTTCTTGATTATAACTTGTTTTTATGTTGAATTATTAAAAATGTGCAAAAATTATATTTTTATAGCAGCGCTTTACCCTATTACATCTGCGCAACTTTTTCAAAAATTCATCAATCGTTTCCATTTTAAATTAATTCTAGCCTGACGAATACGTCGGCGAAATCACACTCAGTTAAAAAGCGAGGTCAGCTCCACGTCGTGTGTTTTTGTGATCTGCCGTGGAGAAATGGTGACGTTATAACATTTGTCATTGTAGGCTTCCAAAATAAATTACAAGTCTTAGCTGGGCTACCAATGTGCAAGTATGTCATGAAAAGTCCTTTGTAATTTCTATCTAGACCGACTGATTAACGCAGTCGTTATCGCTTTCGGTGCGGGAAGTCTGAGGTTCGATTCTCTGGCCGGTCAAATCAAACACAGTGTCGCCTACAGATCGCCTCCTCTTCGACGTTTCTTCGAAGCTGCATTGCCCCGGCGCTAAGCCGCCAAGACAAAACTTGTACAGTTTCTCTTGGCCAATTGGATCTATTACTCGCTGATGAGTGCCATTCGTGGTGTAGTTCGTCAATCTTAGACGCGCGTCATTTCCTTGGCGAGTGATGACGTCATAGCACTTGCTTCACGCCTGAGGCAAATTCTTTAAATTCGTCGCTTCTATTGTGACGTTTCGTAATGCATGGGTTGCCTTCGCGAACAGCGATTACGTCATCGGTGTTACAAGTGTGACACGGTAGAGTGACTTCAGCCACGCGCTAGTGATTTCATCGTTATCAGCGTCGACTCGCAAACACAATGAGTGATCAATGAATCGCAGTCTTCATGTGTAGAGATCATCGCTATTGCTTGCTGCTCATCAATTGACAATCTAAGAAATTTTTTAAAACATTTTGGATTCGTCATACTCAGCATGCAGAATCCTCTATCTTATTCACCAAGTTTCAGTTCAGCATTAAATAGCAGGCTACCGAGGATTCGACCAAACAGTTAATTTACAAAGAGAAGATGATTGCGCTTCATCGATCTTATAATTACTCATTGTAAACTTTCCTTCTTTACCTCGAATACGAACAACATTATCGTCAACTCCATGGTTCGACCACTCATCAGCCACCATCAGACCAGTCCCGGTTTACTTGTGTTGTTTTTCAGGTCCAGCGTTTCAAATTGTGTCAGAATTCAACGATGGATGCTTGACTGTCACTAACCATACGTCATTGGCAGCTACCGAAATCGCAAGTCGCTGTGATCTATCGAACAAAGCTCAACAATGGAGTTTCGTCTCACAGAGCCTCATCAAAAACTTGCTGAGTGAGCAATGCCTAGCGGTGGAGAACTCACGCGTTGTCACTGCTCAATGTGAAGCCAATGACCAGAAACAATGGTGGCATTATGATGGTCGAGCCAAGACGCTCGGTTCTGGCCTGGGTTATTTGAGTTCACGTGACGGAAGTTTTGTTGACACTCCATTATCTAGCCACTGGATGGCGCAAGTGGACATTGGGAAGACGGATTTTTCGACAATGATAGGTTAGTGTGATCTTGGTCGAGTTTATAAATTTTATTAAAAAATTGAGCTCCAAACTTTTCCTTGACTTATAAGATATGGGGAGTTTTTTTAATTTTTTTTTTTCTGTTGCATATTTATCCTCCTATCACGAGAAAGCGATCAATGCGCTATACGAGCTCGCTTAGGAGTTGCCAGCCATTGTCTACCACATCAAGATGGGGGAATCCCGCTGAGTGCCTTTGCCAACGGCACAACAAGTAAACTTGCCGGCTTGTTCTTCATACTGTCCCTTTAATGCTAAGCGTCAAGCAGGGAAGCTGTGAAGACCAATTTTAAAGTGATTGGTTTGACCCGACTCGGAATCAAACCCAAGTCTACAGTTCCCGAAGCGGACGCTCTTACTACTCGGCCATCTGAGCTGTGCCGGGGCCTCAGTTCGTATGAAATAACCGCACATTGCGTTGTTTCATCAGCAAATTTTCATAAATTTGAAGTGAAAATATTATTCTTCCTCGTTACTTTATTATTGCGACCCACACTGCTGTGATGACGGATCAATCCTCCTTACGCTAATTTATTTTTCTGACTTAAACTATTTTCGTGCTGTATTCGAAATAAAGAATCGATTAGTCATCAAGGTTCACCTGCCACATGAAACTTTGTTGCATAAAGGAGCTACTACAGTGGTTCGAATCGAAATTTTTGTATTCTTCATTGAAATTTTATTTTTATTTACAATAAATTTCACTGAATTTGTGATTACAATAGTTCAAGTGGTGATCTTGATGTGAACAAGAAACTGATTAACGTTCAAGACATGATGGTAGGGTTGTGCCGGATAGCAAAGTTGTCGGATAGCGGATATATGCGGCACATCTCTACATCATGGATTCCACATTTACTAATCTTGGGTTTAAACTTTTCCCTGAAAAAATCTTTGTTTCGTCACCAATCAAATCTTTCGTTGTACTAGCGGCATTGCAACGAAGCGTGTTACGAGCAGGGAGTCGAACCCGAACCGGAGTTTTATAAACCGGTTTTACGCTATTTTTGTCAAATCTTAACCGAACCCGAACCGTATTTTTCAATTTCGCAAAGAGCGAACTGGAACTGAACCGAATAATTTGAGTACGTGCGAACCTTAACTGAACCCGAGTCGATTGAAAAAGCGGCCTGCTCCGCGAGATCACACGCGTCACTTTGAAGGCGGCTTATATTCAAAGAAATACTGCACTTGCACAACACTACATGTTGTACATTGGCCCGTCAATGTGAAGATATGTTTCTTTATCAAAGTATAGGCCGCCGGTGTCAGAGCATAGCAACAATTTAATTATCTCGATATTGGCTTTACTATAAGTATTTTATGCATTATATTGGTCAGTCAATGCGAAGAAAAATTGCTTTGTACGTTTCATTTTTTAAATTATGTTACTAGAACTACACCATTTTTTACTGCGAACCTGAACCGGAACTTTATAAACCGGCTTTGAAATATTTTTTGCTGGAGCGAACCCAAACCGTAGCGTTTCAATTAATTTGAACCTTAACCGGAACTGAACCGAAATTTGAAACGGCTGTTGAACCCAAACCGAACCTGAACCGGAATAACTAAACGGTTCGACTCTCTGGTTACGATTCACCTCTGCGGCTGTGCTCCTAGACAACGCAGTTTCGAAGCAACACTGCATCGGTGGTAACACTGTGTGCGATTTTACCAGCCCGGGAATTGAACCCCAGACTTCCCGCGCTAATAGCGATGTGACAAGTGAGCTGATCGTCCGGTTTAACATTGCAGGCTTTCCATGCAACGGCGAACCAGACCCCCCTCAGAATGGTTCTGTGCGATGCAGTTTTGGGTCTTATCAGAAATCTGTTTGCCATTTTTCATGCGCTCCTGGTTTTGCTCTCCCGCCCTCATCAAAGTACCCTGTCACGTGCTTGCCCAAACAAGAATACAATGGGACAAGTCCGTCATGCATGAGTGAGTATCCACTTGAATCGCCCCATGCGACATCTAGTGACTTATATTTTATAGGAATCACGTGCCAACCCCCACTGTCCACTCCTGCCCATGGCCAACTCAGTTGCACGGACCACTCGTATGCTGAGTCAGTGTGTCAAGTGACTTGTGATCATGACTACGAACTGACCGGGAGAGATTCTCGGATTGTGTGCGGGGGGAACGGGGATTGGAGTTCAATCGCCCCCACATGTAAACGTAAGTTGTCGCAAGTCAGTCAAGTGTGACGATGACGAAATGATGTGATATGAAGCATGACGACTCGAAGGTCGATGTAACATTAGTCGCGCCATTATATAGTTGTTTGTTCATAATGATCATTGTTTTCGTCTTTAATTGTCGTCGAGCGTCTTGTGTGCGGTGAAGTTACTTACGGGTCAACGCTGCTTCGGTCATTTACAGAAATTGATTAAATTATGTGCAAATTATATTGAACTGAAAGTTGAACGGCAATTGAGGGAAGCTGCGAAGTCTTCGAGTCAGCCCCCACCTGTTATGTCAAATGCGATCCAGCCGTGAGTCGAACCCGTCACGCAGGATCTGCATTCTGTAGCCTTCGCGCGACACTGTTAGGCCATGTCTAATACCTGCATTTTTTGCATATTTATCCTCCTATCATGAAAAAGCGATCAATGCGCTATACGCTTGGGAGTTGCCAGCCATTGTCTACCACACCAAGATAGGGGAATACCGCTAAGTGCCTTTCCCCAGCAACACAACAAGTAAACTTGCCGGCTTGCTCTCCACACTGTCCCGTTAATGCTGAGCGTCAAGCAGGGAAGCTGTGAGTAGCAATTTTAAAGTGATTGGTTTGACCCGACTCGGAATCAAACCCAAGTCTACAGCTCCCGAGGCGAACGCTCTTACTACTCGGCCATCTGAGCTGTTACCACTCGACCCAGCGGCGCACCCAGAGAGAAGGGTGGGGGTCGAAATCCCTCCTTTTGAAACCGAACCCTTGTTTTTAAAGCGAAGTGTCCAAACTGTGCAAGTGCAATAAGCTACGCACTGTTATTTCAAAACAGCTGTGACAGAGTTTGCCCCACATCATACTGAAGCCAAATCGGCTGGTTGGCATAGTGGTAAGAGGCGTTATTATCAGTGCGGGCAGAAGCGGATTCAGGGGGGATGTATCCCACCCCCAGCTATTTTCAAGCATGTTTCTGATGAATGCAATTTTTCCATAATTTTGAGCCTTTTCGATAGCAATAAGCCTTACGCCCTAAGCACACATAATCGAAGATGTACGAATAAAATGTATCATATTTGGTGAAACACTCAGATTTAGGGGCAAAAATTTCAAACAAAATTTGCCTAAAAATTGCTCAAAAAGTACTATAATGGCACTACAGTATGTGAAGTTTTAAAAATTATTTCGGGGGAGCATACCCCCAGACCCCCTAGAGCCCTTTTTATTCTCAATGTGCTTCAAAATAATTTTGCCGGAAAAACCTACGCTTAAGAATATGTCGAAATTTGGTGCCCCCTCGAAAACTTCCTGCATACGCGGCAGACGTGAAAACATTTTTTAAAGAACTTTCTACATCTTTTTTGGGTCTAAACCTTATGTTTAGTTAACATTCAACCTAATTCAAAGCTTCACCCCCCCCCCCTCCGAAATTTTCGGGATCCACTCCTAATGGCGGGATGGATTTTTTCTAGAACTCCTCCCCTTTTTGAAATATGCTGGGTGCGCCCCTGACTTGACCACTTGATTTCAATTTCAACCCAAACTTTTAACACCAATCGAAATCCCGCATATTAACAAGCCCATGGAAGTGCGAGCAACTTTGGTGTGTTCCGTCATCACTGGCTTACAATGTTAAGCTCAGCTCTGTTAACTACGGAGTATTTTTAATATTTTTTAACACAACCTTGAAAGTATTTAATGCAGTAAGTGCTAAATCTGAAATGCTAAGCAACTCGGCGTCAGATCTGGCTGGCCGGTTCAAACCTCCCGGTAGCCCATGTCCCATGGTCTTACAAGTTTGTGTCATTGGTCTATCACTGCACCGGAGTGGTGAATAAATTCGAGTTCTAGTGTGAAAGTGTATTTTTAGGTATCGAGTGCGAGCCACAACTACTTGACGCGATGGTGGAACATGGATTCGTTAATTGCAGCAACTCAAACTTCCTGTCTTCTACGTGTTCCTACGGATGCGAGGCTGGATACGAACTGGACGGGGATGCGACGCGTGTTTGTCAACGCGATGGGTTGTGGAATCGCGACGCACCCGGATGTAGAAGTGAGTGGGGAGAAGTTGGCAGGAAGAGGGGGGGGGGGGGTCGGTAATGGTGTAGAATGGGGAAGCACAGTTCAAATGAGAATGCGTGTCAAAGTTTTCAAAATCGTATTATCGTGTGCCTCGACACTTTTCAAATAATTTGTAATGTTATAAACATCAAAAAGTAGTGAATCAATGTCCAGAAATGTAAATACCCCTGGTGATTTAAGTTCCTCTTGATGTAAGCCTGAGATATTACGATTTATAATATTATGCAAGAATTACTTTTTTGCCAAGCTGTTTGCATGTCCTGTCGAGCTTATGGCGTGCCACAATTGACACGCGTGCCTTGTGCTGTGTACTTCTAGTGTAACGAGTTTGTGTTGTTCTACATTGCAGAGCTGCAGTGTCCGCAGCTTCCTCCATTACCCCACGGAACAGCAACATGCAGTGACGGGCGCTTCTATTCCTCTTTGTGTTCTTTCAGTTGTAACCGTGGTTACACTCTGGTGGGGAGCGGATCCATCGTATGTAAATCGGACCGCTTGTGGAGCGGGGAACCCCCTACGTGTGAGCGTAAGTCAACATCACTGTGTTGTGTTATTGGTAATCATCAAGTCCTTGATCACGTCACTTCGTTGCTTCCAGGTAAAACTTGCACATCTTTGGCGCCACCAAGTGATGGATCGATGACGTGTTCGGATAAAAATTTTTTCGATTCTTTTTGTTCTTTTGAATGCGAGCAAGGTTTCCGGCTCACGTACGGGAACAATCTTACCTGTGGGACAGAAGGGTGGGATCATGGCTCCCCACAATGCGAGAGTAAGTTGTCAATCTGCGCTGGATCTATGTAAGAAACGGGAAAGCCCAACTGAGTGTATGCGTTCGTGTGTTGCTGTGTGGTAATAGTGGTGTTTTGATCGTGTGTTGTTGGCAGGAATCGAGTGCGCACATCTGCTCGTCCCGATCAACGGCAATGTGACGTGTTCTGATCATGAATTCTATGCGTCGCGATGCCACTTCGCGTGTGATCGACGTTTCGTCATAAGTGGGTCACAGGTTGTGACGTGTGGACAATCAGGTTGGGACTTCCCCCCTCCTACATGCCGAAGTAAGAATTCTATTAACTTGTCCGCTTCACATTTTCACTTGTGGTTTGTAACAGAACGAACTTGCCCACCGTACCTGGACCCGAGCAACGGGAAAGCTCAGTGTTTTCCCAACAGAAATTATGAAGTGGACTCAGTGTGTGTTATGAGTTGCAACGAGGGATACAAACTTGACCCTCCCAATCCCCAACCTGTCGAGTGCCGTGAAGACGGGACGTGGGAGCAGAAGAAACAGAGCTGCAAACGTGAGTCAGCAGAATTGAAGTTGCTCCAACTCGAAGTTAATGTTTTCTTCGCTCAGGAATTCGTTGCCGCTCGTTGACCAAACTCAAACTGGACGATGGAAGAGTCTCGTGCAGCGATGACAACAATTATAAATCGCGATGCGTGTTTCGATGTGACGATGGTTTCAACTTGTACGGCGCAAACGCGACACTATGCGGTGCTGCCGGATGGAGCGAACAGACCCCCACTTGTCGACGTAAGAATAACTTAGGTTTTTGGAGAGTAAATGTGGGAGACTGCGGAGTCTTCGAGTCAGCAGACACGCTGCCACCCGGTGCGTCAAATGCTTCCAGCCTTGAATCGAACCCGACACGCAGAATCCGTGACCTACGCCTAGCACCGCTCTGCCATTAAGTGCTTGAGCGAAGGTTGAGTAACTTGTCGCGTTATGTAGGTGCATTATAACTTGTGTTGTGTAGGTGTGTTATAACTTGTATTGTGTAGTTGTGTTATAACTTGTTGTGTTAAGTAGGTGTGTTGTAAATTGTGGTTTTGTGTAGGTGTGTTACAACTTGTCATGTTGTGTAGGTGCGTTATGACTTGTCGTGTTGTGTAGGTGTGTTATGACTTGTCGTGTTGTAGGTGTGTTATACTTGTCGTGTTGTGCTGGTGTGTTATGACTTGTTGTGTTGTGCAGTTGTGTTATGACTTGTCGTGTTGTAGGTGTGTTATATTTGTCGTGCTGTGCTGGTGTGTTATAACTTGTCGTGTTGTGCAGGTGTGTTATGCGGTCCACAAGTGGCTCAGTTGTCCAATGGGCAGGTCAAGTGTACAACCAAGGGAGTGTTGTCTTGCTCGTACACTTGCAATCCTGGCTTCGTCCTCCTAGGCGCAAATCAAACTTCCTGTCAAAGTGATGGCACGTGGACTAACTCTGCTGCCCCTTCATGTCAAAGTGAGTAGACCCCGGTTGATGGTTGCTATTACACAAACCGTTGACTGACAACTGTTTCAATCAACATTCAACAAATCAAGCATAGAAATTCTGAAGCTGCTGGCTAGGCTTTGTCAAAAACTTAATAAACAATCAGCACGCTTGTGGAGCGCGCTTGATCCTCCCCATCTAACACAATGCTGGCATCAGGATGTTTCTATCTTGCATAGTTCTATTTTTTTAATTGTATGCGATTTTGAACCTAGTCTTCCTGCATTTTGTGCTACATTACTTTTGCTAAACTTCTGTCTCGTAGATTTTTTATGTTCACGGCTTTCCACTCATCTGACTTCCACCAGCTACAAATAACATTTTTGTACCATTATTTTTGTGAAGTTTATGAAATGCTCTAGCCGAACGCAAAAGCAAATAAGCTAACGCAAAAATAAATAATCAAACGCAAAAATAAACAGTCAAACGCAAAAACAAATAATCAAACGCAAAAATATATAGTCAAACGCAAAAATAAAAAATCAAACGCAAAAATAAAGAATCAAACGCAAAAATAAACACTCAAACGCAAAAGTAAACAATTTAAACGTTTGTACATTAGGTTCAGTGTCATTTTTTTCTTCAAATAGTCAAGCGCAAAAATGAATAGTGAAACGCTAAATAAATAATCAAAAAGTTTGCACAGTTTTATGTATTTAACGCTTGGTTGGTCAATAGTCACGTGGTATAGTGTATGTAGTGTTGCAATTTTTTTTTTTTTAGTTTACGACCGCCACGCAGTGTATCTATATTACCAACTGTGGAACCGCTCTCTGTGCTCATTCAGAGTCCGGAACGAAAATCAGAACTCAGACCTTGTGTTGACATTTTATATTTTTGTTTTTAATTTTTTTTTATGAAATTTACAAGGAATTTCTAGTGTACTTGATTGCTCTACTAATTTGGCAATAAATGAAAAAAGTGATAAATTCTAGTGTGGGGTAAATGATAAAGTAACTATGGGGAGTACGGAGGGATGGAGTATGGGGAAAATGCGGGAGTATAAAGAATTTGGGGGAGTTTGGAGGAGTATGGATGGTGGGGAAATTGGGAAATTTTTGGTAGTTTGAGGAGTTGATTGTTGTCTTGCCATTGTCACTCTGATAGTTGCAGACTTGCCGTGCCATTGCCGCTCTGATAGTTGTCGCGCCATTGTCGCTCTGATAGTTGCCGTGCCATTGTCGCTCTGATAGTTGTCATTCCATTGCCGTTCTGATAGTTGTCGTGCCATGGTCACTCGGATAGTTGCCGTGCCAATGTCGCTCTGATAGTTGTCATGCCACTGCCGCTCTGATAGTTGTCATGCCATTGTCACTCTGATAGTTGCCATGCCATTGTCACTCTGATAGTTGCCATGCCATTGTTGCTCTGATAGTTGTCATGCCATTGTCACTCTGATAGTTGCCATGCCATTGTCACTCTGATAGTTGCCATGCCATTGTTGCTCTGATAGTTGTCATGCCATTGTCACTCTGATAGTTGCCATGCCATTGTTGCGCTGATAGTTGTCATGCCATTGTCACTCTGATAGTTGCCATGCCATTGTTGCTCTGATAGTTGTCGTACCATTGTCGCTCTGGTAGTTGTCATGCCATTGTCACTCTGATAGTTGCAGACTTGCCGTGCCATTGCCGCTCTGATAGTTGTCGCGCCATTGTCGCTCTGATAGTTGCCGTGCCAATGTCGCTCTGATAGTTGTCATGCCACTGCCGCTCTGATAGTTGTCATGCCATTGTCACTCTGATAGTTGCCATGCCATTGTCACTCTGATAGTTGCCATGCCATTGTTGCTCTGATAGTTGTCATGCCATTGTCACTCTGATAGTTGCCATGCCATTGTTGCTCTGATAGTTGTCATGCCATTGTCACTCTGATAGTTGCCATGCCATTGTTGCTCTGATAGTTGTCGTACCATTGTCGCTCTGGTAGTTGTCATGCCATTGCCGCTCTGATGGTTACCATGCGATTGTCGCTCTGATAGTTGTCATGCCATTGTTGCTCTGATAGTTGTCGTGCCATTGTCACTCTGATAGTTGCAGACTTGCCGTGCCATTGCCGCTCTGATAGTTGTCGCTCTGATAGTTGCCGTGCCAATGTCGCTCTGATAGTTGTCATGCCACTGCCGCTCTGATAGTTGTCATGCCATTGTCACTCTGATAGTTGCCATGCCATTGTCACTCTGATAGTTGCCATGCCATTGTTGCTCTGATAGTTGTCATGCCATTGTCACTCTGATAGTTGCCATGCCATTGTTGCTCTGATAGTTGTCATGCCATTGTCACTCTGATAGTTGCCATGCCATTGTTGCTCTGATAGTTGTCGTACCATTGTCGCTCTGGTAGTTGTCATGCCATTGCCGCTCTGATGGTTACCATGCGATTGTCGCTCTGATAGTTGTCATGCCATTGTTGCTCTGATAGTTGTCGTGCCATTGTCGCTCTGATAGTTATCATGCCATTGTCGGTCTGATAGTTGCCGTGCCATTGTCGCTCTGATAGTTGCCGTGCCATTGTCGCTCTGATAGTTGCCATCGCCGCTCTGATAGTTGTCGTGCCAATGCTGTTCTGATAGTTGTCGTGCAATTGAATGTCTAATAATTGCCATGCCATTGTCGCTCTGATAGTTGTCATGGGATTGCCGCTATGATATTTGTGCCATTGTCGCTTCAGGCGATGCTTTTCGGTGCCACTGTCGCTCTGATAGTTGTTGTGCCATTGCCGCTCTGATGGCTGCTTTGCCATTGTCGGTCTGATGGCTGCCGTGCCATTGTTGCTATAATAGACGTCGTGCCGTTGCCGCTTTGACAGTTGTGCCATTGTCGATTCAGATGACAGTTGCCGTGCCATTGTCGCTCTGATAGTTGTCATGCCATTTTCACTCTGGTTATTGCCATGCAAATGATGCCATTGCTGCTCTGATTGTTGTCTTGTCATTGTTGCTCAGATAGGAGCCGATTGTCGCTCTGATAAGATCAGGACCAGAAACAATATATCATGATTTTTTAGCAAAAAATACGAAAAAGACGTGAGTGGTAGAAAGTAAGTCAAAATTGCAAAATCAACTTCAAAGCACTTTGAAGCGTTATATTTCCCGTCACAATTTTTCTGTTCGCTTGATAGACTTTATGGATCGTTTGCAATATAGTGACGTGATAAACCAGTTGCAAAACCATACTTCACTTGGTAAGTTTGAATAGGAAAAAATCTAAAATTCATCGAATCCTTAAATCGCATTAAAAAAATGCATTCAAATTCTTGTTTATCAGCTTTTGACAGCCCAGGTTCAAATATATCAAGAACTTGTGAGCGAATTCAAATTCAGTCCGAACCTGCTGCCATGCAAGCGTCCATAATTGCAAACGCCAAGTTTACTGCGTTGTCAAATTTCTGGAAAATGCCGTCTACGCCATCCTTGAAGACTGCGTTAGCTGACAAACATTTTTTTACTGTCTACGCAATTTTGAAGTTGACGTGTGTACCAACTGCTATGTCCGCCAGTCCGGGCGAACTTTTTCTCTCTACGATGTTAAAGGTGAAGGTACAGGACAGCGAGTGCAAGCACCACATTGTTTAGGCCATTCTCAAGTAGCGGCCCATTACGATTATCAATCACGAATGATTGAATGCTGTTAAGGGACATACATGACGAACAACACATACACAACCCGCTTGTGCCGAGCGCCTGGTGCGAAAGCTGCGAATACTATTTTTAAAGTCTTTAGTGTGACCCGACCGGGGATAAAACCCCAGTCTCTCGGCTACCAAGCGGACGCTCTTAACCGAGACACCAAGCGCCGGTTTCTGTACGATGTAGAGTGCGACAAAAAATAAGCAGTATATCGCCCCTCATAGTTGCCGTGCCATTGTCGCTTTGATAGTTGTCATGCCATTGCCGCTCAGATAGTTGCCATGCCATTGCCGCTCTGGTTGTTGTCATGCCATTGCAGCTTTGATAGTTGCCTTGCCGTTGTTGCTCTGATAGTTTCCGTTTTATTTACGAGTGCGCCTCTTTGCAGAATTGGAATGTTCGGACGGCGGCAGTGCTTTATTGCATGGGCAGTTTGATTGCACGGATAGCAGTTTATATGGCAGTGTGTGCAACTATTCGTGCTACCATGGATATTCATTGATGGGACAGAAACTGGTCGAATGTTTGGAGACGGGAGAGTGGAGCAGCAGTACGCCGACTTGCCAGCGTAAGTGTCGATGTGTCTTGTTCAATCCTCTGTCTCACTCATACTCTCTCCCAGGTATTTCATGTCCTGCACCTGCCAGTCTCAGCCACGGACAGATTACTTGCGACGAAGCAAACCGCTTCGGTTCCACTTGTCGTTTCGTTTGCGATCGAGGATATGAATTGATCGGATCTTCCACTTCGACGTGCCTCATCAACAAAACCTGGGATAAAAGATCTCCGTACTGTGAAAGTAAGCGGCGCTGTTATCATGACTACGAAAAATTTCAACTACATCCCTATTATTTCCGCAGGAATCACTTGTTCTCCAGGATTCAGTAACCCTAGTAACGGTCGTGTGCGATGCTCGGATTATAGTAATTACGGGTCGAAATGCGTGTTCACCTGCGGGAAAGGCTTTCACCTTGTTGGAGGGAACACCACCGTTTGTAGGGAGCAAAAATGGTCACTAGAGGTCGCTCCCTCGTGTTCGAGTAAGAAGTGACCAGTTTCATGTGTGACGTCATTGCTCGTTTATTCATAAATTTCAGAAATCACGTGCCCAGTGGGTAATCCCCCATTATCAGACGGAACAGAAAGTTGTGCTCGTTCAAATGAACTCGACTCAGTATGTAGATACAGTTGCATCGAAGGTTTCGAGTTAAACGGTTCGAGCGCACGCCTGTGTCAAACCGACGGACGTTGGAGTCAGCCAAGACCACGCTGCGAAAGTGAGTTGGTTCGTCGATCGTTGTACATGTGCTAACTGGCAAAATGTGTAACTCGCAACTGGTTACCGACGCGATGTGGTTATCGTTAACCTGTGTTTACGAGCAACTGTTACTGGCAAGATGACCATTTTTTTGTGATAAATTGCTCGATCCCCGCATGATACATCGTCATTCAATCATTGCATCATATCAATGCGCGCTTTGCAAACTCGATTGTCCGAATTATTTGACAGGAATTGAATGTCCGATGCTGATTCCTGCTGCGAACAGACAGATGAAGTGTAGTCTACAGTTCAAGTTCGAATCCGAATGTGTGTTCACATGCGACATCGGATATCGTCGGATTGGTCCGGAAAAGATCGTATGCACTTCGTATGCACTCGGAATAAATCGTGGAAACGAAGCGAACCGACTCGATGCGGTAAGGCAAGGTTTATGTGTTGGGGACACTTACTCGATTGCGTGAAACGTGTTAATGTGGTACCAAATGACCAGTTCTATTGAAATTTTGGGTGGAGTAAGGGTGACATATTTTATGCCATAAACATGCTTTGAATCTCTGATTCGAAATATGTTTCTTGCGAATAACAACTTCGGTTGTGGATATTCGCTGTGCCGGTGCGTGCTTGCATTTTGTGAAGCTATTGTGTCGTGCGTTGTCATTTTTCGTTTCAACTTTACTAGAAAAGAACATGATGACCATCAGGGTGGACACCGGAAGGGTAAACACCAGCAGGGTGGACACCATCAGGTAGAACATCATCTGGGTGGAACCATCATGGTGGATACCATTAGGGTGAAAGTTATCTGGGCGGACATCATCAGGGTAGAAACCAAGTTTTTGCTGGCTTCAATGTCCTAGGATTGATACGAAGCTTGGGCGATATCGTGAAGCATTGTTATTATTTTGCAGAGTTGATTCCTGTCTCTACAGTTCCAAGCATTTCAACCGAATTTAACACGAGCTCATTGATCTTTCCCATGACCGAACCATTCAATTCCTCGAGTTCACCCCCAGGTACCTAGAAAAATTTCTTCAAATCGAATCTTTATTATACTTGAGGTATTACGCTGAAGCGTGTACCGAGTGTCGGGTCCATTTCAATGGTGTCAAGCCGTTGGCGACCCCGGGTATTTCGCGGAAGCGTGTACCGAGTGTCGGGTCCATTTCAACGGTGTCAAGCCGTTGGCGACCCCGGGTATTACGCGGAAGCGTGTACCGAGTGTCGGGTCCATTTTAATGGTGTCAAGCCGTTGGCGACCCCGGGTATTACGCGGAAGCGTGCACCGAGTGTCGAGTCCATTTCAACAGTGTCAAGCCGTTGGCGACCCCGGGTATTACGCGGAAGCGTGTACCGAGTGTCGGGTCCATTTCGATGATGTCAAGCCGTTGGCGACCCCGGGTATTACGCGGAAGCGTGCACCGAGTGTCGAGTCCATTTCAACAGTGTCAAGCCGTTGGCGACCCCGGGTATTACGCGGAAGCGTGTACCGAGTGTCGGGTCCATTTCGATGGTGTCAAGCCGTTGGCGACCCCGGGTATTACGCGGAAGCGTGCACCGAGTGTCGAGTCCATTTCAACAGTGTCAAGCCGTTGGCGACCCCGGGTATTACGCGGAAGCGTGTACCGAGTGTCGGGTCCATTTCGATGATGTCAAGCCGTTGGCGACCCCGGGTATTACGCGGAAGCGTGCACTGAGTGTCGAGTCCATTTCAACAGTGTCAAGCCGTTGGCGACCCCGGGTATTACGCGGAAGCGTGCACCGAGTGTCGGGTCCATTTCGATGGTGTCAAGCCGTTGGCGACCCCGGGTATTACGCGGAAGCGTGCACCGAGTGTCGGGTCCATTTCAATAGTGTCAAGCCGTTGGCGACCCCGGGTATTACGCGGAAGCGTGCACCGAGTGTCGGGTCCATTTCGATGATGTCAAGCCGTTGGCGACCTCGGGTCTGATCCGGCCGGTCTGAGAATCTGATTGCGGACATCCCGCTCCGGTAACCACGTCCTCTTTCATCAGAATTTTGTCTAATATTCTATATTTTTTAGTTATCCTCTCTAGCACTGTTCCGGGCTCCTCTGCCCCATCAGAAGGGGAAGTCCCCGTGATGTTGATAGCGGCAGCCCTTAGTGGTGTGGTCGTGCTGGTCATCGTTGTCGTTTTAGTGGTCGTCATCCGAAAACGTCGATCGAAGAGACGCCCAACATTCAAGGGGATTTCTCTGAGAGAGTAGGTTCATCCAAGCGTGCAAGAGTGACGTGACAGTGACGTTTGAATTTGTTGCAGTCGTTATGATGAGGGCCAAGCTATGCAGAAACTAATTCCGTCGAATGGCAGCTCGAATCGTCGCTTCCCCCCTATCCTCGTGGACCGACTCGAGTCCGAGTTCTCGCGTAAACACGCTGATGATGACAAGCTGTTCCGGGAAGAATTTGCTGTGAGTGTTGTGTATTTGCATCGAGTTGCTCTGATGCGAGTGTGTTCTGTGTTTCCAGAGTGTTCCGGATGGAGTCGGCAGTCGCGAGCAGGGCGGCAAAGCGATCAACAAAGACAAAAACCGTTACACCAATATCATTCCATGTAAGTACTCGCATTGTGACGTCGTAATGGCAATTAACACAATGCCGATGTTTAGATGATCACTCGCGAGTGGTGCTTCCCCGCGTTGCCAGTGACGACCCGGATTACATAAACGCCTCCTTCGTTGATGTAAGTGTTTGTTTCCATGTGAGGGGGGTCCGGGTTTTATGGTTGCAGTGTTTGTTTGCATGTGAGGGGGGTTCCGGGTCTTATGGTTGCAGTGTTTGTTTGCATGTGAGGGGGGGTTCCGGGTCTTATGGTTGCAGTGTTTGTTTGCATGTGAGGGGGGGTTCCGGGTCTTATGGTTGCAGTGTTTGTTTGCATGTGAGGGGGGGTTCCGGGTCTTATGGTTGCAGTGTTTGTTTGCATGTGAGGGGGGGTTCCGGGTCTTATGGTTGCAGTGTTTGTTTGCATGTGAGGGGGGGTTCCGGGTCTTATGGTTGCAGTGTTTATTTACATGTGAGGGGGGGTTCCGGGTCTTATGGTTACTTGATTTCTAACATTGTAAACTGCTTCACGATCTGTGGTTTTACCACAAATTTCCCTCCTTTTTAATAGTGAACAGTAATACAAATATTTGGTGAAATCTAATTGGTAGTGCTGGTAACTGGGAGGCCACTTGTGACAACTTCAAGAATTGAAAATGTTAAAATTATGTTCCGGGAGCCGTACTTTCAAAACTGCTCCCACATCTCTCACCATGTTACATTTCAGGGTTACAAACACAAGGGGAAGTTCATTGCGGCCCAGGGCCCGAAAGATTGCACCATCAACGATTTCTGGAGGATGATATGGGATCAGAATGTGAGCACAGTTATCATGGTCACCAATCTAGTGGAAGGGGAGGAGGTAGGCGCTACATACCCCCCTACCCATGTTGTTCACTAACTTATATCATTGCAGACCAAGTGCTCCCAGTACTGGCCGCAACAAGGGAGCGAATGTTATGGCGATTTGAGCATCTGCTTTGTGGGAGAAAATCATCTCGTCGATTATACTGTGAGGAAGTTTACCATTCAGCAGGTGGGTGTGCCCTCTAGTGGTGAAACGTCGAAATGATTTTCCCTGGGTCTCCCACTGTTTCTCTTCCTCACCGTTCTCTGTCGCGGGGCAGGACATTTCTTTTTGCAAATTTCTAGGTTTTTACAACCTTCCTGATGCGCCAAAGGTCCACTGTTCTGAAGAACCATCGCAGGATTCAAACCCACACCTCCCGCCCCGATGGCGGTGTCTTTAGCTAATGCGTTCACTGGCCAGTACAAAAACAAAATGGCGGATGCATGTCTCGCTGTGAAGCTCGAAATAAGTAAAAATTCATTGTAAATGTTGAGGTCGAGGAGATGGTCGCGGCCTCAGTTTTCAATCACCAAGTCTTGCATTTAATCATTTGATTTGTATTTTGATGCTGCGACTGTTGAAAATTAGAAGTTTTCGACATTTTTAAATATGTTTCGATTTGCATTGTTGAATTTGGTTTCAGCATGATCAATTGCCATGAAAATGAAAAATTAATCGACCAAAATCACACTAACCAACAGAGTCCCAAGCGTGAATGTTACATTGTTGCAGATGAACGGAGGCGCAACCCTGAGCATGCGACGCAACCTCGTCCATTATCACTTCACCAGCTGGCCAGACTTTGGGGTTCCCAAAAGTCCATCTGGAATGCTCAAATTCTTGCGCAAGATTAAGCAGGGCAGTCCTGGAGGCTACGGCGCTATTGTAGTACATTGCAGGTAAGCAGGTACACTCCTGGAGGTTACGGCGCTATTGTAGTACATTGCAGGTAAGCAGGTACACTCCTGGAGGTTACGGCGCTATTGTAGTACATTGCAGGTAAGCAGGGACAGTCCTGGAGGCTACGGCGCTATTGTAGTGCATTGCAGGTAAGCAGGTACACTCCTGGAGGTTACGGCGCTATTGTAGTACATTGCAGGTAAGCAGGTACACTCCTGGAGGTTACGGCGCTATTGTAGTACATTGCAGGTAAGCAGGGACAGTCCTGGAGGCTACGGCGCTGTTGTGGTACATTGCAGTTAAGCAGATACAGTCCTGGAGGCTACGGCGCTGTTGTGGTACATTGCAGGTAAGCAGGGACAGTCCTGGAGGCTACGGCGCTGTTGTGGTACATTGCAGTTAAGCAGGTACAGTCCTGGAGGCTACGGCGCTGTTGTGGTGCATTGCAGGTAAGCAGGGACAGTCCTGGAGGCTACGGCGCTGTTGTGGTACATTGCAGGTAAGCAGGTACAGTCCTGGAGGCTACGGCGCTGTTGTGGTACATTGCAGGTAAGCAGGGACAGTCCTGGAGGTTACGGCGCTGTTGTGGTACATTGCAGGTAAGCAGGGACAGTCCTGGAGGCTACGGCGCTGTTGTGGTACATTGCAGTTAAGCAGGTACAGTCCTGGAGGTTACGGCGCTGTTGTGGTACATTGCAGGTAAGCAGGTACAGTCCTGGAGGTTACGGCGCTGTTGTGGTACATTGCAGGTAAGCAGGTACAGTCCTGGAGGTTACGGCGCTGTTGTGGTACATTGCAGGTAAGCAGGTACAGTCCTGGAGGTTACGGCGCTGTTGTGGTACATTGCAGGTAAGCAGGTACAGTCCTGGAGGTTACGGCGCTGTTGTGGTACATTGCAGGTAAGCAGGGACAGTCCTGGAGGTTACGGCGCTGTTGTGGTACATTGCAGGTAAGCAGGGACAGTCCTGGAGGCTACGGCGCTATTGTAGTACATTGCAGGTAAGCAGGGACAGTCCTGGAGGTTACGGCGCTGTTGTGGTACATTGCAGGTAAGCAGGTACAGTCCTGGAGGTTACGGCGCTGTTGTAGTACATTGCAGGTAAGCAGGGACAGTCCTGGAGGTTACGGCGCTGTTGTGGTACATTGCAGGTAAGCAGGGACAGTCCTGGAGGTTACGGCGCTGTTGTGGTACATTGCAGGTAAGCAGGGACAGTCCTGGAGGTTACGGCGCTATTGTAGTACATTGCAGGTAAGCAGGGACAGTCCTGGAGGTTACGGCGCTGTTGTGGTACATTGCAGGTAAGCAGGTACAGTCCTGGAGGTTACGGCGCTGTTGTAGTACATTGCAGGTAAGCAGGGACAGTCCTGGAGGTTACGGCGCTGTTGTAGTACATTGCAGGTAAGCAGGGACAGTCCTGGAGGTTACGGCGCTATTGTAGTACATTGCAGTTAAGCAGGGACACTCCTGGAGGTTACGGCGCTATTGTAGTACATTGCAGGTAAGCAGGGACACTCCTGGAGCTTACGGCGCTATTGTAGTACATTGCAGGTAAGCAGGGACAGTCCTGGAGGTTACGGCGCTATTGTAGTACATTGCAGGTAAGCAGGGACAGTCCTGGAGGCTACGGCGCTGTTGTGGTACATTGCAGTTAAGCAGGGACACTCCTGGAGGTTACGGCGCTATTGTAGTACATTGCAGGTAAGCAGGGACAGTCCTGGAGGTTACGGCGCTATTGTAGTACATTGCAGGTAAGCAGGGACAGTCCTGGAGGTTACGGCGCTATTGTAGTACATTGCAGGTAAGCAGGGACAGTTCTGGAGGCTACGGCGCTGTTGTGGTACATTGCAGGTAAGCAGGTACAGTCCTGGAGGTTACGGCGCTGTTGTGGTACATTGCAGGTAAGCAGGGACAGTCCTGGAGGTTACGGCGCTATTGTAGTACATTGCAGGTAAGCAGGGACAGTCCTGGAGGCTACGGCGCTGTTGTAGTACATTGCAGGTAAGCAGGGACAGTCCTGGAGGTTACGGCGCTGTTGTAGTACATTGCAGTTAAGCAGGGACACTCCTGGAGGTTACGGCGCTATTGTAGTACATTGCAGGTAAGCAGGGACACTCCTGGAGGTTACGGCGCTGTTGTAGTACATTGCAGTTAAGCAGGGACAGTCCTGGAGGTTACGGCGCTATTGTAGTACATTGCAGGTAAGCAGGGACAGTCCTGGAGGCTACGGCGCTGTTGTGGTACATTGCAGGTAAGCAGGTACAGTCCTGGAGGTTACGGCGCTATTGTAGTACATTGCAGGTAAGCAGGGACAGTCCTGGAGGTTACGGCGCTATTGTAGTACATTGCAGGTAAGCAGGGACAGTCTTGGAGGCTACGGCGCTGTTGTGGTACATTGCAGGTAAGCAGGGACACTCCTGGAGGTTACGGCGCTGTTGTGGTACATTGCAGGTAAGCAGGGACAGTCCTGGAGGTTACGGCGCTGTTGTGGTACATTGCAGGTAAGCAGGTACACTCCTGGAGGTTACGGCGCTGTTGTGGTACATTGCAGGTAAGCAGGGACAGTCCTGGAGGTTACGGCGCTGTTGTGGTACATTGCAGGTAAGCAGGGACAGTCCTGGAGGTTACGGCGCTGTTGTGGTACATTGCAGTTAAGCAGGGACACTCCTGGAGGTTACGGCGCTGTTGTGGTACATTGCAGGTAAGCAGGGACACTCCTGGAGGTTACGGCGCTGTTGTGGTACATTGCAGGTAAGCAGGGACAGTCCTGGAGGTTACGGCGCTGTTGTGGTACATTGCAGGTAAGCAGGGACACTCCTGGAGGTTACGGCGCTGTTGTGGTACATTGCAGGTAAGCAGGGACAGTCCTGGAGGTTACGGCGCTGTTGTGGTACATTGCAGGTAAGCAGGGACAGTCCTGGAGGTTACGGCGCTGTTGTGGTACATTGCAGTTAAGCAGGGACACTCCTGGAGGTTACGGCGCTGTTGTGGTACATTGCAGGTAAGCAGGGACAGTCCTGGAGGTTACGGCGCTGTTGTGGTACATTGCAGGTAAGCAGGGACACTCCTGGAGGTTACGGCGCTGTTGTGGTACATTGCAGTTAAGCAGGGACACTCCTGGAGGTTACGGCGCTGTTGTGGTACATTGCAGGTAAGCAGGGACAGTCCTGGAGGTTACGGCGCTGTTGTGGTACATTGCAGGTAAGCAGGGACAGTCCTGGAGGTTACGGCGCTGTTGTGGTACATTGCAGTTAAGCAGGGACAGTCCTGGAGGTTACGGCGCTGTTGTAGTACATTGCAGGTAAGCAGGGACAGTCCTGGAGGTTACGGCGCTGTTGTGGTACATTGCAGGTAAGCAGGGACAGTCCTGGAGGTTACGGCGCTGTTGTGGTACATTGCAGGTAAGCAGGGACACTCCTGGAGGTTACGGCGCTGTTGTAGTACATTGCAGGTAAGCAGGGACAGTCCTGGAGGTTACGGCGCTGTTGTAGTACATTGCAGGTAAGCAGGGACAGTCCTGGAGGTTACGGCGCTGTTGTGGTACATTGCAGGTAAGCAGGGACACTCCTGGAGGTTACGGCGCTGTTGTAGTACATTGCAGGTAAGCAGGGACAGTCCTGGAGGTTACGGCGCTGTTGTAGTACATTGCAGGTAAGCAGGGACAGTCCTGGAGGTTACGGCGCTGTTGTGGTACATTGCAGGTAAGCAGGGACACTCCTGGAGGTTACGGCGCTGTTGTGGTACATTGCAGGTAAGCAGGGACACTCCTGGAGGTTACGGCGCTGTTGTGGTACATTGCAGGTAAGCAGGGACAGTCCTGGAGGTTACGGCGCTGTTATGGTACATTGCAGGTAAGCAGGGACACTCCTGGAGGTTACGGCGCTGTTGTGGTACATTGCAGGTAAGCAGGGACAGTCCTGGAGGTTACGGCGCTGTTGTGGTACATTGCAGGTAAGCAGGGACAGTCCTGGAGGCTACGGCGCTATTGTAGTACATTGCAGGTAAGCAGGTACAGTCCTGGAGGCTACGGCGCTGTTGTGGTGCATTGCAGGTAAGCAGGGACAGTCCTGGAGGTTACGGCGCTGTTGTGGTACATTGCAGGTAAGCAGGGACAGTCCTGGAGGTTACGGCGCTGTTGTGGTACATTGCAGGTAAGCAGGGACAGTCCTGGAAGCTACGGCGCTATTGTAGTACATTGCAGGTAAGCAGGTACAGTCCTGGAGGCTACGGCGCTGTTGTGGTGCATTGCAGGTAAGCAGGGACAGTCCTGGAGGTTACGGCGCTGTTGTGGTACATTGCAGGTAAGCAGGGACAGTCCTGGGGGTTACGGCGCTGTTGTGGTACATTGCAGGTAAGCAGGGACAGTCCTGGAGGTTACGGCGCTGTTGTGGTACATTGCAGTTAAGTAGAACAGTTCTGGGTTGGTTGCCATAGCTACAATAAGGTTTCGATTGGTTAAAGCCGTGGTCACACGAGGCGATTGACTCGCGCGAGAGAATTTTTCCGTGTGACCACCTACTCGCAACAAAAAATTACTCGCGCGAGTGGCGAGGGAAATCCTCGTTTGCTTCAAATAGCTTGAAAAGCAAATTAGAGTTTGATTCCTAGTCATATGGCAATGAGTGCGGCGAATTACCGCTAACAAAGCCGAGCATTAAGTTAATGGAATTGAATTGTCATTATTAACTACGCATTTAATGCGTGCAAAGAATGTAATTCAGCTTTAATAACAAAACAGCAAGACTATTTCACTTCAAATTCGGCTGACACTCCATTAACCTTGGCAAACTACCGGCAATAAAGCACAAAATCGCAATCTCTTCTAGTTGAAGCTAAATAGCAAGCGAAAGCAAAACCCCACATTGAACAACGTGTTAATGAGTGGATAGTAGGAGGTCAGGTCATACAACTCACAAAAGGGAAAATTTGGATGATCAAAGAAAATATATTTTCGCACGTGAAAGGAGAATGTTTTTTATGGCGGTGGTAACTAGGTCATGGATAAGTCACAGAATTTGGAATGCACCAACGCGAGTTAAGTTAGGTCTGGATTAGAGCTAATCGTGAGTTACCTGAACCTAGATTAACTTAACTCTCGAGTTAAAGTCAACTCGCATGCACCAAATCGATTTATCCACAGATTTGCCAATCCTCGGATTAAATGCCAAGCAATGATTAAAGGGAAACGTTCCGCGAATTTGTCGAACTTTTCTGGCACACATTAAACGTTGGAAGTGATTATTTTTACAGAAATTTCGAATACCGTCTCTGCAGTGATTATGCCACAACCGAATTTATGTTTTCAGAGCCAGTAATCTATTTAACTTTACAGTTCAAGAAACTGTGACGTCACAGCTCTAAGACTATAAAAGCGAAAATTGTTACTATGTGCATCTCGCTGCGATGGCGCAAAGAGAAGTGTTGTGAAACAGTAGTCGTAGAAGTTGGGTTCAACTCCCGCTCGGGTATTAGGCCTATTCATATTGCTTCGCTTTTTTGCGCAGGAGTGGATAGGGTAGTCTTTTTTACGCTAGCTGTTTATTTTTATTGTTTGAGTTGCTTTTATTTATGTTTTTTTGCTATGGGGTGTTACGGGTAATCTTTATGTACCGGCACCGTGTTTTTTGTGAGCATTTGCAAAAGCTTATTTGGTTTGTTGGTACAACCGAATGGTTTTTCACTGCTCCAGAATTGTGTTTTTGCTTGAAATAAATTGAGTTGAGACATAAGGATTGAACACGCGGAACTTCTGGTTTGCAGCGGGAGAGGCAGATGGTGAAGAATATTTGCGTTTACCAGTTCACTGTTTTTAACAACTTTTCAGTTCATAGTTGCTGTATGAATACTGAAAGGAATAGTTTGCATTCCTGTTAATGTGCAGTGGCGTAGGTAGGATTTTTCAATGGGGGGTTTCAGTGACGTCACATTGTGATGACGTAAGTTTCTGTGACGTCACAGCTATTATAATGCCATAGTGAAGAGGTCACAGCTATTATAATGCCAAAGCTTCTGGCCAAAAAACGGTCAAAAAATTTAAAAATATCTAGATATCCCTGATTTCGTACACTTACAACAGGGCTTTTCAACCTTTTTTGCTCATGGGCCTCTAAAACAGGGGTGGGGCAACTGGCCAACTTTTGTAACTGCCAAGATTAGGGCCGCACTGATTGGAAGAGCAAGAAAAAAGGTCTGCACGTCTTTAGATGTCTTGTGTTTCACTGAAAATATCAGTGAAGAGCAAAAAAAGGTCCCGCGGGCGGTATGTTGCCCATGCCTGCTCTAAAATGATGAAATATGACGGTAGTAGCTACAACAACTTGTCGTAATTGAGTGATTTTGCGCAAGTTTCGGCTCACCTCCAATGACTTTTTAAAAAAATTATATGCAAACTAAATGGATGAGAAGTGCATACTGCAATGCTGCATATGAACTAGTCTATTGGCTGACAAAACAAGTATAGCGCGCGTGGCCTACTTGTTCATAAAAAGCCGAATTTCGAATTTAGGTATAGTATTGGAATTTATTTCGGCGGACCAGCAAAACAGTAGACACGGACCGCTGCCGGTTGAGAAACACTGAGTTAGCGGATGTGACTTCACAATCAGCTTGTGTAACAGCGCAGACATGATGAACAGTTCTTTGCTCAACAAAATGTTTCATGCAGTAAATTGCTAGTGTTGAGCTTGTTGTTCAGTGCCGGCGTCGGGAGGACCGGTACGTTTATTTGTCTGGATGCCATGTTGGACATGATGACGCGGGAAGGAAAGGTAGATGTCCATGGATTTGTCACCCAGATGCGAGCCCAGCGTCCTGAGATGGTCCAAACTGAGGTGAAAACCCGTGACCTTTTCACCCACTCCACCTTCTCATCATGCTTGCATTTCAGCAACAATACATCTTCATCTATCAAGCGCTCCTCGAACATCATCTCTATGGTGACACGGAAGTTGAGGCTGCTGACGTCACAATGCATATTGATGAGCTCAACAAAAGGTTGCCTGGAAACGTGACTGGAATGGAACATGAATTCAAAGTCAGTTGTTTACTAAACAATAAACTAGTTGTTTGCTAAACAATCAAGTTTCTGGCTAATAATTATATTTCTTAGAAATTGACGACGATTCGAATTCAAAAAGAGCAAATGCGTGCGGGGAATCACCCCAGTAACATGAGGAAGAACCGTGTGCTGTTGATCCTTCCCTGTAAGTTGTAGAGGACTGGCCCTAGCCGCACATGATCTAACTTGTTTTATTGCAGATGATTGGAACCGGGTGATCCTGCCTTTGAAACCAGGAGAGGAGAACTCGGATTACATAAACGCTTCCTACATAGATGTAAGTGCTGCATGTGGGTCATTATGTGCAAGTTATATCGGGTCATTGCATGCAGGTCATGTCAGGTCATTGCATGCAGGTCGTACAAGTCATTGCTCGCAGATCATGTCGGATCATTGTACGCAGGCCATGTCAGGTCATTGCACGCAGGTCATCATGTCAAATTATTGCACGCACGTCATGTCAGGTCATTGCATGCAGATCGTATCAAGTCATTGCACGCAGATCATGTCGGATCATTGTACGCAGGTCATTTCGGATCATTGCACGCTCGTCATGTCGGATCATTGCACGCACGTCATGTCAGATCATTGTACGCACGTCATGTCCGGTCATTGCACGCACGTCATGTTAGATCATTGCACGGACGTCATGTTAGATCATTGCACGCACGTCATGTCGGATCATTGCACGTAGGTCATGTCGGATCATGGCGCGCGGGTCATGTCAGGTCATTGCGCGCACGTCATGTCAGGTCATTGCGCGCACGTCATGTCAGGTCATTGCACGCACGTCATGTCGGATCATTGCACGCACGTCATGTCGGATCATTGCACTCAGGTCATTGCACGCAGGTCACGTCGGATCATTGCACGCAAGTCATCATGTCGGATCATTGCACGCAGGTCATGTCGGATCATGGCGCGCAGGTCATGTCAGGTCATTGCGCGCACGTCATGTCAGGTCATTGCACGCACGTCATGTCGGATCATTGCACGCAAGTCATCATGTCGGATCATTGCACGCAGGTCATCATGTCGGATCATTGCACGCACGTCATGTCGGATCATTGCACGCACGTCATGTCAGGTCATTGCATCTATGCATAGATAGATGTTTTCCGTTCTTTCAATTTATCCAGGTCGTCACTTGGACAAAAACACTCGCACGATGCAAAATCGTCGGTGCTGCAACACAACAGTCATAAATTACCGACTTCTGGTAATTTATGTGAATGCATCGATGTAACCTGGATACGAGAGAACGGTAGTGCGAGAGACTGGTGTTTGATCGTTGCAGTGTTGCCACAACTGAGAGAAGGGATCGGCGCTGTGGCGCACCCAGGGGGGTTGGGGGTCGAACCCCTTCCTCCCCATTTGAAACCGAACCCTTGTTTTTAAAGTGAAGAATCCAAACTGTGCAAGTGCAGTACGTGCTGTTATTTCAACACAGCTGTGACAGAATCTGCCCCGCATCATGCTGAAGCCGAACCGGTTGGTTGGAGTAGTGTAGAAGACATTGTTATCTCTGCGGGCAGGGGCGGATCCAGGGGGATGCATTATGGAAAAATTGTATTCATCAAGAACATACAATTTTTTCATAATTTCGAACCTTTCGATAACAACAAGCCTTACGCCGTAAGCACGCAGAATCGAAATTGTACGAACAAAATGCGTCGTATTTGGTGAAACACTCAGATTTAGGGGAAAAATTTAACCAAAATTTGTTTAAAAATTATTCATCAAGTACTTAAATGGCACTACAGCATGTAAACTTTCAAAAATTTTCCGGGGGAGCATGCCCCCGGACCCCTTGGAATCTTTTTTTATTTTCAATATGCTTCAAAATAATTCTGCCGGAAAAAAACTAAGCTTGAAATATGTCAGACTGTGGTGCCCCCTCCCTGAAAAAAAAATTGTGAATACACCGCAGACATGAAAATATTTTCCTAAGGGTTTTTTGGGTCTAACGTCTTTGTACTTTAACCTTAACTTAATTCAAAATTTCATCTCTTCTCCACCTAAATTTTCTGGATCCGCTGCTTGAGTGCGAGATTGAGACCCCTCCCTTTCAATTATGCTGGGTGCGCCTCTGAATCGGCGCTGTTCTTTGAGTGATTGCTGTCAACACGTGCTAAAAAGTTGCGGCATTAGTCGGCAAGTCTGCAATTGCGAGTTGGCGTGAAATGGTGTGATGTCGTTGCAGGGTTACCGTCAGAAAGACGCTTATATCGCGACACAAGGGCCACTGCCGCATACCGTGCACGACTTCTGGCGACTTATCTGGGAAACGAAATCTGCGTCGGTTGTCATGCTCACTGAGCTCGTGGAACGCGGCCAGGTGAGTTGTTTCCATAAGACAATTGGTTGGTGGGAGGAGAATGTTCTACTTTGCGATCAAGATTTGAACTTAATTTGCTGAATATTTGTATGATTGAGCCTTGCTATCAAGGATCTCAGTGTAACTCCCCAACCTAACTGTTCGCAATAAAAATGTGTTCAAGACCCGAAACCATTAACACCTTGTCTCTCACTTTTACTTCAGCCCCCCAGTATAACCCCCTTAATATCTTGAACAAGCCCCCCAGTAATAACTTGCACAAGCCCCTTGATATAACCCCCAGTTATAACTTGAACAAGCCTTCCCTGTTATAACGCCCAAGTTATGACTTGAACTAGCCTTTTATGATACAACCCTCCCCAGTTATGACTTGGTGAAACACTCCCACCCCCAGTTGTAACTTAAAGCCTCCTCCGATATACCCCCTTAATTATTTATAACTTGAACAAGCCCCCTATATATCCCCGGTTATAACTTGAAAAGCCCTCCTGATATAACCTTCCTCCCCCCCAGTTGAACTTGAACATACTTGCCCTTGTTATACCCCTCTCCTCAATTTTAATAAGCCTCCCCTGATATAATCCCCCCGTTATAACTTAGACAAGCCTCCCCTGAAATAACCCCCAGTTTGACTTAAACAAGCTTCTCTGAAATAACCCCCAGTTTGACTTAAACAAGCCTCCCCTGATATAACCCCCAGTTTGACTTAAACAAGCCACCCCTGATATAGCCCCCAGTAATTGACTTAAACAAGCCACCCCTGATATAACCCCCAGTTTGACTTAAACCTCCCCTGATATAACCCCTAGTTTGACTTAAACAAGCCACCCCTGATATAGCCCCCAGTTTGACTTAAACAAGCCACCCCTGATATAGCCCCCAGTTTGACTTAAACAAGCATCCCCTGATATAGCCCCCAGTTTGACTTAAACAAACATCCCCTGATATAGCCCCCAGTTTGACTTAAACAAGCATCCCCTGATATAGCCCCCAGTTTGACTTAAACAAGCCACCCTTGATATAGTCCCCAGTTTGACCTAAACAAGCCTCCCTTGATACAGCCCCCAGTTTGACTTAAACTAGCCACCCCTGATATAGCCCCAAGTTTGACTTAAGCCACCCCTGATATAGCCCCCAGTTTGACCTAAACAAGCATCCCCTGATATAGCCCCCAGTTTGACTTAAACAAGCCACCCCTGATATAGCCCCCAGTTTGACTTAAACGAGCCACCCCTGATATAGCCCCCAGTTTGACTTAAACAAGCCACTCTTGATATAGCCCCCAGTTTGACTTAAACGAGCCACCCCTGATATAGCCCCCAGTTTGACTTAAACAAGCCACCCCTGATATAGCCCCCAGTTTGACTTAAACAAGCCACCCCTGATATAGCCCCCAGTTTGACTTAAACAAGTATCCCCTGATATAGCCCCCAGTTTGACTTCAACGAGCCGCCCCTGATATAGCCCCCCAGTTTGATTTAATCAAGCCACCCCTGCACCGAATTTTTGTTCAGGCAAAATGCGAGCAGTACTGGCCGGACAGTGACGTCATGATATACGGTGGTCTGAGTGTGGAACACATCGGAGGTGTTAAACTCGATTACTACACGACGCGTGATTTCATTCTCACTTCTGCCAACGAACACTCAGACAGGAAGCAGTTCGTGCGACAAGTAAATGATTTATTGTGACGTCATGCAGTGATGACGTATTTAACTGTTCTTAATGATAATTAGTTTCACTACCATGCGTGGCCGGAGACCGGTCCTCCAGTGTCCGGGTACAGCATGATCGCGTTGGTGGAACAAGTTCAGAAACAACAGCAAAAATCAGGAAATCATCCAATCACAATACATTGCAGGTTGGTTACCCGAATCTTAACTTCTTAATCAAAGTCACGTACACTTGCGCACAGTTGCGTCAACAAGATATTAATGAGTTGGACATTGAGACTGATTTCATCCAGATTTGTCAATGGTTTTCAACTCCTTTCAAACACGCAACTACACGGCTGTGAATGCGCAATTACACGCGTGTGAACCCGCGTACTGAGTGCGCGATTCGAATAAGCAAGTGTTCGCGGTTTTGTCCTTAACAGTCCAGATATTGAGTTTGCTATTTCAGTGCGGGAGCCGGACGAACCGGAGCGTTCTGTGCGCTCTCCACCGCCCTCGAGCAAGTGAAGGCCGAAGGGATTCTGGACATGTTTCAAATCGTCAAGTGCCTTCGTATGCAGCGCCCCCATATGGTCCAGAATTTGGTGAGTTTAATTGTGATGATTCTTTTATCTTCTCCGTTGACTTCTTTCTATATAGGAGCAATATGAGTTCTGTTACCGCGCCGTCCAAGAATACATCGACTCCATGAGCGAATATTACAACTTCAAATGAAGATTCATTTTTTGAACTGTCTCCGTCGCCGCTCCGAAGCGGATCCGATCTCCAAGCGGTGTTATTTTTATATTTGGAGCAAATTTTTTCACTTTATACTCCTTGGTTGCATGCAAGGATCCTGCTTCGCTTAGTTCATTGATGTTTTGATGGATCGATGTTAAGTGACTGCTCCACTTCAAATATTTGCAAATTCCAACGAATTGTTTGATTTAGGGAGTCGAACCGAACCCGAACCTTTAAAACTTAGTGCAAGTGAACCCGAACCTATAATATTTCGTGAACATACACCTGAACAAAAATCGTTTAGTAACAATGTTTGAACCTGAGCTGATTCTTAAAAAATATTAATAAAAATCTCTAGACATGTGCTGCGATGCGTAACATTCTTTCTGCTTACTTGGAGTTTTTTCTCGTTCTTCCGGTAACTTTACAATAACCTCAACTAAATCTAGTCAGGTTTTTTATTTGTTGACGTTTCGTTAGTACTGACGACCAACATCATCAGAATGATACAGCACTGACCTATTCCAACCTTTGCAACAATCTTTCTGCTTTTCAAAATTTAATGAATTTTTACATTTTTATTTAACCTTAATTGATTCGGGCATGCAATTTATATTTCGTTATTTTAATGATATAAGACCCTAATTTTGTTTTTGGCCAAATTAAAGATTTTGAAGTGAACCCGAACCTGAACCTTTAAATTTTGGTGCAACTGAACCCGAACCGAACCAGAACCCAAATTTTTGAAAAGTCTTGAACCGGAACTGAACAGTTAAAAATAAAATTTCTTAAACCGGAACCGGAGCGATATTTTAAACGGTTCGACTCTCTAGTTTGATTATTTCGGGTAGTTGCATGTGAGATGACGTCATCAATTCGCCTGAATGAACATAATTTGTGCAATTAAAATTTAGTTTAGTTTTTCCTGCGCTGGTTCGATCCTAATGCAAGGCTTGTCGTCACCTCCAATTATATGAGTCTAACTTTGATGAAAACTCACTTGCAAAAGTTGTTAACAAACAATTTAACGGAAGTTGATTTAGACCGTTGGTTTGACGCATTAACTAATGAATGAAAATCGTTATTAACGTTATTATGCCCACCTTTGTGTTTCTTAGTCGGCGATTGTGAGCCGTTTGTAACCGATGAAACTTTTTGTATTTTGAAATTCTTTCTATTAAAATTTGTCTGGTGATACTTGTAGTTCAAAGTTGTCAGCCTCGTGCAGTGGCGCATTAGGGGGACGGAGCGAGCTGACGTCAAGGGGTCTCACAAATTTGTGTTTGTTCCAATTACATTCCGATATGCTATTCGTTTGTTTAATATTTCAGCTTCCCTCAGCAATAAAAGACTAGTGTGGACAACAAACCGGCAAGTTTACTTATTGTACCATTGGGAAAGGCGCTTAGCGGGATGCCCCCATCTTGGTATGGTAGACAGATGGCCTGCAAGTTCGTGATGGTGCTTTGATCGCTTTCTCGTGATAGGAGGATAAATATGCGACTAAACTAACTAGTTTCTAGAGCAAGTTGTGGTATTCGTCTGCAATTGGAACGCCGCGAAGCGATAGAGCGCTGGCCAATCAAATGCGAGATCGTTGCGCGGCTTGAGATTGGACATGCCGCGACCGGATGAAGTCTACTTGAACAAATTGAGAATGTAGACAAACTCTTTCTGTCTGCATAGATTAGGTCGCCGTACTCTGACAGTGGCGTACGCAGGATTTTTCAATGGGGGGTTTCAGTGACGTCACATCGTGATGACGTAAAGATACTACATTACAATTACAGTAGCTTAGACGTATTAAAGTGCATCATATTGTAATGTTTCCAGCCTAAACTGCAGTTAACCATGATTAAGCTATATAATGCCATAACGAAGGAAACAACAAAGATATTGCATTCACACTTTTGCTTTGCGTTTCACTTAAGGAGAAAAAAGGTTTTACAGAAACTCAAGCTGTCAGGCTGTGGTTAAAAATTTTTTGAAAAAACTTTAGTTGAAATCATTTTTGGACCATATGAAGCTTAGTTGACTAAAGTGTAGGCTGGCTAGCTGTCGCAACGTCACAAACAGGGTGCACCCAGGGGGTAAAACAAGCAATTTCTTCTCTCCAAACAAACTTTTTTCACGAATAAACATTAATATAAACAACGCATATAGGCTAAACCTTGTTATAAACAGTCAATATACGGTACACTCATTATGAAGGGAGCAGTTTCTCGCTTGAATGTTGAAAAGTGAAGATGTTGGAGCATAAGAAAAAACTACCCTAGTGCCCTCCCTTACCAAAACGTTATTAAACTAAAATGAATTATGCGCGAGAGGAATCCCTAATCATCCGATTAAAGTCAAAAACAGCGTCGATATTATCTAAGCCTTTTTCTGCCAAATCACAGCGTCGATATCAGATGCTTTCAAACACATAATCGGGGTGTCTATGGGAAACGAAGAACTCTAGCTCCTGAGATAGTCAGCTTACGGTACGAAAAAACAATGTTGTCTCTTCCCTCGTTTCGCCCCTAGGTCTCTTCAAATCTTTCGTCGGTCTATGGTCATCTTTGGCAGTATTTTTATCTTACTTTTGGCACTTAGAGCAGTGTCAATTTAGTTTTTTATGTTTTGACAAAATTTCTCAAAAAACCGGGCGATTATAACCTAGTGTTAAAAGATTTTGCTATCGATGCGGAAGGTTTGGGACTCAATTCCCAGGCCGGTCAAGTCGGACACAGTGTAGCCAACGGCTCGCAACCGCTGCGGCGTTTCTTTGGAGCTACGTTGCCCAGGCGCTAAGCCGCGGGGTCGGGCCCTGCCACTCGCTACCATGTTTCGGTACAACAACGAATTTAATGAAACGAGTATAATTAAGATTTGATTTGATTTAAAAAAAAAAAAATTTGTGTGCAACCATAGTTACTGCAGATACATCGCATGTAAGAAAACTCCTACTCCTTAATTGTTTCACAGCAACATCAATGACAAAAATGCACTTCAAGCAAAACACAACAGAAAAGTTGGACTACCGGGTACCGGTATTGTAGCATTGCATCGTAATCAGTGCTCGAGTTGTAAAAACACTTATGGGGGGATGGTACAACTTTTCACGCAGATGTAAGGAGGGATGATCATTGTACTTGTAAGGAAATGGTTTACACTAAAATGTTTTTGGGGGGATGGTGTTGTTTGCGATGAAAACATAATAATTTCGGCAAGCTCCGCATGAAGAAAAGTCGGTTCGTTTTAAAAAAGAAAGGTTTCATTTTTTCTGCAATTGTCAAGGGGGAAGGGGAGTGCTGACTCCTGACCCCTGCGAACGTCACTGGGGCCCATCTCTATTGTTTTGATTTTGTCTACACCTTCACAACACTAGACAAAATCAAAACAATAGAACGGTATTTTTGTTAAAGGGGTAAGGAAAAACTTTGCTCAAAAATCAACTTTATTTTTTGGCTCAAAATTATGGAATAAACTACCTAATGATCTGAAAGAACTGCCTTACCACAGATTTAAAAAGGTTCTAAAATGCAAATTAGTTGATGAGTATTAAATATTGAATACTAAAAGACAATATGTTATCACTAAGCTTGTCTCGAGGTATTAGTTTGTTGATGCTTAACTTTTTCGTTTTGTGAACGTTTCTCTGTTTTTTTTTTTGTTTTTTATTTTATTTTGGTGTTATGAAATTATGCTATGATGTTATGCTAGATATTGTTATGTTGGCTTTACACTCAACCGTACATATGTTTGTATTTCTTATTTTCTAACATTACTGGTATGGTACCAAAAGTTGGTAACTATGTTTGATAAGGTGGCAGTAGACTTTGATGACCCTTGTGGTCTTTTCGCTGTCTCCTCGTCAAGTAACTGCACCAGGTTTGATATCATACGATGATTATGCGCAATTCTGTATATATTTGGCTGGACGCCGTTGCTTGACAAATAAAATGATTTGACTTGACTCTTAGCGCTTGGGTTACACAGAAACGTCGCAGCGGTGGCGAGCCGTTGGCGACATTGTGCCGATTTTACCATCCCAGGAATCGAATCCCAGACCTTCCGCACCGATAACCTGTGCGCTTAACAACTGAGCTAACGGCCGGTACCGGCCCAAAAACCGAACCCAAAACCTCCCGCGCCGATAGCGATGTGTTTAACCACTACGCCAACTGGCCGGTTTGGCTCAAAATGATGACATCGCAAGCGGAATATCTGCATGCGTTGCAACCGTTCTCTTCCAAGAATGCCTTCTGCGCTGAAACGTTGTCTTGTTCAGCCATAGCCGTTGAGAACAATGTCTTTATGACATCACAACACGACTCCAGCTTTAGTGCCCATTGACCTTGTCCAGGCTTGCATTTTGAGCCAGCCATTGGTTCAAGCGCTACACACCAGAAAAGTTTGACTACCGGTATTATTGCATCACAATGAAAGTTTCTCGAGATTATATAGGCAACTTGATACAGCACAGAAAAACACAATCTCTGTATGAAAAGCGCTAATCGGTCCAAAAAGAGCGGTTTTTAATTTTTTCCAATCGTCAATGGGGGGGTTAAGTAAAGAGTCAGCTCTGATGGTTACTTCCATTATTTTCTTTTCTGAGCTTTTGAATACATCATAATCAGTGGTTTGGAATTAATAAAATTAAAATTTAATCTCTACAACTTTAGTTTCCCAGTAGCCTAACATCTGTATACATTTGAAACAAGAAATCTCTCATCACAACTCTTCTAGTCACAAAGTCAAAATGCAACATTAAAACAATGTATTATTTCTACAAACCAGAGCCGGCGCCAGAGCAGTCGACTTAAGGGGGCCAAGCGTTTATCCGGGGGAAGGGGGGGGGCAAAGTTTAAAAGGTTTAAAAGTAAGCACAAAAGCCGCTGTCTTCAAAATAGAAAGCTTGTTAATTGGAGGAGCCAGGCATATCCATTGGGGGGGGGCAAGCTCCCCTTGGCGCCGGCCCTGCTACAAACTGCAACTTCCAATCAAAACAGTCACATCAAAGCAGTTATGCAGCGTAGAGGCATTTTAGTTACAAACAGCTAAAGTTTCAGAAGTCCAGTTCCGTAAGGAAGGAACCAAAATTAACCATGCTCTATAAAATGTCATGTTACCCTAATCGAGCATCAAAGCTACTATCTCAAAATGCAGAGTAAACCCGTAAGATACGTTCTGTTAACTTTCAGGAAGTCTACATTACACTGACTAATCATCATTGCTAAAGATTCAGCCATTACACAGAGGGATATAATTCAGTCTATTATAAACATAAGATACAGAAATTGAGAAGTTTCACTTTGAGGTGGTTCAGCTTTAATTAGAGATAAAAAAAAAGAAATGGTTCAGACAAATTGTTTGCTGTGTTTCAATGCAAAGAGTTTTGTTAAAATGAAAAATTTTTTCAGGGGAGTTTAAATTTGGGATAACCAAAATCAATTTTAATGGTTTGGTTCAAGTTAACATAAAGAGAAGTGTTTTTTGGAGTTTTCGCATTAATTTTTTTGAGGGGGGCCTTATTTTCAAAGGGAATTCTTTTTTGAGGGGGGCCTTATTTTTAAAGGTGGCATGGGGGTGGTTCCTATTTGGAAGAACTGAAACTAATTCTAGTGATGTAAAATGGTTTAAGTTTACAAAAAAAGTGTTTTTTTTATATGGTTCTAAAACTAAACTAAAAATGATTTAAAATAAAAAAAATAATTAAAAAAAAAACTTAGAACGATTAAATAAAAAATGATGAAAAAAACAAAAAAATAATTTTAATTAAATAAAAATTAAAAAATAATTATAATTTAAATAAAAAAAATAAAATAAAAACAATTTAAATTAAAAATAATTTAAAATAAAACAACTAAAACTAATTTTATTGATATGGTTCAAGTTTAAATAGAAAAAAATTTTTCATACTTAATATGATGATTCTTTTTGAGGGGGGGGCTTCTCTTTTAGGGGGGCCTGTGCGATCGCACGATTCGCACATTCTTAAGACCACCACTGTTTGCAAAAAATTCTTTTTTTTAAGTATTTCAGTCAATTATTGTCAACAATTTAAATTTCAAGAATTGGCAATAACAGAAAATATCAATCAATAACATAGACTGCATACAAAAATAAGCTAGCAGTATCACAAATTAGGCTACTACATACATCTGTTTGTTTTTACGCTTATAGTTTTTTTGAACATTTAAGCTTTTCAAATCTCAATTACGGTACTTTAAAAAATAACCACCAAGCCATGCAAATCTTAATGTTTTTTTTTTTCTTTCATTTTTCTCTCTTCTTTTTTCTTCCAAGCTGCGATAATCCAAACGTCACCATCCATTTTCGGGTGATGCAGGAATCACGTCGGGTGTCACCAAATGTAGCAAGCGATCTGACTCCAAAAGTGTGTGACGGTTTTTGTCCGTTTATTGAGATACAACAAACAACATTGTACAAACGTGGGAGTACATTTGCCTTACGTCTCTGAATTATCTTTTTAAACTATCTATTTTGGCAGAATCAGAATTCATAAATATGTAAGCTTATTTCCTGTCTGTCATGCAAGAGCGGTAAATAGTAATCATCAAAACAAACCATTAAACCAAAGCGGATAATACAAAGTCATCCAATAGAGCAAATCATCAACTACGAGATTGTATAGCGAATAGACCTAAGCTCTAAAGTCGAATGTCGTAGTCATGAGCTGAATAAATATGCGATGAATATTTAGGCATTGCGACTACACAAAGTATTGCAACTATGCAAAGCATATTTTGCAATCACTACAGCCCTACATAATGAGTTTGCAATATAAAACACATAATGAGTAATTTGCAGTAAAGAGAACAAAACCGTGTAGTGTCGTGAAGCAAAGCAATTCGACAGACAAGAGTTTGCAATGCCTGTTCGGAAATTTTTGATTGGCACCCAACAATTTTTTCTTAAAGTTGCAAGATACAGCAACCATACTACCGGTATCAGATGCATTCTTTATTTACATATTTACAAAATTACATTACCACGAACGTTTTAATTCACTATAATTTCTTCGTATTTGTTCATACCGAAAATATTTTATGTTGCGTAACAATTGCTCCCTATTTTTCCGTCATAATATCTCTATTCGATCCATGTACCGCATCAATTTATCAGCAGTCAGCACCTCTTAGGCGAGTTAGCCTAGCCTAGTAATGTTCTCAGCTTGAGTTTACTAATAATTTCTTTTCAGTCAGTTTTGTTAATACTTAAAGTTACTTAACTAATTTAGATATACCTGAAGAGGGCCAAAAGTTGTGCCGAAAACGTTCGTGGTAATGTAATTTTGTAAATATGTAAATAAAGAATGCATCTGATACCGGTAGTATGGTTGCTCTATCTTGCAGCTTTATGGTATAAAAAATCAACCTCTCTTCCGAAACTAATTTTTTCTTATTCTAACGAACGTTACCGGACAAATCGCGACAAGGTTTCATCATTCACGTTGGTCTGGCCGGGTCTCGTATAGAGCAGGGTTCCCAACCGCTGCGTCGCGAAAACGCCCAGTCAAAATGACAGCGAACTGCAACAGGTACCGTAATATGCGAAATTGCAACCCTATTTTGCTGAGTGTAGACCTTACAGACAATGATTACTTGAGTTGCCTTTTGACGAATAAAAGTTTACCATTTTTGCATATGCTAAAAGCATGATCAACAAGCTACTTAAAGAGAAAGACGTGTTTAAATCGCAATTAAAAAGTTGGACTTTAAGCAGTCAAGTCACTACAAACTTTTGTTTTTGTATTGTGGGTCACGACCAGTCTGCGAGACTGTTTTTATTTCGACATCGGTTCGCAAATGAAAAAAGATTGGGGATCGTTGGTCTAAAGTAACCGTGGATTAGGCTGGTCCAGTAGACAGGTAGACCAGAGGATCGTGAGTAGCTACCGGTAGTGTGGGTTGTTTGAACAGGATTTTGAAAATTGTTAATCTAAGCCTAGATCCTGTAGTTCTCAAAAAAAGAGTTTTTGAACTATCAATATGCAGTTTGGCTGAAAAAATTCAAAAGGCATTGGGTTATACTGATAATCTGATAATGACTACAACCCTAATCGTACCGGTACCCTGCTCGTCAATATTGTTAATGCGATCAGATAGTGGCAGTCTACTGCACTGTATTTCAATATCTGATTATAATAAGTTTTTTACACTTTCGGATGTTCTGTGTTAAGTACACTTGTGGGCATAACTTCTAATTGAAAACAAATTTTGTTAGAGTTAATTGTCAAAAATATTGTTTTTCACAAAGGTGTATACAGGATTGGAAAAATTTGCCACGGAATGTTGTGAAATGTGAATAGTACTTCTGTTTCTCAATTTAAACATCTTGTTTCTGAATAGGCCTACTGCTAATTTTTTAACCTTTGCATTGTCATGATATTCCTTATTTTGACTGATTGACTTTTTTTCTGTTTTACCAGTGCAATTTCCGCTAGATTTGCATATGTGCATATTTGCAGCCTACCCCTCCTAGCTCTCAAGTTTAGCTAATGGTATGCATGCAGTTAGGCATCAAGCTATTTATTAATAAATTTATGAGCGTGTTGATTTCTTGTTTATTATTTTATTCACTGTGATTAGAGCTATGGAATTGTCAGTAGATCCATCTTTGATTTTGTTTAATTTTTTTTTTTGCATTTCTTCATCTTCTTTAATTATTTTTTGCTGGATGCACTCTGTGTTCTACTTATAGATAGATACACTTTGGTTAGAGTTATCGAATTGTCAGTAGATCCATCTTTGTTTTTATGTTTTTCTGATTTTTGTCATATCTTCATCTTTTTTGTTTTCATATTGGAAGCGGCTATTTCACTGGAAATTCCAGTTATCGAAGTTCGAAAATCGTGGTTTGCGGAACCGGAAACATGCCTTAACGGTTCCCCTACTGTGAGAGTCGCACTACAGGGACCGAAAACGGTTACGCAACTACGATTTTTCAAACTTCGGTAACTGGAATTTTCAATGAAATGGACACTTTGTTTCATATTTCTGCTGGTTGCACTCTGTCTTAGGCTTAGTTGTTTCATTTGATGTTATTTGACATTTGTTTGGTTTTATGGTTGTCGTCCCATAGTGCCATGTGTGCACTGGATTCAGGAAATACATTATTATTATTATTATTATTGGTCCTGGATTGGCATAGACCCAGACTACCAGTATACCTTACTTGACTGTTTGGGGTGTCTCTATTTATGGAATAGTATGGTATAGTATGGAATGGTATGGAATAGTATGTCATAGTATGGCATAGTAAGGAATAGTATGGAATAGTATGCACCCCTGTCTCCTACGACTATGCCAGGGATCAAAACATGCTGAGACCCATTACCCAAATCCCCTGAGGCTCATTGGTTTTAGAGCCCTAGTTACGCATAGGATATGCCCCAGTGCTCTAAATTAACATCTTATTCCTAGGGCTCATTTACTGCTTCAACCATCCTGTCCTGAGGACCTTTGACTCCTTTTGCCCTAAATTAGGCCTGAGGCACATTTAACCCTGAGGGCCATTCACCCTCAATTTGACTCTTTATATGGGCCCCTTTACTCTAGTGCCCCAAACGTCCTATCACCCATTTCTGCTATACTATACCACAGTGCCGTACTTACTATTCCATACTATACCATACTATTCCATATTATTCCATACTATTCCATACTATGCCATACTATTCTATACTATGCCATACTATTCCATACTATGCCATACTATTCCATACTATGCCATACTATTCCATTATTAGAATGTTCTCTATTTATAGAATAGTATGGCATACTATTCCATAATTAGAGAAACCGGACTGTTTGAGGTAGTTAAGTCTAACAACCAGGTAATAGTCTATCTTAAAAGTGACTGAGCTGCTGAGTGAGGACCCTTGTTTTTCTTGATCACACCTAGATCTGTAGTCTAGACTACCGATGAGGTGTTAATGATGGAATAGATACAATACCAGTACTGTACCATCAAATGACCTAACTTCAGACAGCGTCTTAACTTTGGACACGTACGATACTTCCTAAGCCTCATAACTTGTTTTCAGATGTACCAACTGCCAACCAGCAGTTATGGGCAATGGTAAAATAGCATGGCATATCGTAGGCTTTTCAACACAATAGGTTAAAAATAATCACTCAAGTATGTAAACCAGAAACCGTCACGTCTCACGTGACAAAGTTAAAAATTTTTGTAAAAGGTTTGGAAAAGCTTATCAAACCCTTTAAAAATATAAATTAGATTGCGCATGCATATAGGCCTAAATGATAGGTAGTTTGATCAAAAGAATTATTGGCTCCAAGACCCCTTCTGTCTTTTTCTCACTTAATTCATAGTTTTAGCAAAACTTAAATTTGACCAAGTGTTCGCTAGGAAGCTAAAAATAGAAAAAAACTTGGAAAAATTAAAGAAAATAACAGTAAAACAAGAAGATTTGGAGAAAGCACAGAAGCAGTGGTGAAAACGTGGTGCTATCAGGATGCGGCAAAATAAATTTTATGTCAAAAATTTAAGTTACGCTATAAAGTTGGAAAACCTTTTTTCAAAAATATGAAAAGTCAATCCTTCCTGAAAATTCAATGTTGACAGATTACCGGTAAAGGTGCATAATGATTAAAAATTTTTTAATGAAATAGCGTATCATAATATTGAGGTACAGTAGGTACTTACAGCATTTGGTGATTAAAAATATTTATTTGAAAAAAATGTTTATCTCAAGACAGCAGCGTATAAGTTTAAGCATTTGTCTGAAGTTTGGAAGATAGTGTCCAAAGTTGGGAAATTTCTACCCCAACTTTGGACAAGTCAAAATTCTTGATTTAAAAAAAAAATAGCGGCAGCACATAAAAAATACTAGTGGCAAAAAATTCGTTTTCCCTCAATAGTCACTAGTTGCAAGAATTAACGAAATCTGTGTAAGTATTATTTCCAAGAATTAAGGGTATGCTATGCAAAGTGTCCAAATTAAGTCATTTGACGGTGTTATATTAGTGAAGATAAACTGTTAAAACAGATTGGTAGCCACCGTAGCTCTTTTTCTGTTTGTTTAATTTATAATTTAACTGTGGCTTTGATTTTGGGCCCATGCCATAATTCATGATTAGTCTACTTGGTCATGTTCTACTGCTACCGTACCAAATTGACCTACGGTAGTAATTCAAACAAACTAACAAATTCTATGGAATCATAAGTTTTGTGTTTTTCTACACTAATATATTTGTTAAACAGGGTGCAATTCTGTTAAACTGGAAGAATTAGTGGAAAATTTGATCATAGAATTGAGCAGTGTTGATAATTTGCTATGATTACACAGCGAAACTGCATCCCTCTTAGGAAAGTTTGGCTGTCATTTGCAAATCATGGCAACATACAAAGGTGAGATCTCACCCAAATCATCAGTTTTAATTTGCTGCTCTTCTGTCTTCCTGTGTTACTTCCAGCAATTCATACAAATTTTTGACAAATAATATTTGATTGTTGTTTAGCAAATTTTTGTTTTCATCCATGTTTACGCATCGTCACTAATGATATTGATCAATAAACAAGTTGGAAAGGTTCTTAGCTACTGCACAAAGTCACGTGGGTAAAATAATCTGTAGTCAGTATGCCTAGCGCCGACAGTTGCCATCATGTGACATCATGATCGAATAGAAACATCACTCCCAGCGCAGTATGTGATGCTAACTCAAGTAACATGTGGTGGTACAGATTCTATGTGTTCTGGTGGGTGGCAGCAAGTGTACCTATGTGTTCTGGTGGGTGGCAGCAAGTGTATGTGCTCTGGTGGGTGGCAGCAAGTGTGCATGTTCTGGTGGGTAGCAGCAAGTGTATGTGTTCTGGTGGGTGGCAGCAAGTGTATGTGTTCTGATGTGTTGCAGGGAGTGTGCATGTTCTTGTGGGTAGCAGCAAGTGTACGTGTTCTGGTGGGTGGCAGCAAGTGTACGTGTTCTGGTGTGTTGCAGGGAGTGTGCATGTTCTCATGGGTAGCAGCAAGTGTACGTTTTCTGGTGGATAGCAGCAAGTGTAGGTGTTCTGGTGGGTGGCAGCAAGTGTACGACTACGTGTTCTGGTGTGTTGCAGTGAGTGTGCATGTTCTCATGGGTAGCAGCAAGTGTACGTTTTCTGGTGGATAGCAGCAAGTGTAGGTGTTCTGGTGGGTGGCAGCAAGTGTACGACTACGTGTGCTGGTGTGTAGCTGCGTGTGTGCATGTTCTAATGGGTGGCAGCAAGTATGCATGTTCTGGTGGGTAGCAGCAAGTGTACATGTTCTGGTGGGTGTCAGCAAGTGTAACACTACGTGTTCTGGTGTGTAGCAGCGTTTTCCAATGCAGTGCTGCAAATCTTTCGCTTTTCGGCAATTTTCGCCGATTTTGTTGCCAAAAAAGTCATTTTCAAGAATCATCTAAATCCGTTGAGACCATTCAAGGGGGTATGGGAGGGGGTTAGGGGTGCACAATGCATATTCAGGTTGTTTATATGAAACTAATCGATAATTTGTAATGGCTTTCATTATTGTGATCTAATACTATGTAATCAGAGAGTGATGGCATATTTTTTCTGAAGTGTCGTGTTTTTGATATCTGAAGAGGGAAATGGTTTGTCTGACGCATTAGATCTAGCACGCACAATGCTCTTAGGCAGAAAATCGTTAGCATGGCGTTTGCATGGCCCAAACACATGATGTAAAATCCCTGCCCCAAATTTTCTCATGCTGCAAAAATTGATTTAATTTCTGACTCTTGGTAATAAAGTAGAAGCAGTAGTAGGTCTAGTGTTTAAATTTAATCCAATTCTAAACGTTTGGATTACTAGAGTAGACCTACTCTTGATCATTTCTTTTTCAATCATAAGAACTACAGTCTTTAACGTTTTTGTACAAATGTTAGTTGAAATGTGAGAAATTAAAAAACTGCTTGATCACAAACTTCACGTAACTATTCATTTTGCAGCGTCATTGACTGCTGGTTTTTAGAAAATCGCTCTCCAAAAAAAAGTCAAAAATTAATTAAGTTAATAGTAGCCTTCTAGGTTTGCCATCATAGGCGTACGGTTGAGGGTTCCTAAGCGCGCTTCTCAATAAAATTACATTGAACTGAAAATTCAACAGTAATTAAGGGAGATTGCGAAGTGAACTTGCACTCATCGAGTCAGCCACCATCTGGTTATATGCGTCTAATGCGATCGATTCCAGCCACGAATTGAACCCGTCACGTTGGATCTGTCATCTGTGCTCAGTACCTCTAGCCCATGTTGCTGACAATTTTAATTGTCTAAGCATAGAACAGAACATCACTCTAGGTATTGTCATAAAGTCATTAGAGTATTTTGACTTTATGTCATTATTTGAGAAGCGGTAAGGTGCGAAGTTACTATCAAATTCACACGGTCATGAAGTAAACAATTGTCGCAAAGCGTAAGGTGCAAAGTGTTTTTTTGAGCTTCGTGCTTTGGCGGTCAGTTGTCACAGTGGCGAGTTTGCCTCGCTCTCAGTTTGTATGGCGGCCAGTTTACAGCGGTCATTTGTCTTGCGACCAGTTTGTGGTGGCCAGTTGTCGTGTACCAGGGGCAGACGTCCTGGCCTCTTTCTTTTTCTGTCTTTGAAACACAACAAAAATTTTAAGAACTCACTGGATAAAGTGTCCAGGGAACCGAGAAGTGTGTAATTTGACCACAAGAAACTACCCTTTGATCGTTATGCTATAGCAGTTACTAGTTAATAGTTGCTATCGGTATTGGTTAGTGCATTAAGTACAGTGCAAAAAGTTGCGAGTTAAATTTTTGCAGGATATACAGGCATTCGTTTATTATGCTAACATGTCTGACATCAGGGATCCGTCTTACACTGTACTACAGAACCGGGCTACTTGGCACTATAACCAAAGGCAATGTCAATTTCTGAACAATTATACTTATTGGTATCCTATTTTTACTTCTTAATAATTAAGTCCCCATTTCGACAAAAAATCTTCGTGGATATTCGCCAGAATGTACTAAATTAATTCTAAAATTTCGAAATTTTCTGGGGGAGGCCCTCCCAGACCTTCTTGAAAGAGTCTAAATTTTTACAAGTTTTCGTCGCTTGGTTAGTCCCCCCCTCTCATTTCGTGCTGGCGCCGCCCCTGGTTTAAATTAAACATATTCTCAACTGCTGCACCATGGCAGTTTCGATTGTAGTGTGGTAGCAGAATAAGTGCACGCAGGGGGAAGGGGGCACGATGCTATGGCCCCCCTCTTTGTCAGTCTACAACTACTTTAATAGTGGTTGCAGCCTCCTTTCATATTCAGTCCAGCTCCTGTTTTTAGACATGGATTATTAACACATTTTTGCTTTTTCTATAGTTACTGCACTCACTGCAGGTTACCGGTATGTCTTTTTTCCATAAAAAGGCAGCTAAAATGAGTGTTTTTATATGTGAAAACCGTAAAAATTCGTTGATGGTTGGGGGCTCTGCCCCCAGACCGGCGGTTGCAATCGGACACTTCAAGGATCATAGCTATGAAAACATTTATTAGACTGGAGTAGTTTCAAAAGTGCAGCTATGTAAACCTTTTTAATGCAGAAAAGTTATGCAGTGGGCACATGCAGCTTTTCACTCGAACCCTGTTTTCATGCGAAAAAAGGTTTGTAAGCGAAGTAGTCTTAGAAGACAGTTATTTTCATTCTCCAGTCTCTGTGTCCACCTACTAAATTTTGAAAACTACGAATCTCTTCTCTTTATAAAATCATGACTCTAGACATATAAAAGCAAAGCACCAGTTGAAGTTGATAAGCGTTTTTATAAATCCTTGCCGATTTTCACTCCAGCCGTTTGCATCACTGCTAATGGGTGGCAGCAAGCATTGGCGCCAACTTACTCTTAAAACATGGGGAGGTTTTGTGCAAGCACAAGCAAATTACGCATTGCTGTGCTGCTTACCCTGAAGAATGTGTAGGTTTTCGAGATGCATTAAACTTTAGCTTGCAAATGCTTTGAGTACGAGGACCGATAAGTCTTTTATCCTGCGTAGCACTTAGCATTCAATCAGTGAGTTTTTTAAAGAGGTGTGTTTCGTTAACTGACAACACAAAGGAGTAATTCGCCGCTTGCACACTGCCAGTCAAACCTAAATCAGCAATTGTTTTTGCTCACGATGGAAAAAAAGAAAAACGCTAACTGATTTTTTGCTTAGCGAATGCAAGAAGGTAATCTCTGCACAAAAAATCCGCAAATTTGTAAGCTAATGGAGTCGCAGCGCAACCTTAGCTCAATGACATTTTAACATAATTTAGCGTAGAGTATTATTTGGTAGTACTGTACTGCTACAGGTTTTGATCAACAGTTGTATTTATTTCAATGCAACTAATAATACGCACGTTTCCGAATATATAATATCAACTTATTTCGGCCTTGCTCATGGCGAATTAACGCAAACAAAATCATGAAAAAATTTTAAAGATGACACTTTAAAATGGTAAGTAATTACCCGCAGCATTAGGTGTATACACCAGAGGGTTTGGTTCCGATTCTCACACCCTTCCCTTTGGCGTCCTCCAATACACGCCAAATACCTCTATCACTAAGATTTTACATGAAAAAATTGTACTTTAACGTGGAAAAATTCCTTCACACACCCCCCCCCCTTCAAAATTTCAGCGTACGCCCCTACTAAGCATATTTGATATCCCAAAATTAACAAAATTCCTCATTATTATTTCGTACTTGGAATTGCTAATACTGCACAGTATTATAGAACAGTTTTTCTGCAGTCTTTCTTTGCAATTATCAATTCTCATATTATCTGCAGTTCTATTGCAGCTTAGCACCACTGCTTGAACGGGATGCTGAAACCAAAGTGTTTGATGTGGTGTAAATGCGCTTATACACACATGCGCACGCACCATCACGTAAATTTACCTGCACATGCTAAAATGCGTTTGTGTAAGCTTCTGAGTTGTAGCTTTCCTGCGTGAGGGTGTGTTTCAATGGTATGCTTTCTGGCGTTGATACGCAAGTCAATCAGTCAATTAATTTTCTGGACCCGCTTATCCTTGGGGGGTCGCGGGGGCAGCTGCTCGAGTTGGATCCTCCAAGCATCTTGATCCTCTGCAACAAAGGACAGATGCTCTGCTGGGATGCCAAGGCAAGACCAATTAAGATCTTCTACGTAATCTCGCCGTCGAGTTCTGGGACGGCCTCTAGGCCTTCGACCAATCGCTGTTAAACAGAGAGGTTTTATGGCTGTTCTTTCCTGGGACATTCGTGTCACATGCCCATACCAACGCAGCTGCGATCTTTCTAGTCGGAGAAGCAGCGATTCGATGTTTAGAGATGCACGAATATCTGCACTTTTAACCTTGTCCAACAAGGTAAAACCGCCAATTCTTTTAAAGAATCCCATTTCGGCTGCTTAAACTCGAGACCTCACTTTCTCATTCAAGATCCAACACTCATGGCCATAAGTCAGAATAGGAACATAGACCAATCTGAAAATGGATAGTTTTGCCTTGGTGCAAAGCTCCCGTTTCAGTACCACTGATCGGTGGAGCTGGCGCATTACTGCACTTGCTTTTCTGATGCGGATATCCAATTCGCTATTTTGTCTGCCGTCACTTGTAAATGAGACGCCGAGGTACTTGAATGCCCACATGTGCATTGAAATCGCCCAAAAGGACAAGGGATTCTGATGAAGTTGCTCTTCCCAATGCAACTTCAACTTCCTCCAGAAAACTTCGTAGTGTGATTCCATGTTAGGTGTGTACACCTGCAAGATACACAGAGATCGCTCCTGCAGCCTTAGTTTTAGAAGACAAACCCTTCCTCCCAGTGGTACCCAGTCAACGACACACTCAGCTATGTTGGGGCTCACAAGTAAGCCAACACTAGCTTGAGCAAACATTGCTGCATCAACACCTGAGTAGAACAGTTTCCACCCACCGTTCAACTCGACAGTTTCAGAACCCTGGCGCTTTGTTGATGAAATTCCCACATCAAGGCGATACTGTTGGGCTTCGCAAACAAGCTCCTGCTCTTTTCCTGTCAGTGACGAAACGTTCCAGTTCCCGATAGCTAGATCCCAGCAGTTTGGTTCAACTGGAGTACATTTTCTGTGCGCTGCCCCCATTTGCCTCCCCAAACGCTTAGCGACTGCGTTTGTGGGTTTCCGGCGATGGTCAGCTTGTAGGGATAACTGTAGCTTATTTTTCGAACCAGTCCCTCTGCCTAAAACTCGAACGCGGACCTTTTTATCCTGCGCACCGTCTGATGCAGCATAAAGATTGTTATTACAACTTTCCATTTAGCTACAGCATTGGATTGCTACTTGGTCTGTTTCTCTCCTTCGACCTTACCGCCATGGGTGACCCTCATGGAAGTGATTAAACTCTATCGACGGCATTGCTCTAAGAATCATTGAAAACTTAAACCTCCCCACCACGTTAAGGTGGCAATCCATAGAAGAGGTTGATACTCAAGTAGGAATGTAAAATACTCCTTCAAAGATAAAGTTCATTTTCATTAACACAAACAGCGGATTTAGGTTTTAATACTTCAAGAACTAGGTATGATCATTCTTTGACATATGAATGGAAGAGATTTTTACGGGGAGGTTTCTCACCATGCTGCTAGCTATGGGGAGGTTAAACCTCCCCATTTACCCGCAAGTCGGCGCCAGTGGCAGCCAGTGTACCACTAAGTCTGCTGGTGTGTAGCAGCGTGTGCTGGTGGGTAGCAGCGAGTTCTGGTGGGTGGCAGCGAGTGTTCGTGTGCTGGTGGGTGGCAGCGAGTGCACGTGTGCTGGTGGGTGGCAGCAAGTGTACGTGTGCTGGTTGGTGGCAACGAGTGTATGTGTGCTGGTGGGTGGCAGCGAGTGTACGTGTTCCGGTGGGTGGCAGCGAGTGTGCGTGTTCTGGTGGGTGGCATCGAGTGTACGTGTTCTGGTGGGTGGCAGGGAGTGTCTGCGTAGTGGTGGGTAGCAGCGAGTTCTGGTGGGTGGCATCGAGTGTATGTGTGCTGGTGGGTGGCATCGAGTGTACGTGTTCTGATGGGTGGCAGCGAGTGTACGTGTGCTGGTGGGTGGCAGCGGGTGTACGTGTGCTGGTGGGTGGCAGCGAGTGCACGTGTGCTGATGGGTAGCAGTGAGTGTACGTGTGCTGGTGGGTGGCAGCGAGTGTACGTGTGCTGGTGGGTGGCAGCGAGTGCACGTGTGCTGATGGGTAGCAGTGAGTGTACGTGTGCTGGTGGGTGGCAGCGAGTGCACGTGTGCTGGTGGGTAGCAGCGAGTGTACGTGTGCTGGTGGGTGGCAGTGAGTGTACGTGTGCTGGTTGGTAGCTGCGAGTGTACGTGTGCTGGTGGGTAGCAGAGAGTGTACGTGTGTTGGTTGGTAGCAGCTAGTGGATAGCAGAGAGTGTTTGAGTTTTCGTGGGCAGCGAGCATTGCATGAGAATTGCGATGATGTTTGCGAACTCTGAGATATGAAATGTGTGTATAAATGATATTAGGGTCAATAGCGTTTTGGCGAGTTGATTGAAACACTTTCGTTATTTGAAAAAACATTAACAGTGCTGTCGTTACTTTTATGGCTTTTTGAATTTATAAAGCTGTCATTTGGTTGCATTCTTCAGCTGGCCAATCAGGTATTAGCTGTTTTCCTTATGTTTGAATAAGTTGATAACATTGCTTATATATAGTTGCAGGGGATCGATGTCCACTGTTGAGGCAAGCAGCGATAAAGAAGGTGAAAATACTGAGAACAAAGAGAATACAACGGAAAATGAAATTAAAAAGTTGAATGAAAATATCGCTGAACTGTCAGTAAGTTACTCTCGCTTCATGTATGCTGTTGCAGTTTGTGGTTTTTTAGTCGCATATTCATCTTCCTATCACGAGAAAGTGATCATAGCGCTATAACGAGCTCGCTTAGGAGTTGCTGGCCATCTGTCTACCACTTTAAAGTGGTGAAATCCCACTAAATGCCTTTCTCGACGCTACAAGTAAACTTGCTGGCTTGTTCTCTACACTGTCCCTTCAATGCTGATCGTCAAGCAGGGAAGATGTGAATAGCAATTTTAAAATGATTGATTTGACCTGACTTGAAATCAAACCAGGGTGTAGATCTTTAGAGGCAGACGCTGTTACCACTCGGTTGTCTGAGCTGTTAAACCATCAAATTTGGACAACTGGAACTTGGTCAAGCTAACAAGGTCAAGGATAGTAGTTTGCAACCAACAACTGCTAAATCGTCCCGCTCGCAGTCTATTCACGAAATGTAACAATATCAAATATCAAAGCACATTGTTTGTTGTGTAGGGATGTACTTTACGGTTACTTTTTAGTAAGGGTTCCAAGTGATGACTGGTACTTTAGAAACGATATTCGATACTTTTCATCGGTTACTTTTATTCGTTTAGGTAATCACGAATCAAAATCTATTCGAATCTAAAAAGAGCATCAGTATTAAATCAATTAAATACCACGCGACCACAAATATTTTTTCTCTTTTGTCTGCCATGACGCTCACAAGCGGAGAGAAAATATCTGTTAGGCCTGCTTAGTAAACATTATAGGATTCGACTCAAACGATTCCAAACACGTGGCAAACGAATATTTTTTCTCTTGTCACTAGCAGAGAGAGAATATCTGTTACTTAGTATGCTAATCATTATAGGATTCGACTCTAACGATTGCAATTTTCAAGCACGCGGCAAGCGAATATTTTTTCTCTTTTGTCTGCCAAAAGAGCGCGAAGGAATTTGTTGACTTGTCAGTCAGAAGCATTATGAAATATGTGTAGGTTTGGTTGGTTTATGTCAGTTCACTTGCACTTCTGAGTTGACATTTTGGGTAAAGTTTCGATTTGAAACGAAATTTTGACTTCGAAAGTGCTGTAGGCTTCTGTGCTGTAGTTATGCAGCACAGTGCAAAAACTAAACGTGGCATACTGTTATACATTGACTCGTCACAAGGCGCTTTTTACTGATCATTCTTAAATCTCACTTGGCATAGTATCGAGATTAAGGGATGGCATGGTAGCTATATTATTTATTAAATTTCGTTGGGACGATCAAAAGCGGTATAGTATCGAGATTTGACTGTAGCGCAGACATTCTATTGCCTTCATCGCAATAAGTCAATGCCGAAATAATGACATCCTAGATTCAATCACGATATCTATCGTTCCGCTGCTTTCACGGTGAAATAAAAAGCAAAAAAAAATGCGACATAAACCAGTACCAGTATTTTCATTTCGCCTGGTTTTCATTTTGAGTATCTTGTATTGTAGATAACAAACGAATACAATTTGGAATCGATATTTAGACCAAACGAATCTGTTACTTCTTGTTAACCGTTACTTTTTACAAATGATTACTATTCGCCCATCTCTACTGTATTGTTGTCCATAGTTGAGCACAATGATGCAAATCTCCCGCTTTTTGGCGAATTTTGGCCGATTTTGTTGTCAAAAGAGTCATTTTTGTGAATCGCGTAAATCCGTGAAGAAAATTTGGGGGGTATGATAGGAGGTTGGGAGTGCACATTGCATATTCGGGCAATTTTTATTGAACGTGATTTGATAAAACGCAGTGCCTCTTTATTGAGATCTAGCGCTTTGTAGCAAAACTTAAAGGAGTGTTTTTGAGTAATTGTCGCGTTTTGATGCTGAGGAAAAAATCTCTCGTTAAAAAACTCTGTACTATGGGTTTAGCGCACATGGCTCACACATCTTGAGCGTAACGTTTGCATTTGGTATTTATGTAAAACTCTTTTTACCAACAATTTTTTTGGGGGAAAGTTAAAGTGTTCCCCTGACACGCGCAATAAACTTGCACAGGGTTCCCAGCCACTCAGGGAAAAGTGCTTTTTGCTTTTCCAGACAGGGAAAAATCAGGATCGGGGAAATCTCAGAAAATTCAAAAATTTGAAGATCAGGGAAAAATCATGGAATTCTTTCAAATGGCCTTTTACCAGTTAAATATTTTTTTGACTGACTAAGACTAGTTAGATTCAGTTTCATCTTGTTTGTAGTTGCATGGTAGGCCTATTGGTTATGGTTAGCTAACGTGGTGACAAAATGTTGCCAATTTGTTGGTATCTGTTGGCTTAAATAACGTCGTATTGATTCGGTTGTACTTATCATTGAAAGTTTAATATACCATAAGCCAAAAAGGGAGTTGTACTCCTTTTGCAAGAACTTGTTAATGACAGCAAACGCTCTGACTCTGAACTGCGTAGAATGTTACAGCTTGGCACTTGCACCTTGCATACTATTCAATATTCACTTGGCTTTTTCTACTGTTATTAAAGATAGTGGGTGGGTTCATCAAAGTTGTTTCGTGTACTGTGGTATCATTTTCGTGATTATCCTGCCATTCGTTAAGATTTTCAATGCATAACTAAAAGCAATGTTTTTATGCTTCGATTTTGTTCTACTAGATGGGTTAAAGATGTATGCGTTGCTGAAAGGGCTCTTAAAATATGGCCAAATGATGTAAAGTGTGTAAATGAAACTTTACAAAAACCCAAAAAGCACATTCCTATTGTGGCTTCATTTCATACTGTCCACGAATATACTAAAGATCCGTTAGTGCTCACGAAGCTCCAAGTGTTAATTTTTGCCACTAAAATACAGTAGTTCAATTTTTTTTGAAGAAACATCAAACCGAGAAACCAATTCTACCTTTTTTGGCCCACTGATCTTTACAAGGTGTTGTGCGATCTATTGTGTAGATGTGTGAAGAGGTCCGTTTTAACTCTTCTCAAAGCTCCAAGAATATTTGAAACATTCAATGAAACAGCAATGTTACCGCTTGACCATATTGACTCTGATTTGCAGCCAAGTGTTCTCTAGAACATCTCGTTGAATCTAAACAAATTCTTCACTTGTCAGAGCAAATTTTTTATCGACTTTAGAGTTTCCAATTTCCCGGTTTTGAAAGAAATCCGGGAAATCGGGAAAGGTTTTTCCTAATCGCGGGATTCCGGGAAAAAAACGGGATTATCCTATATGCTTTACTATGCAACAATACAAAAACCAATAAATGCATCAAGTTTGCTTTAATTTTGTTTCATATAATGACTGCGCAAAGAACTCAGTGCGTTCACAGATTTGTCACCAAGTCGTGACCTTAGTTTCGGAGCAAACAATCCTGCAGCAGAAAATGCTCGTTCTGCTTTAACTGACGTCGCTGGGATGCTTGATAATGCTCTGAATAGCTGTTCCAATTTGCTTGGTCTTTTTCCGGTAGCTTCTAATAATTTCATTTCTTTGATAACCGTTTGAAGTTGCCTAACTCTGCTTCTATTATGAAGTGTTATGGACTGGATGGGAGTGGAGTGTGTAGATTATTGCTCAATGTGTGCTTGAAGTCTTTCGAAAAGATTTTCATCAATTTGATTGTTGTTAGGATCGTTATCCAGCTCAAGTGCTTCGCTCTCAATCTCATCTTGACTTTCTGCTTCGTTACTATCATCTTCACAAAATAGACGGCAAATCAAAGTGGTAGCAGTTTTCAGAAAACCTTCCTTGGTATTACTGCTTAACGGTATGTCATCAATATCATCAGCATAATATTCACAAAGATCAGTCAACGAATTTGGTTTTTGAAGGTAACACATCAAATTAACCACGTCGTGTTGACGTCTTTGTTGTAGATGGTTTTTCAAGGCACATATATCTTTTGCAAGGCTTGACTTCCTTTTCTTCAACTCCAGAAATAAAAATTGGAAAATTCCTTCGGCAGTCAAAAGCGTTGCGTCTTTACGGCACAAAGCTTCGACTGCAGGTTTCATTGGTTCAAGAGCGCATTTTAGCTCGTTCAGAAACAAAAACTCAGCTGATATATAATGTTCAATCGACAAATCAAGTAAAGCTTTCGATATGCACTGTTTCAAAAGAATAAATCTTTCAATCATTTCATACATAGAGCTCAATCGAAGTTTTGCAATCTGGCACAAGTGACAACTCCTTTTTCTGTTCCTGCAACACATATTTCTGTAAGACATCGTTTTTCACTAGATTCTTTCGAAAGATTTATACCTTTTTGAGCACATTTTCTACATCTACATTAAAATCAGGTACTTCGTTTGATGCTGCTGCTGGTGTTAGTGTAGCAAAACCTTCTTCAAACAATCCTTCGTCTTCTTGATTATCGTCATAATCGTAATCTTTCCCGTCCGTATGAACCACACACTTGTTTTGGTATAATACATCACACACAGCCAGATGCGGGTCCTACTAAAATCTGCAGGATCACAAGGACCGCTAGTGGCGCAATTGAGTTATTACTAAAAGCTGCAGGAACACAAGGAGCGCAAGGAACTCAAACCTAACCGACCTAACCCTAACTGAACCGAACCCTAATGGAAACTAATCCGAACCGAACCCCAACTAAACCTAACTCTTATGGAACCTATCCCTGATGTGCTCCATGCGTTCCTAATTGCGCCACTAGTGGTCCTTGTGATCCTTATGCACCTGCAGGTTTTAGCAATATCGCCAGATGCAGTTCATGTGCATGGCAGAGTTGGCAATCAAGGTGAGAAATTCTACCCAATTTTTTTATAACTGAGGCACCATCAGTTACGATGCTAACAACGGACGTCTGCATGTTGATTATTCCAAAATCAGCCAACTTTGTTTTCAATAACTGCAGAATTTTTTCAGCACCACATGAATCGAACATTCTTATTAGACCTAAATTAATAGCATCGTTTTCGCAATGAACGTTCATGCACCTTCGACAACAAACTGAAGTATACTCATCCAGTGTCAAACTGAAACGAGTGTCGGATTTCAGCTTTAATTCAATTTTTGATTTCACTTCTTTTTGAATGTCGTTGTGTTCACGATGCACTAAGTTCATAATACTCGAGTCCGAAGCAGGAAGAAAAACCCCTTTGACACTAATAGAATCTCGAATGAACTTACTCTTGCCTATAGCATGGATAGAAAAACCATCTACAGCAGCAAGTTGAGAAACGATAGTTTGCAAACTTTCCTTCTTACCTTCCAGAAACGACGTAATCGATTTCTGCTTAATTTTTGCTTTCTTACAAGAACCAGGTTGGTGTTCTTCGCTTTCTAAGCTAAGTTTGTGCTTGCTTTTCAAATGGCGAAAAAACCACTAGTCGAACTACCTTTACACGATATTTCTTTTGAGCAATGAGTGCAAGTAACACTGTTATCACCATCACCCCGAGTAAAATGTTTCCAAACTTTAGACTGATTTACGCGCTCCATAGCTAAATGATGTTGACACTAATCTTCAGCTACCTGCTCTTAATTGGGCAATGTATATAATAAACTGGTTCAAACTAGTTTTCCTAGCTATCAACGCCTAACAGTTCAACAATTGTTACAAAGAGAAAGGGTATTGTGTCGCCACAGTCCGAATGAACACGATAAATTTTAATGCTATACTAAAATAATTGCGACTTGTTTTCGACTCAAGTTCCATAAGGATACTAGCTGACAAAACCGGGAATTTTTAATTGTAAAACCGGTAAACGGGAAATCAAAAAAGTCACTAAATCCCGTGAATTCCCGGAACCGGGATCCCGGTCGCAAACCCTAATCGACTTGCTTAAAGCTCTACTCCACAATGGTCCATAAACTTTTGAGAGATCTCCGTTAAAGTATTCGTTTGTGTGGAACCTTTAAGCTCTTAATCCTTCTTTTGCCATACTTAATAAAGAGACTGCAGCTGAATGTATGAAAAGAGTTTTGCACTAGTTGATAGATGTTAAATGGAAAGAAGAATGTGAATGGTACAAGATAATGAATCAGTCTCGTCAACTTCTTGTTATTCCTGACGAAGGTTATATTATAAGTCAGAATGTGAATGCTGCGCAGTTGAAGAAGAACGCGTCGATAGTTTTTTTTTTTTCAGTGGACGACTTGATCAAAACAACTGCATTGAAGGGTTTGTGGGAAGTGATTCAACTCCTTCTAACACTGTCACATGGTCAAGCAGCAGTAGAAAGAGGATTCTCTGTCAATAGCTCTCTCGTTCAACCAAATTTGAAATCACACTCTTTGGTAGCACAAAGAATGATTTATGACACAGTGATACGTACTGAACAACCTATTGCCAATTTTCAAGTTACTCAGGAGGGGGGTTGTTGGGGATGTATCCCCTCTCACCAGCCATTTTCAAACATGCTTTTGATGAATACAATTTTTTTCCATAATTTCAAACCTTTTCGATAACAATAAGCACTTACGCCATGAGCATGAATAATCGAAAATGTACGAACAAACTGCATCATATTTGGTAAAACACTCAGATTTAGGGGCAAAAAATTTAAACAAAATTTGCCTATAAATTGTTCAAAAAGTAGTAAAATGGCTACTACAGTGTGCAAATTTTCAAAAATTTTCCAGGGGAGCCTGCCCCCGGACCCCCTTGGAGCCTTTTTCATTCTCAATATGCTTCAAAATAATTCTGCCGGAAAAAACTACGTTTGAAAAAAATATGTCAAAATTTGGTGCCCCCTCCCTGAAAAAAGTTCTGAATACGCCGCATAAGGGCTTTTTACGCCTTTTTTGGGGTCTAACGTCTTTGTATGTAATTGACATTCAACCTAATTCACAATTTCATCCCTCCCCCCACCAGAATTTTCTGGATCCGCTCATGAGTGCGGGATCGAGTTCCCCCCCCCCCCCCGCGCGCTCTTTGAAATATGGGGGTGCACTCCTGGTGGCAGATACAAATTTTGCGGAGAAAAGCATTTCGCACAGCATTTTTTAATTTCCATTATTCGTTTTATTTGGAAAGAAAAGCACTGCACTGTGGCAGTTTTGAAAAAAAACAAACTTATTGGGTAGTGATAACCTGACAAACTCAGCCGAGAAGTGTTGATTTGTTTCATTTCAAAATAATTTTTGTGCTTTATAATGTGTAGTTAATTGGTGAGTTCTGTGCTTTTATGTGGTTGAGCTGAGTGTATGTCGACTTTTGTTTAGTCTGGTTTCCGAATAGCTTAGCTTGCTTAATGCGGTATGGCATCGAACTGTTTTTTTTTAACGTGGTATCAGGTATTCATTAGTCTCATATTCAGTTCTGAAATATGTTGTATAACTTTAAAGGTTAAATTGCTGTTTGTCAAATCTAACTTAAACGGTGAGTATTGTGTCTAGGATTGACTTGAATAGCTCAGTAAAAACACAGGGATTTTGAAATTGAGAAAATGCTGGGAATCCTGACTGCATCTTCAAAGTCCGTTATATGTAAACTTTTAAACTACGGTAATGGTAAATATTTAAATTTATTTCATTTCTAACTTTCAATTATATTTTGATGCGCGCTATTTTCAACGCTTTTGATGAGATAATAAAGTAAAATTAGGTCAACTCTCCTCGACGAGTGCAATAGCGTCATATAAAAGCGTATTAAATTTTTGATATCCTTTGTGGAATGACTTTAGTATGCCTACATCGGCAAACGCTTGTTGGGGGTCTTGGACGTTGATAAATGTTTATCAAAACCGTCGCCGATTTTCTTTTTAGTCGTTTGCATCATTGCGAGCAATGACGTGGCGCCTATCATGTTCCCTGTGTTTTGTGGTGAGAGTCTTGTTCATGATATTGCTCTCTACAGCAAATAGAAAAGTGACGCGGAAATTTGCGATGTGTTTTCAATGGTTGCTTCATTTTTTTGAAGATGCGAGTAAAAGCTTTGCATTTGCTTTGTGGTTGCACAACACCAGGATTTATTCCTATAACTTTTAGTTGCTCCTCGGTGTTGTATTGCTTTAAATTTTTTCATCTTGTGCTGCTGCTGCTATCTTTGATTTGACACTGTATAAAAGAGGTCAAATGGCAACTGAATATGGTTGTGATCTTACAGCAGCGGCGTATGACTCTAGTTCTGTGGCGGCCCCTTGCGGCTGAGTGAAATCAAGATAATGTTTCAAAATGTTTACTCTAACTAAGCAACTAGTTAATAACCTTTTTGGCCCTCACTTTTTGATGGAGGGCTCCTAGAGCTAGGGTTTCATGAATCCGTGTCTCCGCAGTTGGGGATACTGCGGGAGAAGAGTTTCCGAATGAAAATGGATGCGACTGTTGCTGCAGTATCAGGCACATTCCTGAAATAAGCTCTGAAAAATATGTCTGTAACTTGATGTGTAAAGATGTCTGGGATTGCCCAAAGTACGGCTACAGAGCATTGCAAGTGGAAACTTCGAAATAAACATTTTGTCATTGAAAGCACATCACCAAACTATTCCTCACCAAAAAAACAAGGCTTAAGGCCATAAAAAACAATCGTAAAAAAACTTCTCTTTTACAGCACTAGATACTGGAGGTGTCCCTGTTTTGTTTCGTTCCGTTCATCTTGTTCCAGCTACTTGTTTATTAACGGTATAATGTAATCCTGTATTCATTATGAAAAATATTAAATCTTCTCACGGTATTACGCCGAAGCGATTAATGAGTGGCTGGGTCTATCTCTGCGGCTTAGCGCCTGGCTAACACAGTTCTCAAGAAGCATCACAGCGGTGGCGAGCTGTTTGGCGACACTGTGTCTAATGTAAGCGGCCCGGGAATCGAACTCCTGACTTGCCGCGCCGATAGCGACAACAACGGCCGACCGGTCTTCATTATTTATGATTCTTTATTTTAAGGAAAAATACAAACGCGCTTTGGCGGATACTGAAAACGTTCGAATGAGGTTACGCAAGGAAATCGCTGACGCGAAGGTGTTTGGGATTCAAGCGTTCTGTAAGGACTTGCTTACTGTTGCGGATGTCATGCGAATGGCAACATCCAGCATTCCTCCGGAGAAAGTTAAATCAGAAAAAGATAAAACTTGGATCGATTTCTATGAGGGGGTTTGTTTGACAGATAAGGAACTTCACAAGGTATTTGAACGTCATGGTTTGATCCTGGTCAACCCAAACAAAGGAGATAAATTCAATCCAAATGATCACGAAGCGTTATTTGAATGTCCCGTTGATGGAATGGAGCATGGTCTGGTTGCTCACGTTGAACGGATTGGTTACAAGTTGAAAGATCGGACTTTGCGGCCAGCCCAAGTTGGGGTTAGCGGGAAGCATTCATGATCATTCATGCGTGGGGAAACCCCACTGATGCGTTTGCTGCAGGATGACTGAAGAAGGTATAAGGAAAGATCTAAAATGTTTAAATTACCAATCTCTGTTTAATTTCAAATTTGGTGATTCGAATGCACCAATATTATTCTCTGGGTTGAACCTTTGGACGTCAGTTCATCATTGATAGTTTTGTCAAATCAGCGCCACCACTCGTGTATGCTCACTAGCGCCACCACTCGTTTGTGCTCACTAGCTTGACCACTCGGTTATGCTCACTAGCGCCACCACTCGGGTGTGCTGATATTAATACAGTTTGTTTTACATGATAATTGTAATCTCTTTAATTTCAATGAATGATTTGTTATCAGTTCGCTTGTTTAATTTCAATGAATGATTTTTCTGTTTCGTGCAAAACATCGAGGTTTTTCTTGAGTTTAGTAAAACTTGTTGCTGCTTTTATACTACTTGCCAGCTACCAACGTCATAATTTGTATAAAGCACAAGTAATATAATATTCGTGCACAATACAATTCACAACGAAAGCGACACCTGTCGAAAATACGTGTGTGTACTGTACAGGGTTAACAAAAAATGATTGTTAAAAACAAATTGCTCAATATTTACTTATCGCTTTATTCCACAGCTCTTTAAAAACAAATTCAACATCAGCAACTTGCGTAAAGTTGAAATCAGTCCCACTAATTGTCGTGTGCCTCTACACCAGTGCTGGATCATCATCAGCCCCCACTAAGTGTTGTGTGCTTTGGCACCAGAGCTGGATCACCATCAGGTGTCGTGTGCCTCTACTCCAAAGCTGGATCATTTTCAGCCCCCCTAATTGTCGTGTGTCTCAATACCAGAGCTGGATCGTGATCAGCCCCCACTAATTGTCGTGTGCCTCATACACCAGTGCTGGATCACCATCAGCCCCCATTAGGTGTCGTGTGCCTCTACACCAGAGCTGGATTATCATCAGCCTCCCTAATTGCCGTGTCAAGGGGGTGATGGGTGTTGGCTGTTGACAGCAAGTGTAGTCCATGTCAACCGTTTAATCTGATTAGTTTGTTTTTATATCTTGGACTAATTTTCGCCCGAGGAAGAGGGTAACTGCCCTCTTTCGGTTAACGCATGCTAGTTAAAGAAAATATGATAGGATCCTAATTGGCAGAAATGGGGCTTGTCGGCTCTAAACACTCGGCTTATAGTATCGTATTACGAGGACGCTACTGAGCTAAACTACAGTTCGTAGATTTCCAAAGCACTATGGCGTATATCAGTAGGCTACTTCAATACCTTGCACAAAGCCGGCAGCAGAGCAGTCGACTTGGGGGGGGGGGGCAAAGTTTGTAATGAAGTACAACAGCCACTGTCTTCGAAAGAGTAAGCTTGTTACTTGAGGGGGCCAAGCATGTGGATTGGGGTGGCCAGGCCCCCCCCCCCCCTTTTAGTGCTGGCCTTTACCTTGCAACTAAAATAATCGAACTCTTTATCTGTATTATGCTTTTCCGCAATACTGATTCACCGAATAGGCAGTCCAAGAAACCTTTTCATGATGAATTTATTTTTGACTTTCATATGGATTATAATGTAGGCCTAACCAGTAACAATAACAGCCTAGCTGTTAGTAAGAAAGGACTTTGATCACAGAAAACGCTGCTACTCAAACGACCTTCCTAAATCTTAGTTTAAAGCATTTCAGATTTTGGTAACTAATTATGACATTTGCTAACAAGTAAAAATTTTGGAAATTTCGGGTGGGGGGCTGGGCCCCACCCATAAATCCATAAACCCACCCATAAATCCGGGGCTGGGCCCCACTCATAAATCCACCCATAAATCTGGGCCCCAATCATAAATCCATGACTGGTGGTACGCGGAAGCTTTTCAAATGGTACGCGAGATATTTTCCAAAAATACAAAAAGAATTTGTTTTCACGGAATCCTCACAAATACTTTTTTGCTTTCCAGCTGGAATCAGATGCATGAAAATTGGTTAGCTATAGATATGTGTATATTACTGGATAATCATGTGCGTAGACTATGGTATGGCGTAGCGTACTCTCATATGGGCATTGCCAATACCTCGCTTGCTTGCGGACCTTTTTTTTTTTCTTTCTGCAGCAGCAAGCTGCAACGCCATCGAATATTGTAGCTGGCGTAATTGAAATGGTAAGGCGAATCTATGGATCAAACTAACAAAAAAAACTTTAAACAGACACGATTCTGTGCTCGCTTCGTCTTCATCGAAATAGTGAACTCAGGGTTCAAAATTAATCCTTACTTGAGTTTCACAGTTCAAGCTAACATATCCCTGAGTGTAGTGAAGTAGGAACGCATACAAACTGCGTTTCGCCCTGGTTTTGCAAAACGCGCAGTATTTCAAACAAAAGTAGCAATAAACGTAGATCGGTTGTGAAAATTTTTCGTAAACCGCAAAGTACGACAAAGGACCTTAAACTGAGCTACTAAACACCGCAAAAAACAACAGAGGACTTGAAATCATACCATAACAAAGAACGACAAAAACTTTAAATTAGGGTTGGGGTTCTTTGTCGTACTATGCGGTGTTTAGTACATCAATTTGAGGTCCTTTGCGGTGTTTAGTAGGACCCGTTTTCGCTTTAAAACTGTGCATTGCTGGACGCCACTTGCCACCCTACTTTTTTAAACTTTACTTACACTCTTGGATATCTCGGAACCAACAATCTCGCAGAGCTTCATACAAAGCTACACTATATAGATCAGAATAAGCGTTATTGCTGCTTCATACAGAAGTGAGGTCTCGAGAAAATATCCTTATGGATGCGTCCTTTTGTGTTGCAAAAGAAACTGCTTCAGTTCTTTCCAACAAATAATTACAAAACTCAGCAGTGGCGTACGGTGACCATTTTGGCTGGGTGTTCACTCTTTAATAATACCTTTCAGAACAGATTTATTTTGTACACGCTCATACCATAACAGTTAACAACTAATAGTTGAAAAATAACACATGCAAGCAATTAAAAATTTCGTAAAACATCATGGTCTGAGGCTAGAGTGTACGAGGGAGACAACAAAGGGAGCATTGCTCATCGGGTTGTTGCCACCCTTACTACACTAAAGATTCAATACCAGCGCCATTTACTTACATAGCCAAAGCCAATGTACAGTTAGTTGGTTTATCGAAAGTATCAGAAAATAGATAATACGCGCAAAAGAAAAAAAACAAAAGCAAAATCAAACAAATACTCACTAAGTAGTATGTACACATAATAATAGACAAAATACTGGTACCGTAGAACTACTTGTAATTAACAACATAACGATTTTTTATTGATCTTTGAAAGCCCATGCACGCACCAAATTTTAACGTTTATTAAGTTAGTATCATGGTTTAAATTTGATAGTTCATTTAAGTGTAGGTGTCAACTAGAGACTTTCTAACATCAGATTTAAATTTATGGTAGGTGAGGGTTTTCAATGCAGGTGATAGAGAATTCCAAACTTGAACACCAGCAACTTGCAAGGTATTTTTTCCCTTGTTTGTTCTGCTTTGTGGCATGAAGTAGTTTCCATAAGATGCACTTCTAGTGTTGTGCCAATGAGAAGCATTAATAGCTTTAAAATAGTCATCAAATGTTTTTGGTAACTTATGATGATGAAACATAAACATAAATTTGGCTAATTCCAGTGTGTGCAAGTCTTTAATTTTGAGTATGTTTAATGAGCTAAATAGGAAATTGTTAGAGGTGTGGCTGTTTCTCTTTACGTTACAAATAATTCTTATTATTTTGTTCTGAATTATCTGAAGTTTTTGAAGGACTGTGCTGTTTGCAGATCCCCATGAAAGAATGCCATATTGAAGATGAGATTGTACAAAACTGTAGTACAACGATATTAATGATTTGAGGTTTAGATATTTACGAAGTTTATAAAATATTCCAACAATTTGAGACAATTTGTTACAAATGAAATTGACGTGATATTCCCAATTTAAAGTATCATCTATGTGTATTAAAAGTGATTGTGCTAGGCTAGAGGTCGGACGCGTTTTTTTTGCTCTTACTTAGAATCAAATTCTCAGTAAAACAAGGAAGAATATTTAGCTAAAATTTCTACAGTTTAATCAACAAGTGTTAAGGAACAATATTTTAAAATTGAGAGGCAGTAAATTGGCTGATTTTTGTCAAACAAAAAGAAACAAGTTTAGTCTTATCAGCAAGTCACCAGCATCAGTAAATTCAAACGAAAACGACAGCCATTAATTAATTATTTCGTCACAAGCCAGAAATTCACGAAGAAATGGGCAAGCGTAAGACTAATGAAAACTTCGAGTCCAAGAAGACAGTTGAGACTAGTATTTTGGAAAAACTGGTTGCTGAAGCAATAGTAAAAGTAAAAGCCGATTATCAGCAAGAAATTAATTCTTTAAGAAATGAACTGAATGTGGTTAGAAATAACCAAGAATTAATTACGGAGCAATGCAAACAGAACATAGATTCGTTAAAACAGGATGTAAGCATACTGATTGAAAAAACTGATCATATTCTTGGCAGTTTGACATACCTGGCTGACGAATACGATGACTTCAACGTTAAGCTTACTGCCAATTCTCAAGTAAGTCAAAGAAATTTGATCAATATTTGTGAGTTAAAAAAGGAAGTGGATTATATCATTTGTAAACAAAATGTGGCTGAAGCCCAATTGGATGACTTAGAACAATACCGTAGGAGAGAGAACCTGGAAATTCACGGTGTGCCGTTAAAGCGAGACGAAAACACAAATGAAATTGTTAAGTCGGTGGTAGGTTCTCTCAATGTTCGGCTTGATGACCACCAAATTTCAACTTCTCATCGGCTAGCTAGTAGTTACAAAAAGATTCAAAGAAGCCAAGCCACGGAACGACCTCCACCCATTATAGTTCGTTTTGCGAATCGCGACAAGCGAAACGAGATTTATAAGAAAAGAAAATTGTTAAAATTAAACTGCAAAACTGAACCTATGAGTCATAATTCCTCTCCCAACATCACGATCCAGGAAAACCTCACTCCGCTCAGAAAATCCATTTACAAAGCCGCAAAACAAGCCAAAGCCGCGTTGAATTATAAATTTGCTTGGACCTCCCAGGGAAAAATTTTTCTAAGACAGGACACGGACACCAAGGTTTTTAAAATTTCGTCGTTTCATGACTTAGCCAAGCTGGGTTATTCTGGTGCTGGTGAAAAAATATCTAGGTTTTAGTGGTGTAGGCCTATTTTTATATAGTGTAATTCATTTTATCGTATTGCGATTTAATACTGGTGAAAAAGTTATTTTATTCAGCCGTAGAAATGGAGTATTGCAACCACAATATTAGCTGTATTTATTGTGTCCAGATCCACTATCCTCACGTTTTATTTAACGTAATTTTTTTCCAGGTATATAATCTTAGTATCTGCAGCCTGAGATATAGCGGTTATGATTCCAATTTGATTCTTCGTATTGTAGTAAACTTTGTTTATTTTCTATTTTTTAGGACTGATCAACTGTTTTTTTTTTTTTTTTTTTTTCTCGATATTGATAATAATATCTATATACTTTGTAAACGATGGAGCCTTGTACGAAGTCGAATATTTGTGTATGTTCCAAATGTTGTGCAGCTATGTTTCCTTTTTTCTCTTTAGGTGGCCTTGAGCTAAAATCACTACTTAATATTAATTTTTCTTGCATAGTCAATAGAAGCGATGAATATTTTTCCCCTTCAAACTTATCAAGTTTAACTGCCTATCTATTAAAAAACGACCTTTTTCTCATCCACTTTAATGTCAGAAGCCTTTCTAAAAATAAAACCAAAATGCATGAACTTATTGATCTTATGGTAACAAAACCCAATGTTATTGCCGTTTCAGAAACCAAACTTAATCCTAATAGCGTTTCAAATGTAAACCTTTCAAATTACAAATTCTTTCGAAATGACTCCCCAACTAATGCTGGCGGGGTCGGTCTCTATATTAATGATGCAATTAAGTGTTGTTTACGAAATGACTTATTTCTTAACTTAGATAATTGCGAAGATTTATGGCTTGAAATTGAATGCAAAAATTCAACATTTATTCTAGCTGTTATTTACCGTCACCCTAACCAAGATTTGCCTTCATTTCATACCAAATTCTATAACCAATTAAAGGATCTAGAAAACAAAAAAGTAAATTATGTAGTTTCTGGTGACTTTAATATTAATATTCTAGCTAAGGATAACCCAGCGGTAGGATCTTACGTTAATGATTTAACTTCCATCTGTTGCAGTTCAAGGATTAATGTCCCCACTAGATTTGCTAACAACTGCAAATCTTCCCTGCTTGACCATATCTATTCAAATATTCTTAAAAAAGATACCGCAAGTGGTGTTTGCGTATTTGAGATTTCCGATCATCTACCAACATTTTTTACTGCTAAAAACACTAAATGTTCGTACCTCTATAAAACTATGTTTAAACGTTCTATGAAAAATTTCAAAGTTGAAGATTATCTTCTTGATTTAGACTCGGCATTTTCATCTATTAATATAACTGATTTAAACAAATCAAACATTAGCCAAGGCGTCTCAAATTTTACTTCTACGTTCAATTCTGTGTTAGACAAACACGCCCCTTTAACCGTTTTGACTAGAAAAGAAAAACGTCTACAAAAGAAGCCATGGATAACCCCGGGTATTCTCGCATCGATTAAGACAAAAAATAATCTTTTTAAAAAGGTTTTTAAAAAAAATTCCACCAATTCTGAAAAAGAGCACTATAAGAAATATTTGAACAAATTAACTCATATTAAAAATGTTTCCAAGCAACATTACTATCAAAATTTACTCAGCAACTGCAAAAGTTCTTCAAAAACATGGTCGACAATTAATGAAATCATTGACTTTAAAAATTCTTCAAACAAATCTAAATTGCCACATTCAATAGTGATTGAGGGCGAGCGTGTTAAAACGGACTCCCCTAAATTTCGCGAAAAATTATGCGAATACTTTGCGAACATCGGTACAATTATGTCCAAAAATCTACCTTTTTCCAAAGGGGCTTCTTTTAAAATCCACCACTCGTCCTGTGTTCAATCTTTTATGCTTGAAAAAATATTATCAGAAGACGTGAATGATTGTATAGACAAACTAAAATCCTACACTGCTCCTGGCCTTGACCAAATTTCTCCTAAATTTGTAAAGCTTTCCAAGTGTGTTTTAGCTCCACTTCTTGCTAGATTATTCAATAGATGCATTGAATTAGAAACCTTTCCAAATGATTTCAAAGTAGCTAGTGTCATTCCTATTCCGAAAAAAATATCTCCAACTTCACTAGATGAATTTCGACCAATCTCTCTGCTATCAGTATTTTCTAAATTATTTGAAAAAATTCTTGAAAGCAAAATGACTAAATTTATTACTAAAAACTGCATCCTCATTCCTTCGCAATTTGGCTTTACAGAAAACAACTCCACCGAATTAGCTATTACCACTTTCTATGACAAATTATTAAACAACTTAAACGGAAAATTAATAACATGTTCCATTTTTCTCGACTTGAGAAAAGCGTTTGATTCTGTAAGTCATGAAATTTTGCTTAAAAAACTTTATCATTACGGTTTTCGTGGTAAAATGTTCAATCTATTATCATCATATCTTTCTGGGCGCCAAATTTGTACAAAAATTAATGACAAATTATCTTCACTACGTCCAGTTAAATATGGGGTTCCTCAGGGTTCAGTTTTGGGGCCTTTACTCTTTCTTTTATACGTAAATGACCTTCCCAACGTGTCCAAATTCGAAACGACGCTTTTTGCCGATGATACAACTTTGCATTTAGCACATCATGATTTCAATATACTTCAGCAACAAGTGAAGGAGGAAACTGATAAAATTGAAAATTGGGTTAACAGCAACAAATTAACTATCAATTACAATAAAAGCTGCTACATGATTATCTCGGGTAACAAAAAGAAAATTGACACAAACGAATTTAACGTTAGTATTAGTGGCAATGTCATTGTAAAATCCGACTATGTCAAGTATCTTGGAGTATTTTTAGACGATCGTCTGTCATGGAAAATACATATTAATAAACTATCAAAAAAACTTTCCAGAGCTTGTGGTATGGTTTACAAACTAAGGCACTACGTTCCCCTATCCTCACTCAAGTTAGTCTATTACGGTCTTTTTCACTCTCATCTTCAATATTCCTTATTAAACTGGGGTAGAGCCGCCTCTTCTCACTTACAAAAATTGATAATTCTCCAAAACAAATTCATAAGAGCAAGTCTTCTTTGTGCGAAAGAAAAACCGATTAACTTTCTTTACTCTAAATTTAATACACTTATGCTGACATGATTAATATAGAGTTCGCTAAATTTATGTTTAAATACAATAACCGTCTGTTACCACCCTCTTTCAACAATTATTTCACAAAACTTGATGTAATACATCATTATAACACTAGACAAAAAGGAACGTCTGAATTTTTTCAACCTTTTATTGCTTCGGAAACTGGCAAAAAATCTCTTCAATACATTGGCCTGAAAATATGGAAAAACATTCCCGAAGAATTTAAGTACTGCTCCTTTTCTTCTTTTAAAAAATACGTTAAATCTTCTGCCGTCTCCAAATATGTATGAAATTACCTTCTCCACAATATTTCATCTTGCCTTCAGCAGATTATCAATTTTATACAAATGTCACCATCTAAATTGATATTGTAACTAAACAGTTGATATCTGTATCCCTTTAAATGTATTTTTACCTTCTCCAAAACCAAAGTTTTTTTTTTGTGCTTTGTGTACATATTGTTTTCTGAAGTTGTAATTTATGTTTTCTGAAGTTGTTATTTGTGTTTTCTGAAGTTGTATTTTGTGTTTTCTGAAGTATTGTAGGATGTTGCTATTTTAGCTATTATTTTTTTACCCTATTTTTTAAACACTACTGTATATTAGCTATGAATCTCAAACTAAACCCCCCTTTCTGATTGTCGTAAAGTTATGCCTTCACTGACAACCTGCTCAACCCCTTATTATTATTACGTATGTGTGTGTATTTGCGTTTACTTTTTACTAATTAACGTCAGAGTAAGATATGGCAAACAGGTGCAGTTGACCTAGATGACCGAATGATGGTCTTTTCGCTGTTTCCTACCTGTGCTTTCTTGTGCGTTATGGTAAAACAAATAAATGAATGAATGTACTCCAAGGTACTTTGCAACTGTACATCTTTTTATTAAAGAACCATTTAGAAATAGATCAAGTGTTTTAGAAGAGTTTCTACATGGGCCAGCAACCAGGTATGAGGTTTTATCACAGTTTAAGGAAAGCTTATTTTTCTTAACCACAATTCTACATTTATTAATTCATTATTGACCTTTTTACCTAGGTTGGAAAGGTTTTCATCTTGCATAATTAAGGCAGTATCATCTGCAAATAATCTTACAGTAAAGTTGGAGATATTTGGCAAATCATTTATATACAGAGAGAACAACGTGGGGCCTAAAGTTGAACCCTGTGGAACTCCACAGCCTATCATACCCTGGGGGGGCTTCGCCCACCAGACCCCCCGTTTGTCGCTGCAATGCTGGCTGCCCCATTGCTTATCACTAATGAGGATTTATAATATGGGGATACAACTGCAAATTGTGGGGCAACTAGTAACCACATTTGATTTTTATGCCATTAATAGGGTGAAAGCAAGCATATATTAAACAGTAAACACAACTTGTTTTGAACTAAGGCATCGTTTTTCAAAAAATAAATGAAAAGCTCGTCATTCAATGGTTGGAGTAGTACAATATCAAACAATGCACAACACATAAGTATATCAACTTGACGTTTAAAATTCAACAGCCCTTGACTTCAAAATTACCGATGAGATGTCCGAGTGGATATACAGCGTCTGTCTCCGTAGCATTAAACCCGCTAGGTTTGACCATGACTCTTATGACCAGTGTAGGAAAAGCAAGTTGACAATCAATCAAAGGTTTACTTGAGCTTTCAGTCAAAAGTCATTCATCGATTTGATTGTAAAAAAGCCGCTTGAGTAATCAGTAAAGTCAACAAAGACAGTATTTCGGATCAACATCACGTCCAGACCTTGCATCAAGGAAAATTCTTTCAAGATAATTCACATGGCGCGATCACCAGGCCTCGCGGTAATACGGCAGGCTTTTAGTCTGCAGTGACTTTACCGCGAGACTGACAACTGAGAAAAGCTGAGATTTTGTAGTAATATTTAGTGTCTCATATCTTCTATGCAACTGCAAGAAAGTCTCATCTTAAATAATAGCCACAAGTTCAAATTCTTGAATTTTTTTTGCAACTGCATCCAGCATAAGATCTGCAACGCTTTAATGAAATTATTTAAGCTGGTAGAAGTTTTTATGAATCTTGCAGCTGCTTGAAGATGAGCATTTAAAACTGTACCGGTACCATATTTTTTTGTGTACCGGTATTCAAGAAGCTCAATATAGTTCGATTAAAGGATGATGGTGATTTATCACGTCTTTCAAAAGGCAACTCTTATGCTGCTTAAAAAACAAGTTGCATGGATTATGCTGCTTAAAAAACAAGTTGCATGGATTAAAGTAGTAAAAACTTCTATATTTTCCCATTGCAACAACAAATCTCTTTCCAACCTTTGATTATGTAGAGCTGCAATTACTCTCACAGAACACATCCAAAGTATAAAATGCATCAATATATATATATGCTTCTTAGACTTCTTCTGCCATTGCATACCATCAGTCAAATGAGCATGATCCAAGAAACCTTTATTCCAAATCGCATAGAACAAAATCTGTGGGCCAAGGTATCTCATCAAACTTAAGAGCAAGAAAATTTGTAGCTGCTTTTGTTCCACTATGTGCAAACATTAGCAAGGATATTCATAGCACTTTCCTCTTTAGGCAATTTCTTGTTTTTCATCAAATGAATGGCTCAAAAAAGTATTTTCTAACAATCAGAAAATTGAAGTTTTACACATGTAAAATACTTTATGAAAATAGTGTTCTGCATTTAGCAACAAATCAAGTTAGTACTAGCAGTGCATACAGTAAGATATTAAATATACACATTAAGCATACAGTTAAATATCCACATTAAGTACTGTATATTAAGCATACAGTAAGATATTAAATATACAGTAAGATATTAAATATACACATTAAAAATGGTACAAGAGAAGCAAAAGAGTGACAAACTTTGTAACAAGCAGAAACAAAAAATTTGAAAATGATAAAAAGCAAGACTAAGCATTGTTGGAACTCAGACTTGCATACCATGATGGGATTCAACTGGTTCTACATAATCGTCTCACAAAATTTTACTAGATCAGTGAACCGGCCAGCATCACCGTTTATACTTATGCCATTTGTTGAAACAGAACTGGCTAAAAATATAACCTTGGTTATGGAACCGCCGGAGAAAAAAATTTAATCCCACCACTGCTTTCGTATCTGTTTGAATATTGCTGTAAAAAAATTATTCAGCACAGTGGCGAATAACATTAAACAAAACATTCAACGCATGCCAAAACCAACTACTTTGACAATAGCAATTCTAAACTAAAACTATATAAAATTCAAAATGTCACTGTCATTGAAAACCGTAAGCTTGAGAACGAAGAAGATTTTGCCAAAGATATAGCCATGGCCATTGAAAAAGCTTATTTATTCAGCTCTTGTTTTGGCATATAAGGTTTATTGTTTTTGATTTTTTGGCAAGGACTATTTTTATGGGCCGGTTCAAATAAGTTCTTTGTTTCTTTATTGAACATAAAATTTCTAGAGCAGTAGGTATTATCTCCAAACTACGCCATTTCTTACCCACTAATGCACTTTTAAATGTTTACTACGCTTTTATCCACCCTCACCTTTTATATGGTCTGCCGATTTGGGGTTCATCTTTCCTTCACACTTAAAAAAGCTAACCGCTCTTCAAAACAAAGCAGTTAAACTAATCGGTGGTGGCTTACCAAGAGACAGGGCTACACCCTTTTATTATATACTAAATATACTTAAACTCTCCGACTTATTCAAACTTGAAATGGGGAAATTTGTCCACGCGCACTTTAATAATAAATTACAGTTCACTCTATCCGGCTATTTTTCCTTAACCAGCGAGGTGTCTCAAAAAAACACACGATCTACTCTATCCCGAACCAACTGTTTATATATTCCTCGCTTCCGGACTAACCGTTTACAAAAATGCATAAGGTACCAAGGAGCGAAAATTTGAAATGATATACCCCCAGAAATCCAAACCACCTCGCCTATTTTATTTAAAAAACGATACAAAAAACACTTGATTGAATTTTACTTTTAAAGCGACCAATAAATTTATGGTGTACTGCAGCTCTGGTTGATCAAGAATCCATTCAAAATTTTTCAAATAACAACGATAGGGTGGCAGCTGACTAGATGACCGGAAGGTCCACTCGCCGTCTCCCTGCGGTCTTATATTTTTTCTTTTTGTCTTCGTGTTTCTTATGTTTGTATTTTGATGTTACCGCAAATAAATATCGATTGATTGATGATTGCGCTCTTCCCAATTGTACAAGAGCGTTGACGAAGTAATAAAATAAACCAAAGAGACTAACGTTACGACCCATAAAAATAGCCACATCCAATTCTTTAGCCTATTTGGGTTTGGAATTGGGGTTTGCATTTGGGATTCAGGCTTTGGATTCAGGAAGTTTTTACAATTTTGTTTCATCGTCTGATCATAGGCCAACGTCGCGTACCTAACACGGCTAAATAACATTTAGGTATATCTTGTCACAGGGTAGCGTCTAGTGTTAGTTCAGTTCAGTTTATTATTTCAGCGCACGAAAAAAAGGCTCACTGGGGATAACAGCGAAAGAGCAGAGCTCACCAAGTCTACTGCTATCACAATAGTGACAAATAAAATTTGCGTTTCCATAGATAACTGCACACTGACACAAAAAAAAGCAAAGAAAAAGTTGGTGAAAGGAAACACACTTTGTACAAATTATATACAGTTATACACACTCTTTTCTAACCATACTGTGGTCCAGCCGGTTACTATATTCGGAGCAAATAAGTTTTTTATTCAGCTAAGAGACTGCAAAACAACAAACTTCGAAATCAATTCACAGATTAAAAAGCACTACACATTCTTCTTTGGCCGAGGGGTGCAGCAGAGCTCATCGTAACAAAAGCTGAACCCATATGACCTCAAGACAATTCAATTATGCTAGCCTTTGCTTGAAAATTGAAATCTACGCATACACGCAAACACATCGGCAAGAATACAATATCAACAATCGCGGAGAGAATATTCTTTTTGTAATCATAAAATACCTTAGGCATACACAAAACTAAAAATTAATTGCTTTCATTTGCTTGTAATTGTTAAGTAAAATCTTTTTATACTCCTTTTTAAAACGGTAGAACAAATATGACTTTATTTCTGGAGGAATCAAATTCCATAACTGAACGCCATAAAATTTTATGGAGTTCTTACCGCTGTTTGAATTTACGAAATCGAGAAAGTAATTTTGGTTTGATTTGCTTCTTGTATTATAATTATGAGCTTCTGCAATTGGTAAAAAGTATGAATCAAAAATTGCAGGGAGGGCTTTTACATGGTAGCTGTACATGAATTTGCTTAATTCAAATTTATATATATCTGAAATTTTTAATATCTGAAACTTATGGAATAACTTGTTGTTAACAATATGGTCCTTCCATGTAGACTTGTTTATTATTTTTAGAACTTTATTTTGAAGAGTTTGTAGAGGTCTAATCGCACTTTTTGTTGCGCTACCCCAACCAAGAATGCCGTATAAAATATGAGAGAAGAAAAAACTGTAATATAAAGCTACAAGGTTTGTATTATCTAGATCTTTTCTCATTTTAGCAATTATCCCAACACTTTGAGATAACTTTTTTCGTAAATATTCAATATGTGGTTTCCAACTTAAGTTTTCATCTACTAAAACCCCGAGATATTTTGTTGCGAAACATCTGTCAATTTTAATTCCTCTTACATTTACTTTGAAATCATCAGACTTAACGGTTCTCATGCCGAAGGGTGTTATAAGTAGGTATTTCATTTTTGAGTAATTTAACGAAAGTTTGTTCGCATTTAACCAGCTTTCAACTTTGCTTAGCTCCTTGTTTACACTTTGTTCAGATCATTTGGCTCCATTCCACTTGGCATCAAAGCGGTGTCATCGGCATACAACCGAGTTTCAAATTTTGAGGCACTGGGTAGATCATTGATGTTAATTGAAAATAGTAACGGTCCTAAAATGGACCCCCTGTGGTACACCACAGGTTATTTTAAGTTCTGTAGAATACTTCCTGTTTAAATTAACTATTTGCTTCCTGTTGCTTAAATAGTTTTCAATTAATTTTAAAGAGTTGGCCCTGATGCCATATTTTTCTAATTTGTCAAGAAGAATACTGTGATTCACCGTGTCAAACGCTTTTGACAGATCTAATAATATTAAGCATGAGGTGTGATGATTGTCACGCAAATTTCGAAGTTTGTTTATTACATCAGAAATGACGTGACTTGTCGAGTGTTTTGCTCTAAAACCAAATTGTTGTTTGGCTAAAATGTGATTGATAAAGTAATTATTCAATCGATGATAGATAATTTTTTCAAATACTTTCGAGAAAGGTGAGAGAATAGAAATAGGGCGATAGTTTGTACTTTTGTAGCTGTGGCCACTTTTGTGCAGTGGTGTAACTTTAGCAATTTTAAGTTTTGATGGAAAGACACCTTTCGAAATACATTTATTAAATATCTTAGATGACAATAATCAAGTACATTCGGCAGTCATTTTTAAAAACTTAATCGGAATATTTTCAATTCCAACGGTTTTTTTTCATTTAATTTCATCAATTCTAGATAAACTTCTTTTTCGGTGCAAGGTGTGCAGAAAAATGATTTTGGTAATAATTCAATATAGCTGTGAATATTGGAGCCCTCGGATGAATTGTTGGTACTTATCTTCGATGCCATATTAGGACCAATATTCACAAAAAAGCTGTTCAGTTCGTCGCATATTTCTTTCTCGTCTGTAAGAATAGCATTCTCATCTGTTATTAGTTTCCTTATTGAGTGCTTTTGTTTACCATTTCGCTGCAAAATTTGGTTGATTAATTGCCATTGTTTTGAAAAATTTTGTTTATTCATTTTTATCATTGCATAATAATAATTTTGTTTGGCAGTTCTTTTCACACTTGTCAGAACATTCGAATATTTTTTGTAGGTGTCAATTAAGGTCGAATCATTTTTCTTGTAACACAGTTTAAACATGGCATTTTTCTTTTGAGTCGATCTTAAAATACCCTTATTTATCCATGGCTTATTGCTCAATTGGAGTTCCTTTCTCGTTTGAGTTCGAAGCGGAACATGAGCATCTACTGCTTTAGAGAAATTGTGCAAAAATTCGTCGAAGATAGTATCTGCATTACAATTAACACCAATCACGAAACAGTTATTTTTCTGAGATACTAAGTTGTTTATGTCATCCAAAAAGTTTTCTCTATCAAAATGTTTCATATCGCGAATTAACTGTTTGTTATGTCTAGTCAGTGATTTAAATCCTAAACAACAGAACGTTGGTAAATGATCAGATACATCGAACGTAAGAATTCCTCTATTTGTTATTTGATTTGTCATGTTTGAATACATGTGATCTAGTAAGGTTGCACTGTAAGGTTTTTTGGAAGCGGAAGCGCTAAAAAAACCTTGCAGTGGAAGCGCTAAATAGGTTAGCTGGTTAGGTTTGGTTAGGATTAGATTCCGGTTAGGGTTACGGTTGTAACTGAACCGAACCCTAACTAAATTTAACCCTAACCAAACGAACCGAACCTGGGGGCTGATACTAGACGTTATCCCCTGCCACATACGGCAAAATAGCCAATGCCTTAAAAGAAAAAATAATGAGTATCAACTATCATTGCTTACATGAAAATATTGTTTGCCACAAGTGAAGAATTTATAGCTCCGAGTATCTTTGAATCATACTAGCCTACTATTGCCATTTGCCACACCAAGTGACGCAGGACAAGGTTTCCAATTTGCTTTATTTCATGATCGTATCTCGGCTAATAGCCGTAGAACTGAAGGGTAAAAATGAAGAAACCAATCAATTAACTATACCATAACTCTGGTTGCCTATAAAAGTGATATTAAAGCTGAATAGGTTACGGTTGGTCCTACACTCCTATGCTATAGCTATATAGGCCATGTTTTGCTGACTACGGTATCATTAACTCTTACCAACTATACAGTGTATTTGGAGCTTGTTTGAATTAAGCCGCACCTTATAGCCTACCGTTATAACAGGCAGATATATGTATCATGCTTAAATTACTCTCCATCCACTGATCCAGTATCATGCTTCAATTACTCTCTCTCTTCACATCTCTTATGACGACAGTATCACATCATAATTGAGTACAGTAGTTTCTATCTCAATTTACATTACTATATACCGAAATTATAATCAGGGATGTGGAAGCGGTATATTTGCAAACAGCTTCCGCTTCCACACCTTCCGCTTCCATAAAAATTCACCAAAATTTTGCCACTAAAATACGACCAGTGCGTTGGTAGCCAATAGCGTAAACCGTAGCTTGTTTTCCAACACGCTGAAAGCTCTTGATCAAGCTTTAGCAAGCGTTTTTTTATAGATATTAATTTGCAAAAAGCAAACAAAAGTGTAAAAGAATGATTGAGTCAAAATCTTGGGAGTCTTTTACCACAACTTTACTACGAAACTTACTTCTTTCATTAGGAAAATGTTGATACACAGCACTCAGTGGCATGGCAAAAATTTTTAAAGGGTGGGAAGGGGCATAATTTCCACATTGTGTTCAAGCGTATTTTTTTCAGCAAAACTAATTTGAAGCTCATTGAAAAACAAGGAAGGTTTTTGGGGGGTCCGGGGGCATGCTTTCCCGGAAATTTTTGAAAACGTACATGATCTAATGGCTATTTTAGTACTTTTTGAAGAATTTTCAGCCAAATTTTGTTTTAATTTTTTGACCCTAATTCTGAGTGCTTCGCCAAATATGATGCATTTTGTTCGCGCATTTTCGATTTGTGCGTGCTTAAGGCTTATTGCTATCGAGGAGGCTCGAAATTATGAAAAAATTATAAGTTACATCAAAAACATTTTCCAAAACGACTGGTGGGAGGAGGCATACCCCTCATCTTACCCCCCCCCCTTTAGGTCCGCCCCTGGCCCTAAGCTACAAACACTATCAAAAGAGTCTGGCATATTTCAGTCACATGGCACCATTAATTTTGTTGTATTTTTATTAAAAGACAAAGTCAAGAGGAGAGGACCGGGGGTGACGGCACAACGCCCCCCTTAATACGCTCCTGACAGCACTCCATCTATTTTGTGACATGATTATAATTGGAAAAGAATCAAGTATTGCTTTTAGCGCTTTTTAAAACTTGAAAAAACTAAAAGAAAAAGCGATTTTACGTTGGTACTATCTGAAAGTTAGGCGAAGAGTATTGGCCTATGGTGAGATTTGATTCCATCCATGTGAAGCTAACATTGTAAAATAATGTCTAATAAATTGAATAAAATATAATATCTAATAAGTCATTTACAGTATGCTTTTTTGAATGATGTGGAAGCGGCATACTTTTCGCGCTTCCGCTTCCATCAAAATATGACCGCTTTCGCTTCCACATCCCTGATTATAATGCTCTTTGACTACAGTGTACCGGTACTATGTTTATTTTTTTGTACTGGCACATAAACGCGTGGTTTGATTCGTTCAAGTGTTTTTATTTTTTGTATTTTGTTTTTATTTTGAACTGTAAACTGCTTTGCTGTTCTTGGTGGGGTGGCTGCTGACTCGATGACCATTGTGTCTTTTCGCTGCCTCCTTGCCAAGCGACTGTATTGCGTTGCTTGTCAAAAATAAAAATTGAATTGAACTGAACTGTATGACAAGCACAAGGACCGCTAGTGAGTTATTAGTAGGAGTTAGGGCCTATCCTTAACCCCGCAACCTAACCCCCCGAACCCAAACCCTAATCCCGGCTTAATTCAAACAAGCTCCGTATATTTTTGACACTGGGTAGTGTTTATTTTGCCAATACCGTCAAAACACTGATTGGCCAAAAATTTTAGGTTTGTAGGTTAACCGGTGCGTATACATCATACGCATGACTGTTGATAGGCTTGCATCCATTTCCACACCCGGTTTAGTATCTTACTATCGACGGCACTATCAGTATCCAATCAGTATCTTACTGCTAACGGCAAAATAGACACTTCCTATATTTTTTATTTTGGCCTAGCTTCAATTCTTATACCGGTACCAGGCGCTCGGCACAAGCGGAAGTGCGAAGGGTTTTGTGTATGTGTTGTTCGTCATGTATGTCCCACAACAGCGTTCAATCATTCGTGATTGAAAATTGTAATGGGCCGACAATTGAAAATGGCCTAAACAATGTGTGCTTGCACCAGCTGTCCCGTACCTTTACCTTTATACCGGTATCAGTTCTACACTTTTCTGCTTTTCTCTTTAGCCTTTAGCTCATAAGCACAACGTCTACTGCCTAGCAAGATTTCAATTTCATCCCCTTACTTTCATAGCCAAGCTGAATTAACTTAGCAGACCAGCCTAGCAAAACCAGTAGCAATTGCCGAACTTCATCAATCAATCCTCATGCTTCAACCAGGCAATGAAGCTACATTATAACATGACGTCACTCAAGGTGTTCACTTTTCAAAGCTTGGTCATAGTTTTTGGAAATTCTATTGTAGTTTTCTTTAGTTAACGAATTAATCTTCCGTAGAGGGTAAAGTTTATTTTTCTCCTTAAGTAGCTTACGTATCTGAAGTGGACGTTTAGGAGAAATATTTGAAGATTTTTTGTGTGGGACATAATGATCAATGACGAAGTGTAAGTGACGTATAAGAGTATCATATAGAGTTTGCACATTGTCATTGCAAGAAGATATGACGGAGCTCCAATCAATGGCAAGGAGTTTGGTACATATGGTATCATAGCAGGCATTTTTGAAATCAGCTTTATCTGAAGCAGTAGAAGTAACCAAATTAACTTCAAACAAAAGCCAGAGTGATCACAGGTGTGGGCAAGAGGAGGGCAGATTTCATGAGACAAAAGATTAGAGGATGAAACAACATCACAAAGAAGCAGGTCAAGAATGTGACCGGTATTGCAAGTATGCTCTTGTATAACTTGCATAAGATTAAGGCGTCTGCATAAACAAATGAAAAAATCAGATGTAAGACCACCAAGACTTACTGGAACAGACCAGTCGATGTTAGGAAGATTAAAATCACCACAGATAAAATGAGGGTTGTTGGAAAAACCACGCCCCAAAACTAAGCGTCCAGGGGAGCCCTTAAGACCTTTACCTCTCAATATTCACAAATAAAATATACTTGGAACTGAAGTATATTCAGGCTGATTCTTCATAAAATAAATCATAAAAATATACTGAGAGGCAAAAACTCACCGAGGTTCACTCAAATAAATCAAAATAACTCAGCAGAAATAACATCTGTTATCCAAGCCCAACAATTCGATTCCGCTACAATTCGGTAAAACACACTGGAAGTAATTAATCGAAAACACAAAAACGGGTGGCTCTAGGGGAAATTTGCCAAACTGTGAAAGAGTGCGATTGCTTAATGATTTCGGTGCAAGCTAATAAAGACGCCAAGACGTTGTGTAATTCAGGAAGCCGAATGATTACTGCCAAGTCAAAATTGCGAAATCCAAATTCTTGTGAAGGGTGGAAGCGCTAACAAAATAAACCTAGGTTCGGTTCCCAATGACGTATCAAATTTATAATTTCCTGACTGTGCGGGAACATAGCGGCCCCTTGAAACAAAACAAAAAGTGAGGTTTCAACACAAAAACACAAGTCCAGCACAGCAATCTTCACCAAAGGATAAATAATTCAGTTGCTAATATATAAGTGCACAAGTAAAACCTCGGTAAGGCGGTACGCCAATCAAGAACATAAACAATACGGTTGTATTAAATGAACGACAATAACAATAAAAACACCAATCACTTTCACAGAAAATTAGCATAATAGGCCTACGCATAACAAATTTAATTCACAGTTCAAACAGGGGCAATCTTGGAAAGGTCTCTAAGAATATATTCAACTTCCCCGGACCCAGAATGTTTCAACACTGCCACGGTAGCCCGGCGGACAATTTCTTTTCCCTTCCTTATCTGCGGGTGTACTGCATAGATTCGCCCCAATCTATAAGCACCACGTTTTGAGAAATCTGATGCGTCTCCCACCAAAACTAACTGACCGGGAGCAAGATTTTCCCTGGTCACCCTCCATTTGCCACGCCCCTGTAAAGTAGGAAGATACCCCTTCACCCAGCTAAGCCAAAATTTGTGAGCCAAAGTGGCGTTATAAGTGAAGTCTCGGCGAAGGTCTCCCCGGTCGTGAAACGTGTTCAGAGGAGTATTGGGGGCAAGTCCCTGACCCAGAAATGAAGATGGAGTGATAGGCATTAAATCATTAGGCCTACTACTCAAAATGGTAAGAGGCCTATCATTCACGATGCGCACTGCGTCAGAGGTAAAAGTTTGAAGTTCTATCAGAGAAGGTTTACGTCGCGCCTCTCCTGCGACAGACTCCAAGGCCTTTTTAAACAATTTTACCATGATTTCCCAACTACCTCCGTGGCTGCTAGCATAAGGGGAATAAAAACCCAATTAATGCCCCTTTTACGCAGAGAATTATGGAATTCAGTAGATCCAATTAAAGAAGGAAGTCGGTCGGCAGCGGCCCTAAAGGTACTTCCGTTGTCAGAAAAAACTGTATCGATGGCCCCCCTCAGGTTGACAAAACGAGAAAAGGCCAGCAAAAAACTGTTTAAGTCAAGACTGGTAACTATCTCGACGTGTATGCACCGAGTACACAGGCAAGTAAAAAGCAAACCCCAGGCCTTGCAGTTGCTGCGGTTCTGTTTAAACGAAAGAGGGCCCAAATAATCGATCCCACAAAATTTAAAAGGTTTATTTGTGGCAGTGACCCGACACGCTGGAAGGTCACCCATCAGTTGTCGAATCGGAGTAGCTTTCCTGCGAGCGCATTCACTACAATCAGCAAGAAAACGTTTGATGTTCGCCACTCCATAAATAACCCAAAAGCGTTGCCGGATTTTCATTAGCGTGTAAGAAGGGCCAGCATGGCTAGCCAATTCATGTTCATGCAAAGTAATCAGTCTAGTTAACGCGTGCTTACCGGGCAAAATAAGTGGGTGTTTACAATCAACAGGTAACTCGGCGTTTTCAAGTCGCCCGTCTACCCGAAGTAACAAATCGTCGTCAACGCAAGGTCTCAAATCACGCAAAGCTCGCAATTCCGCCACTCGCCTCATTTCCTCTGCATTTGACGCACTTTGATTAATCTTTTTTAAAATATTGTCGAAGGCATCTGGCGAATCGCGTTTTAGCATCCCCACAGCGGCCCCGAAGCGACCAGATTGAACATACTTAACAATGTCCACAAGCGCATTCTCGAGCAAGCCAGCATTTATCACGGGTCTCTTATAAGCCACCTTTTTAATTTTAGCAAACAAGGTCTGCTTAACAATGAGCCAATAACACCAACGTTTCTTCAATGTGTACAAATCAGGTGAGACTTCAATAAGACGATCGAGAGTAAAGGCATTATCATTACCACAATCGCCCAAAATATTTCCATCGACATAAATCCTCTTTACCGACACTGCAGCAGAAGGGCAGCGAGTTTCCAAACCATTATTCGACAAAAATGCAGGATCACTCAACCAAACCGAATGATTAGACGATTTTTTAAAACTATCTTCCCGGGTTCCAATATCAGCCGGGTTAGCTAACGTATTCACGTAACTCCAAGATTCGGCTGAGGCCACAAAATGAATTTTATCTACGCGTCGCTTAACGAAACGCGGCAAATGAAGGTCAGGATTAACAATCCAACGCAGAACCACCTGGGAGTCGGTCCAGAAGTGAAGACTGCAGTCAAGATGCCGCAGCGACTCAGACACCGACTGCATCAACTCCGAGCAAATCACCGCAGCCTCCAGCTCCTTTCTCGAAATCACCCAGCCACTCTGATTAGCCAAAACAACTCTGGATTTTCCCTGAATGAATGCAACGCAAGATTGCTCACGATTCACCACTCGGCGTAAATACACAACTCAAAGCGGAGTTGGACGCATCAGAAATCCGTGAAGTTGATACTCAACACTGCTCGTCCCTACCTCCAATGAAGTCTCAGGGAATAAACAGCGAGGCACAGAGTACTCCAAAAACGGCTCAACCGACGCAGCCCAAGCTCTCCACTCACTCAAAACGTCATCAGGCATCAGCGGTACAGGAATTTCGTAGCGCCCCTCAACAAACTTAACCTTCGACTCTACCAAATTTCGAGCGGTTTCCTCGTTCCTAGAAGGCTGAATAATTTCGTCCTCAAGCCCCTGTTTTCTCAAACACTCTTTCAAATCTGAAACTTCACTCCGGAGACGTTCACACTCGCAAACAGACAAAGACGACTCGTCAGCAACAAATGCCTTACGGGCAAGACAGTATTTCGAATTCTCTTCAGTTTTCCCACCACTCGCAATAGGACCCAGTCTGGTCAACACATAATTAGGGTCCTCGGGACACGCACCTTCACGTTCCTCTAACACGACCAACAACTCCTTATTCGACTGCCCAATCAAAACATCAATTTTATTTCGCTGGGGGATCGTCGGAATATCAACACCCTCAAAATGTTTTAGATGTCCGACTTCCACGGCATGGGGAAGGCTTTCTCCCTCCGCCGCAAAATCCGGGACCACCAACGCGTCACATATAGAATATACCTCATCATTAGAAAGAGATTGCAACTCAAAATTAGTAAGACCGCAGCTTTTAGTGGCCTGGTCGGCAAGCGTGCGGATAGTTACGGATTCATTTTCCACTCCTAATCCAAGTTCATTTTTCACTCGTTCAGAAACCAACGTGGCTTGCGAGCCGGTGTCATGCTGCGCATATACAAGTGCCGACTTTCCTGTCCGGGGATTAATGACTCTAACAGCGCTAGTCCGAAGTAAAACCCCACTGAAATCAGGTGCCACCTTTCTAACAGAAATCTGCCTGTAACCATCTAAGGCGTCATCCCCTTCTGTAATACCGGTTCCAACATCACTATCGATACTCGCGACAGCGGCCCCCACGTTATCAGATTTTAACGGTACAAAAACATCGTGCAGGGCGCTAGCATGCTTATGAACACTACTTTTACACTTCGAATCAAGCCACAAACATTACTTTTCATGCCACAAACATTACACTTCGAATCAAGCGAACACTTACGAGCCACGTGTCCTACAGAAAAACAATTCAAACATCTACCGGCGTTTATCACAGCTTGTTTTTTGTCCTCTTTAGACAGGCCACTAAACACAGAGCAATTATTCAAAAAATGCCGGGACACAGAATCATTACATACAAAGCAAAGGGGCGGCGTTCGATTCCCACGCGAGTTACGACTACGTTGAGTGTCTTTACCTTCAACTGATAGCCCTGACGCAACAGCAACCCTTTTCTCACTACGAACCTTAGCTGTAACGGCAACTTGGCGAACTCGCGCACTGCCACGCCCATCTCCAATTCCACGTGACTTATCCTTCCCGTCCGATCTAAAGAACGTTCGAGCATAATCCGAAGACACGACGTTTAATTCATGTTGAATGAACTCACGCAGGGACTCAAAACTAGGACGGTTAAGATGAAGGTTCAAGCGCGACAAATAGTCGAGGTAACGCCTTTTAAGGGTCCCAGGAAGCCGATTTGCCACATCCAATAAAAGTTGCCCAGAGAGCCTTTCGTACTCGTCATAAGCGTAAGCAAAAACTTCAAGCATATTCAACTCTTCGTTAAACACTTTAAGAGACTCAACATTGAAGCTAACAACCGGTCCCTTACGAATGTCAACAATTATAGGTTCAGTAGTAAGCCCACCTGGCACACCATAACGCTGCTTTAAACGACTGAGTGCCATCTCAATACGTTGGGACGTGGACAAACTTTTCATAGGCGCAATGAAAATATTAATCATTTCACGAGGCTGGCCAACACATGAAGCTCTCAAAGCCTCCAGCCTTTGATCGTCACTAGGTGCCTCATTCATGACTGTACGTATTTGATTTTCATAAAAAACGTAAGCGATATTGCTGCCATTATAACCGATTTGACTCGCCAGGTTGAGATATTCATTTCGCCCTTGACGGTCGAGATACGTTTGGAATACAGACACATCATTTACACCGCAGTCCTTACTTTCCGAAATCATTAAGCAATCGCACTCTTTCGCAGTTTGGCAAATTTCCCCTAGAGCCACCCGTTTTTGTGTTTTCGATTAATTACTTCCAGTGTAGGCCTACAATAAATATGGGACGAAAATAGCTTAAGGAGGAAAAAAAGCCGCTGTAAATCTCAAAACTGGACGTTTCGACAACATAAATTCAGCTGTCATCATCAGCAGTGTATGCAAGGCAGTACAAAACTGTAAGAACTAGAATTTACAATTCTAGCTACAAGTAATAGCATAACCCAGGCAACGGGTCAAAATAAGTATTATAATTATAACGTCATAAACCAAAAGCTAATAAAAAGACTGACGGAGTTAAATCAACAATTAAATAAGTAAAGAGGAGCGGATTTGGAGTCAACGTTAAGCAATGGCTCATATTTTTGAATAAAAAGTGACTCAAGAATTAATAAGCGTGCAGAATCACCAGAGCTACTAAGAATGTTCGGTTTGGCAAAGTCCACTTTATGGTCAGGATTGTCCATTAAATGTCGGCACACCTCGGATTTATCCGAACTGGAATGCTCCTTAAGTCTGTTAATAAGATTACGTCTAGTCTGTCCTATATAGCTAGAACCACAAGAACACGTTAATTTATATACAACCCCATATTTCATCAAGGTCTTTTGCTGATCTTTCAGACGAAAGTTATGTCCGATGTTCCAGGTGGTGTCGATAATCCGTAGAATAACTCGGTTCCATGTATGCTTTTCCACTAAGGCGGACAGCTCTTTTTTGAGTTGCATTGACATGTCACCTAAAAAGGGCAACCGAGCAATAACTGTTCTACAATTTTTACGTTTTTCAAGGTGACTCAACATCTTGTCATATTTGCGATTAAAAAATCTCCTGACACAACTATCTAAAAAATAAGCAGGATAGCCATTGCGACCAAGCATAACCTTGATATTATCCATCTCTGAACAAATGCTTTCATAAGAACTACAGATCTTGTAAGCACGATCGAGCAAACAATTGACCAAGTTATATTTATAGCGGCGTGGTACAAAGCTGCTCCATTTGGAATATAAGCCAGCGTTGGTCGGTTTGCGAAATGTACTGGTTGTAACTGTCGTTGAACTGTTATCTACTATTACTTGTAGTTAGTTACTTGTAGTTAGTTGGGTTATGCTATTACTTGTAGTTAGAATTGTAAATTCTAGTTCTTACAGTTTTGTACTGTCTTGCATACACTGCTGATGATGACAGCTGAATTTATGTTGTCGAAACGTCCAGTTTTGAGATTCACAGCGGCTTTATTTTTCCTCCTTAAGCTACTTCCAGTGTGTTTTACCGAATTGTAGCAGAATCGAATTGTTGGGCTTGGATAACAGACGTTATTTCTGCTGAGTTATTTTGATTTATTTGAGTGAACCTCGGTGAGTTTTTGCCTCTCAGTATATTTTTATGATTTATTTTATGAAGAATCAGCCTGAATATACTTCAGTTCCAAGTATATTTTATTTGTGAATATTGAGAGGTGAAGGTCTTAAGGGCTCCCCTGGACGCTTAGTGTTGGGGAAGGTCTAAAGGTGAAGGTCTTAAGGGCTCCCCTGGACGCTTAGTGTTGGGGAAGGTCTAAAGGTGAAGGTCTTAAGGGCTCCCCTGGACGCTTAGTGTTGGGGCGTGGTTTTTCCAACATAAGATTCGAGCATAATCCGAAGACACGACGCTTAATTCATGTTGAATGAACTCGCGCAGGGACTCAAAACTAGCACGGTTAAGATCGAGGTTCAAGCGCGACAAATAGTCGAGGTAACGCCTTCAAAGGGTCCCAGGAAGCCGAATGGTTACTGCCAAGTCAAAATTACGAAATCCAAATTCTTGTGAAGGGTGGAAGCGCTAACAAAATAAACCCAGGTTCGGTTCCCAATGACGTATCAAATTTATAATTTCCTGACTGTGCGGGAACAAGGGTGTTTAGTAGTATGACACTCAACAAGGCAATTGCAGGCCTCAGTAAAAGAAGAAAGAGAGTCGGTAGTGCTGGGGGGTATGTAGAAACAGGATAGACGAACACAAGATTTTATGCCGAACACATCAATACAAAGATACTCAAAACGTTTGTTATCACTAAAACAGGGTACATGTTGAATTACTTTCAAAGAACATTTATACAGAAGTAACACACCACCTCCTTTACTATAACATCTGTCATCACGTAGGACATTGAAACCTTGGCAATCAATTAAAGAGTCTGTTATGTTAAGGTGAAGCCAGGACTCGGTAATAAAAAGTAAATCAATATCATAGCAAGAATTAACTAGAAAAGCATTGAGATTGTTGAGCTTATTGACAACTGATCGGGCATAAAAACAAGCAATTTTTAGAAAAGATTGATCAGCATTCAGAATCTGAACTTGATTCTGATTGGCTAGTGTCATTCTCTGCTCTGAAAATCTTGGCCCAGAAATCCTGGGCAGAATATTGAAAGAATTGTTTAGCAGATTTTTCTAAAATTTTGTTATTTTTAATAATTAAATTAGTTCCACCTTTATTTTTTCTTTCATTCAATTCAGCAATGAGTTTTCGCCTCTCATTTCTTTCCATCACTGTGCGGTTCAAGGATACAAAAATAGGAAAACATTGATTTTCTTTGAATAATTTAAGTCCCTTCGTGGCCTTTAATATTTCCCATTTGATTTTTTCGTTTTTAAGTTTGATTAGGAAGGGACGAGGTTTATCTGCTCTTTTATTTCCTAAACGAAATGCTTTCACAACATCACCGCTACAAAACTTTATCATACTTCGCAGCATCAATTTAACCATATCACAGTCATCCTTGAGTTGGTCTTCGAGATCAGCATGGTCTGATTCGGGAATACCAAAAAAGAGCAAATTATTTTTTCTCCGCAAACGATCATCTTCTTGTTGTTGCTTGAGTTTTTTTGCAATAGAAGGAAAGTAATCAAGTTTTTTGTTTAAGTTTTGAAGGATTTCCTGTTGATCCTGATGAACTTTATGATTTTCTGATTTTAAGACTTCAGAAAATGATTTTTTTATATCTTGACACTGGTAGTTATGCATTTTTTCACAACAGTCTTTAACAATGGTGGGAATACATTTTAACACCACAGACTCAACTTCTTTGGCCAAATTTCTATTCTCATCAGGCTTGGTGGCATGAGCCGGTTTTAATAGTGGATTGTTGGTGACAATACACAATGAGCAAACCCAAAAACAAGATTTACAGAATTGAATATCTTTTTTTGAGTTGCAATCACCTAAACCTGCACATGATGTATGCCACCAGGATTCACAGTTATCTTTAGTGCATTGAATCCACTGCGAGCCGAGTTTAGCTTCTTGACAGGCAATGCATATCTCCAATTTCATACCAGCAGATTAATTAGATTGGTCACAAGAACTTGAAGGATTCTTTTCATTAGTCATTTTCACAGTATTGTTGCACAACACCCATCTATTATCTTATTCAAGTTGCTTATTTCAAATATCCTTATTCAAATAGAATATTAACTTATTCAAATAGAATCTATTCAATACTATGCCATACTATTCCACTTTATGCCATACTATTCCATCATTAAAGTGTTCTCTATTTATAGAATAGTATAACATACCATATGGAATAGCATAACAACATACTATGGAATAATATAACATACTAGAATAGTAAGCTTATAACATACTATTCCATAATCAGATAATTAGAGAAACCGCTAGTTTTAGGGGTAGTCAGCTAAGCGATGTGGAATTATTTGTGTACGGCAATTTAGTGTTTTAATGCTGACTACAAACAGACAAAGCAGTCTTGCAGTAAGCCTTTGTGGATTGCAGATAGGCTGACTTAGTCCACCAGCTACTGAACCAGCATTTCTTCATTGTACATAGGCCAATATTATAGCGAAAAATTTGAATTTAAAATATTTGTAATCCCACTTCTTCAGTGCTGGAAGTTAAGCTTGTGAGTTATACATTACAAGTTAGTTAGTTGCATATTTATCCTCCTATCACGAGAAAGCGATCAATGCGCTATACGAGCTCGCTTAGGAGTTGCCAGCCATCTGTCTACCACACCAAGATGGGTGAATCCCGCTAAGTGCCTTTCCCAACGGCACAACAAGTAAACTTGCCAGCTTGTTCTCCACACTGTCTCTTTAATGCTGAGCGTCGAGCAGGGAAGCTGTGAATAGCAATTTTAAAGTCATTGGTTTGACCCGACTCGGAATCAAAACCCGAGTCTACAGCTCAAGAGAAAGACGCTCCATACCACTATACCACTCGGCCATCTGAGCTGTACTAAGCAGTGGGCACTTCTACAGACAGAGCTTAGGATCAGTGTACTCTTTCCTTTTGAACTGCAGTATTTGGTTCTGTCAAAATAACTACCGGTACATTACAATTTTAAATTGTTTTTCAACTTTCGTGTACGGTAGGTATTGGTACGCATCAAAGTTGAATTGAATTCATTTGAACAGTTTCACATGTCCAAAATGAAATTTAAATCTTGATATTCAGTCAGTGTGTTTATATGAAAATACAACTTGGGTATCTCTGAAGTGCCTGAATTTCAGAAGGGCATGAGCATTAGCAATTGATCTTTTTCTGCTTCTTCCCAAGTACTTGGAAATGTTTCAAACCACTGAGCAGTTGCAGCGCTGCGGTAAAATAGCCTTCTGAACTATTTGTTCATTTCCCTTCCTAAACAAACACTTTTGCGTAAAAACAGGAGTCGAACAGGAGCAGGAGTATAAAAAGTAGTCATTGACCAGGAGCAGGATCAGGAGTCTGGTTGGTCAAAACAGGATCAGGAGTCCAAAAAAGGCGACTTCGTACACCTCTGAACTGAGGCTGTGAGGTGCCCATGTTGCCATTTTTTAAGTAGACTATACCAGTATGCTGTATGTATTTTTTTAGTTTAGCAAGAAAACAGGAAAAAAAAAGACAGTGACAGCCGTCTTAGTTTGTTTCAAAAAAAAAACTTAAAAACAAAAACGAGAGATGGCAATACGGGTACCTCAACCTAGAACAAACAGAGAAACCTTCATTTTATGAAAACAATGACGTAAGCTTATCATATTGGTACAGTACCTGTAGTCTAACCAAAATTTTTGTTCCGAACACCAAGCACAGAAACAGTGGCGATTTTAAGGAGAGGGGGCCAGAAGAGGCCATGACCCCCCCAGATTTTTGCCTGGCCCCTCAGTTGTAACAAGCTCATGTAGCTTATGACATTTGCTGCCTCCTTGCCAAGCGCCTGTATTGCGTTGCTTGGCAAAAATAAAAATTGAACTGTTACTGAACTGACCTGAACTATGACAGGGTAGGCTATGAAAATATTCTGCCGGTTATTGATTGACCAACCTCAGAGTTAGACATTTGTTGTCTTACTATATAACAGCTGAGATGGCCGAGTGGTATGGAGCGTCTGTCTCTTGAGCTGTAGACTTAGGTTTGATTCCGAGTCGGGTCAAACCAATGACTTTAAAATTGCTATTCACAGCTTCCCTGCTTGACACTCAGCATTACAGGGACAGTGTAGAGAGCAAGCCGGCAAGTATACTTGTTGTGCCGATGGGAAAGGTACTTAGCGGGATTCACCCATCTTGGTGTGGTAGACAGATGGCTGGCAACTCCTAAGCGAGCTAGTATAGCGCTTTGATCGCTTTCTCGTGAAAGGAGGATAAACATGCATCTAACTAACTTTGCTTCTTAGTTTACTAGGCTTTGTGAATCTTGCATAGTTTGCTTCGGTCTTTGTCTTCGCTGTTCAGTAAAATAGGTTAGTGCATTTATTGCATCACACAGTTCCATCTAAATCGTAAAATCGCTATCACAAGTGGTTAAGTCGTAAAGCAGCCAGTGCAGATCAAAGAAGCTGTTACAGCCTGATAGGAATGAGTGAAGAGGAATAAAGATCTGAATAGATCAAAATCTTATGTATTGATATCGTGTCGTTGGTACGTGGCTAATCAGCTAATCAAAATTTAAGTGACGTTTCGAATTTTTTGCCGCCTAATTAGTCATGTAGGCCTACCGGTATTTTTTATATTTTTTTGTTGAAGCCTAATCAACATAGCTCCAACATAGTGAGCCCCAACATAGCTGAGTGTGTCGTTGACTGGGTAACACTGGGAGGATGTGTTTGTCTTCTAAAACTAAGGCTGCAGGAGCAATCTCTGTGCATCTTGCAGGTGTACGCACCTAACATAGAATCACAGTACGAAGCCTTTCTGGAGGAAGTTGAGGTGGCATTGGAAAAAGCAACTTCATCAGAATCCCTTGTCCTTTTGGGCGATTTCAATGCACATGTGGGCATCGACAATGCAACCTGGAAAGGTGTTATTGGGCAACATGGTAACCCTGACATTAACAAGAACGGAAGGTGATTATTGCAGTTCTGTGCCACCAATGGGCTGTGCATAATGAACACATTTTTTCAGCACAAAAGAATTCGTAAGTACACCTGGTGCAGAGACTCTCTGGGACAACGCTCCCTGATTGATTTTTGTATCGTTTCGGCGGACTTGTTTTCTACCGTGTTCGATGTTCGTGTGAAAAGAGGGGCTGAGTTGTCAACTGATGACCACCTAGTTGTCTGCACTTTGAAAGCATTAAAACTCTGAAAAAACGAAAGATTTTTTGACCATGAAAAACTTATCGAATCAAATGGGAATCATTGGCTGACAAAGAGGTACGAACTACATTTGCAGGCAACATTGCATGTAAGTTCAAAGAACTTCCGACCTCTACTGAAGACATTGAAACTGAGTGGTGTTTGTTTCAAACAGCAGTCATTGCGTCTGCTACTAACTGTTGTGGACGTAAGCGTGTTGGAGGGACGAAGAGTAGCGAAAAAAGAACTCCTTGGTGGAACCAAGAAGCTAGAAAAGCTATTTGTGCGAAAAAAGTGGCCTATATGGCCTGGCTTGCAAATAAGTCATCACTCGAACTTCGTTCGCAGTACTCAGAAGCACGTAAGGCGGCAGCCACAAAAGTTAAACCGTCTGAGGAAAGGGCCTGGAAGGAATTTGAAGAAAGGTTAGACGACGATTTCAAAACGGCAAACAAAGTGTTCTGGCAGACCATTCGCCGTTTGCGTAGAAAACGATTTCGAGCCGCTCTCTTTATCAAAGATTCAAATGGTGTGACTCTGAAAGATCAAGATGCTATTTTGAATTGGTGGAGAGACTGCTTTAGTGATCTTTTAAACCCAGTTGATGCAACACCGATACAAATTCGCGAGGAGCAGATTGGGGAAGATATTCAAATAACCGAAGCAGATATAAATGCAGTAATCAAATCATTGAAAACTGGAAAAGCACCTGGTGAGGATGATTTCAGACCTGAAATGTAAAAAGCAATGAACATATTATTTGGTTTTCGTTGGCTGACTCGTATTTGTAAGGTGGTACGTAGTACTGGGGAAGCACCAAAGCAATGGCAAACTAGTGTGATAATACCTATCCACAAGAAAGGAGACAAGAGAAAATGCACCAATTATAGGGGCATATCTCTCATCAGTGTCCCGGGTAAGGTCTATGCCAAATGCCTTGAAAAGAAATGCTGTGAAATAGTCGAGCCTAAATTAACGGATGCTCAGTGTGGCTTTCGTCCTGGCCGAAGCACAATGGATCAGATCTTTGCCTTTCAGCAAATCTTTGAGAAGTCGTGGCAATATGCAAAAGAGATCAATGCATGTTTTGTTGATCTTAAAAAAGCATATGATCGCATTCATAGAGACAAGCTTTGGGTGGTGCTGTTGCAGTATGGCATTGATGGCCAGTTACTAACTGCCATTAAGTCGCTGTACATGCATTCCGAGGTCTGTGTTCGTGTTAACAATGCAACGACGAAACCTTTCAGAGTAAGTGTGGAACTACGGCAAGGCTGCTCTCTTTCACTTATTCTGTTTCTTATTTATGAGGATAGAATAGGTAAGAAGAGTGAGTCTTGTGGCGGAGTAAAGATCGGTGAATGCACTGTACAACGTCTGTTATTTGCAAATGATCTTGTGCTGCTCAACTCTACCCAAAATGATCTCCAGCAAGCTCTTGACAGGTTTTTGGATGCATGCTCTGTTGTCGGAATGAAAATCAGTACAACAGAAACAGAAACCATGTGCCTGTCCAGATAACCAAAGCATTGCTCTTTCCAAAGTGATGGAGTACCACCAAAACAGTCAGAGAAATTCAAGTACCTCGGCGTCTCATTCACAAGTGACGGCAGACAAAATAGCGAATTGGATATCCGCATCAGAAAAGCAAGTGCAGTAATGCACCAGCTCCACCGATCAGTGGTACTGAAACGGGAGCTTTGTACCAAGGCAAAACTATCCATTTTCAGATCGGTCTATGTTCCTGTGCTGACTTATGGCCATGAGAGTTGGATCTTGAATGAGAAAGTGAGATCTCGAGTTCAAGCAGCCGAAATGGGATTCTTTAAAAGAATTAGCGGTTTGACCTTGTTAGACAGGGTTAAAAATGCAGATATTCGTGAATCTCTAAACATCGAATCGCTGCTTTTCCGACTAGAAAGATCGCAATTGCGTAGGTATGGACATGTGACACGAATGTCCCAGGAAAGAACAGCCATAAAACTTCTCTGTTCAACACCGATTGGTCGAAGGCCTAGAGGCCGTCCCAGAACTCGATGGCGAGATTACGTAGAAGATCTTAGTTGGTCTCGCCTTGGCATCCCAGCAGAGCATCTGTCCTTTGTTGCACAGGATCGAGATGCTTGGAGGCTCCAACTCGAGCTGCTGCCCCCGCGACCCCCCAAGGATAAGCGGGTCCAGAAAACTGATTGATTGATTGATTGATTGATTGAAGCCTAATCAGTTTTGTTGAAGCTCAGATGGCCAAGTGGTACAGAGCGTCCGTCTCTTGAGCTGTGGACTTGGGTTTGATTCCGAGTCTGGTCAAACCAATAACTTTAAAATTGATATTCACAGCTTCCCTGCGTGACGTTCAGCATTAAAGAGACAGTGTGGAGAACAAGTTTACTTGTGCTGTTGGGAAAAGCACTTAGCGCCAGCGGGATTCCCCCATCTTGGTGTGGTAGACAGATGACTGGCAACTCCTAAGCGAGCTAGTAGGCTATAGCGCTTTGATCGCTTTCTCCTCTAGGAGGATAAATATACAACTAAAAAAAAATAATAATCAGCAAGCACTAAAACTGTAAAGAGGAAAGACAGCATTGGTAGGCGTAACAATGGTGTTTATTAGGTTGCCAGTAACTTGGCCATGTGGTAACTTCGCCAAAGAAACTTTATCACATGGTAACTTCGCCACACTTTCAGAAGGCGAGGGAGATGTGGGAATAGGTGTAAGAAAGTGTGTTGGGTTGTGAGGGGAGGAAGGGGAGATGTGGGAAGAGGTATGAGAGGAGGTGTAGGAAAGTGTGTTGGGGTGTGGGGGAGTCAAGAGAGATGTAGGGAAAGGTGAAGGGAGTGAGGTGAAGGAGATGTGGGGAAGTGTGGGAAAAAGTGTGTTGGGGCCCCACACCCTAACACACTTCCCCACACCTCTCCTATTTTTCTCCCCACATCTCTCCCCCACAAGCCAACACACTTCCCCTTTCATCCCATACACTCTCCCACACTTCTCCATTCCTCACACATCTTTCCTTACCCATCCCCACACCCCAACACACTTCCCTACACCTCCAACCACACCCCCCATACCTCTTCCCACAGCTTCTCTCACCTCCCCCTACACAGTGATGGGCACGATAAACCTTTCTGTACTAAAGCGATAACGATAATCGATGATTTCAAAAATGCTCTGGGCGATACCGATCATCGATAAAACTCAATTTCTTAAAGCGATATCGGTAATCGATAAATTATCGCCGATAAATTTTTCCGATAAATGTTGCGGTAAATTATGTGTTGGACGAAGTATTTTTTCTTGTAAGTCAAATCACAAAAGTGTTTTTCTAGATTTTTCAAGAAAAGAGAGCAGTTTATGGACTCTACCGTGGGATTAAACACAACCAAGGGTGGAAACCTGGCTACTTGGCGTTAGGGTGTCAGTTTCAGTTTCGGTGTGTTGAAACTCAGATGTCAGGTTTCAGTTTTGGTTTGGTTTCACGGCTGTTGAAAAATAGGTTTCAGTTTCGGTTTCAGTTTAGCTTACGCTCAACTTCGGTTTCTGGGTTTCAGTTTCGGTTTAAGTTTCATCCAAAAAAGCTATTATTTTTTGAATACGGATTTTTTAAGTGCTCTACTTTTTAGCGTTTTTGTTGTATTGCGATTATTAGTAGCAAGTCAGATGGCCGAGTGAGGAGAGCAATTGCTTTAGAAGTTGTCGACTTGGGTATAATTCCGAGTCCGGTAAAACCAAAGGCTCAAAAATTAGTATCCACAGCTTTTTTTTTTGACGCTCCGCATTAAAGAAACTGTTCTGGTAATCATGGTGATGACGATTTTTAAAACCCAAAATCTTAGAAAATTCTGAACAGGTTTTAGTTTCAGTTTCGGTTTTGACCTTTCAAGAAAAAACGGTTTCGGTTTAAGTTTAGGTTTTCAAAAATTTGGCTGAGTAGGTGTCAGTTTCAGTTTGGGTTTCCAAAATTTCCTTCAAAACCGGGTTTTCAGGTTTAGGTTTTGGTTTCCACCTTTGAACACAACAAAGAGAGATTTTTTAAATTGCAACAAGACTTCATCGACACCGTGAATTTTTCCATAGCGCCAACTTCCTAACTTTGAACACTGTGTGCATAAAGAGTCGGTTATCGCGATAATTTATCAGCGATAACAAAATATATTGCAAAAGCGATATCGGTAATCGATAAATCCAAACTATTTTGAGCGATAATGATAATCGGCAAAAAATTATCGCCGATAACTATTGCCGATAAATTATCGCGATAAATGTCCATCTCTGCCCCTACACCCCAACACACTTCCCTACTCACCCCGTGCACTCTCCCACACCTCTCCGCACGTCTTCCCTCACAATTTGGATTATGTCATTTACTCATTTATGTGGAGAAGTTACCATGTGACGATAGTCGCCGGTTAGAAGGCGATTCTTGAGTCATAATGCCTAATTTCTGCATCATACCAGTAATCAATTTCTTGATGTCATCATCACTTTTTTTAATTGTGACATCAAAATTTGATTATGATGCAGAAATTAAGTATGAATCGCAGTCTAAAGCCCACTGAAATTGGGCATGTGGGCAGAGTAACTGTGACTGAGAATTTTGAAGTTAAGTTCTTGAAATTTTCTGAATTTTGGTTCAATAACTTCCATCCAGTTCAAGCTAGACTAAACTTGAGTAGTTTTTATAGACTTAAGGCAAAAATCAAGAAGTTTTAACTTTTATCAATTGTAAAGTTTAACACACTGTGCTATAGGTTAGCTTGTGAACAAGTTTACTTCCACGTAACTGTGGTGTTTTATGATTGACGTAGGTTGACAAATCATACCAGTATCCAGATATATGCATTGTCAGTGTCCCACTGAATAATGCATGGGCCTTAGAAGCTGTGAATTGTGATTCCATTGTAATTTTGACCCATTTTTTTGAAAGGTTGATGTCATGGAATATGCCTCATATCCAGTGACATAGCCACGGGGAGGGAGGGGGGTTAGTGGTTACAACCCCCCCCCCCCATTGAGCCTCAAATGATGTCACACATACTTATTTTTCTGATATTTCTAAATGCATCATTGATGAAGCACTCAAACTTAGGGGCCAAAAATATGGCAAGTGTTCCCACAAAATTGTTGAAAAAGCGCTAAATTGACCATTACAGTACGCAAATTTTCAAAAAATTGTCGTGGGAGCATGCCCCTGGACCTTCCCAGCGTCGTTTTTGTCACTTAACTTGCTTAAAATTAACTCTGCCAAAAAACTGCGCTTGAAAAAGTGACAAGTATTGGTGCCCTCTTCCTGATTAAAAATTCTGAATACGCCCCTGACATGAAACATTTTCAAAAGCCTTATTTACGCCCGTTTCCAGGTCTAAACGTGTTGGTATTTAGTTAACATTCAACCTAATTCAAAATTACCCCCCCTCACCACCAAAACTTTCAGGATTCGCTCCTGTATACAACGTATGGTCAAATGTGACGTCATTCTCAAACCCTTCCATTTCAAAATCCTGGCTACGCTAGTGTTCATATCACATCAAAAAAATTAATTGTGATGCAGAAAGTTCTTGGACTTCTGGCTCCATTGTACTGGGCATGTAGATGGGGTAAATATCTAATTGAAATAATCTACCCAAATCTTTAAAAAATAATTTTAATCTCAAATATAAAATCTTCAACTAAAAAGCAATGTCCTTCCTGGCCTACCGGACGGGAAGTCATGACGACTTCCCCTGTTGGGTCAGAGGCTATAACAGCACTCCATCACCAACAGTGCAAAGCACTCCAGTAAATCGTACCGTAGAGTGAGACAGCGCTGTTTCTGGCTATTAGCCTTCATCAGCCACCCTCAGGTACGGTAAGAAACATTCATCTTCCAGGACGAATGATCTTGCCAGGGTCACTCATCCCTTCGGATAAATATTTCTTAAAAAATTTAACTTTTGTGGTATGCGTATCCACTCATGTGGCTACGTCACCATTCCAGTCAAACCCTTTTCCTGGTCAGGATGAAGATCAACAACTAAAAAGCAATGTCCTTCCTGGCGATGTCTCGCTCCACATTATAAAATCTTCAGTAAAAAAATTGAACCATTCCTTTTAGAACAACAGTCGTAACGTAATTTTCCTTTTCATAGTTAATCTAAATGTTGTATTGCACATTATGTCTTCTCCCTGTATCACTAGATTACTGTATTTTTGCACTATTTGTAACGTTGTGTATTTATATTTTTCCCGCTCTTTGTATCGCTATAGATACTGGTATTTTTGCATTCCATATCTGTTACATTGCATGTATTCTTCTCACTTTTTTTTGTATTACTAGATTTTGGTATATTTTGCACGTCTGTTCTTTGCACTTTGTATTTTAATTGCACACCTTAAGTTAGAGGCTGCAGACTCGGCGACCGCTCCAGTTCTTTTGATCTGGACACTGGTCTTTTCGCAGCCTCTCTCGCAGAAACAATTATTGCACTTCGTTGATTATCATTATTAGTTTGTGTTTAATGTTTTGCGCAATACCTTCTACAATAAAAACAAATTGAAATTCAAAAATTACCACATTTGTAAGATGACCACACGTGTACGTAACCACACGCAAGATTACCACACGTATTACCACGTTTGTGAGATTAATTCGTAAGATTACCACACGTTATTTCACACAGTGCTGGTGCAAGTATTATAACTGCTCACATTTTTGTTAAGGTAGTGAGAACGGTGAGAGATTTATGACTTTCTGTGCTGTAGCAGTTTATGTTTGAAGTTGTTGTACACAGTTGTAATTTAGCGATAATTTTTAGATTGCTAGAAGCACTTAGGTGTAACAATGTCTAGCAATCTTGTAATACCTATTGTAGCATGGGGTCAGAAAGCTCCAACTCATCGAATATGTTCCATTGCTGTAACTTCCAATTCAAAAAGAATTGTAACAGGCTGTCGTGATGGACAACTGGTCATGTGGGAACATTTGGATTCAGTTATCCTTCCCAGGTTCATGATGTTTGGACATACCAGTTCCGTGTTATCAATAGTTTGGATTTGTGAACAAGCAGGTAAACTGGCATCTGCTTCTGATGCAGGAGAACTATGCTTGTGGGATGTTAGTGACGGCCGATGTTTGGAACAAGTTCAACTGCCTGGTTCCCCTACACATATTTATGCATGTGATTTGGCGTTAAGAAATGAAATGCAAAAATGCATTCTATGTTTTGGTCAATTTTCTGAAATTTCTGTGCTTAGTGCTTCTTCGTTGCAAGTTTTGATCACTCTTGCTTCGAGGATTTTCCCAGATTGGATTTCGGCCGCTGTGATAATGCCGTGGGATCATATTCCACAATCTTGCAATATCTTGGGCTTAACTGTAAGTGGAATGTTTAAAGTGTGGCATGTGCACAAGTCGTGTACACAAGCAGTGTTGTTTGAAGAAGAATCGAAGCAAATTAGTTGTCCGATGGCTCTCGGTATGAAACTTTCTTCCAGCAATTGTTGTTTGCTTATCATCTGCTCTAATTTTTGGTTGATTTGTGATTCCAGTGATTACTCTGTTTTGTGTTCAGAAAAATGTGAGTCTGATCAGCAGCTGGTTGGTGGGGATTTTTTAGGTTCGGATTCTATTATTTTATGGAGTCGAAAGGGAAAAGTTTTCATGTTCAAGTTACCTTTCAGTGCTTCCAGTCAAGAGCTTTTTCGGTCAAGTCTGCAAAGCCAAACACAGGCGACAGCTCATCTTATGTGCCACTTTTCAGTCGCCAGTAAACAGCAGCAGATGCTGCCTCCAGCTGCTACTTTGAACCAGAATTTCTTTGTGATGGGAACTTGCAACGGCGACCTGACGTTGTCCGAAATCAATGAAAATGGTTCACGACATGTCCAATCTTCCAGCTTAACTAAACTTTGGAACACAATCGAAAATCGGCCTGTAGGAATTATTGACAACTTGGGATCATGCAGTGTTGACAACCAGGCCATTACTGCAACTTTGTATATTTCTCGATATTCTTATTTATGTTGCGGTCGAGAGGATGGTTCTATCGTTGTTGTACCTGCTGCAAAAACTTGCAGAGTACATTTGTGCTTTGAGAGCAGAAAAGTGCATTTACCTCATAAAACACTGCTCGGGCATCGAGATAGAGTTACTTATATTTTGTATCCTTTTCAAGACGAACCAGACTCTTATTCTCCTCAATTGCTGCTCTCTGGTAGCGCTGACTTCTCTGTAATTTTGTGGGATTTATTTACAGGTGTGTTGATTCACTCATTTCATGTTCATGGTGGGGAGATAACACAATTGCTGATTCCTCCTGCTCGATGCAATCCTCGCATCCGCCAGTCAATCTGCTCAGTTGCTCAAGATCATTCTGTTGCACTTTTGAACTTACGAGATAGAAAATGTATTTTGATGGCTTCGCGACATCCGTCTCCAATTACAGCCATTCGTTGGCGACCGGATGATGATTTTTTGATTGTCTTGTGCGAGGATTCAACTGTATTTGTATGGCAGATGGAAACTGGTCATCTCGATAGATTTGAACAAGGGTCAGTTGCTGCCGATATAATTGCTGCTTGCGATCAACTTTCGCAAACTCATGTCACTACTATTTCTCAAAACTCCATCAATTTATCTCAAGCTTTGAAGACACGAAGTTTAACTTTGTTTAAAACCGTTGCTCAGCAAAGCTTACGATCACTAATTGAAGGTTTTGAAAGTCAGAAGAATGTCACAGAAACCCATGACAAGGTAGGAGAATCAAATCACTTTGCTGATAAACACTATGTGTGTCTTATACTCTGGTGTGTCTAATGTAGTGATATGATTGTGTTCAGGAACAGATTTTTAACGAATATTACCAGTGGGTATAAGTGCAACTTGTATGCGAGCTACCTTATGCACATGCTTTATCGTACGATGCAGGCTTATCAAGCCTTATAGCAATCTGGTGGTTTGTGGTGGTTGGGGGTAGTCTGGGTATACTTAAGGCGTAGTTTGGTATACTGAGGGTGTGGTCCGGGTATAGTCAATGAGGGCGTGGTCCGAGTATAACCAATGAGGGCATGGTCCGGGTATACTGAAGACGTCTGGTATAAGATATGATAATTTTATTTTGAACAACTCAATACACCACACCAAATCGAATGCATTTAGATAAACAACAACAAAAATACACTAAGCAAATCTAAATTACATTAAACAACGGTAATAAACGGATACGGAAAATAAATGCGCACTTAAACAAAAAGGTAAGGTTTCATGAATTGTAGCAGGAAGCTGCGAAGGGACCTCTCGGTTATCGAGTCAAGCAGCTCCCTTGTAGTCAATTCATGCTGCTGGATGTTTACATATGTTTCCTGGATTAATTTTTGTGCTATATTACGTTTCATAGTATTTCCTCTTAATTTTAGCGATTTGAATGCTATCACATTTAGATAATACAAGCTATTAGTCTAATACTTTGAAATTAAATGCTTCTTGAATTTAATGTTAAACTGATTAAAAGACAGTATTTTCATCTCTTGTGGTACCGAGTTCCAAATTATGACTCCTTGAAATTTATAAGGTCTCTGCAATTTTTCTGTTCTATAAAACGGTAAGCTCAGATTAAGTCCAGATGATGCCAACCGAGTTGTTCGTGAGTGTATCGCATTTACGGGGGTAAAAAAGGATGGAAGTTTTTTCGGCAGTTTATTTCGCGAATATTTATGCATCAATTTAGCTACTTCGTAAGTATAAAGATCTTCTAATTTTAAAATATTTAATTGTGAATAATAAGCAGAGGCATGGTCCTGCCATCTACCACCGCCCAATACTTTAACAGCTTTATTTTGGAGTGTTCTTAATCTTTTTAGATACTTTTTGTATGTATTCCCCCAAATAGTAATACCGTATAGCAGATGTGGATGAATCATGGAATAATATAAGACCAGCAAAGCTTTTGGAGGTAGCACGTTTCTGAGTTTACACATTACACCTAAGGATCTAGAAATTTTTTTCGCCACTATGCCAATACGTTCTTCAAAATTTAGTCTAGTGTCAATAGTGATGCCCAAGTACTTAATTTGATCATTTGCTGAAATTGAGGTGTTTAGGAATTGTATTTCAATATCTGGGCTTGGTTTGGTAATCTTGGGAGGTATAATTAGAGTCATAGTTTTTTTGGGATTGACGGTAATTGTATTGGCGTTTGTCCAAATGTGTATCTTTTGCAGTTCTCTAATTATGTTGTTTCTTAATAAACCAGGATTGGCAGAATGAATTACTAAACACGTATCATCGGCAAATAGTCTGGGGATTGAATTTAAAGCGTTAGGTATATCGTTGATTTAAATAAGGAAGAGTAAAGGTCCTAAATTGCTTCCTTGGGGTACTCCGTAATTATTTGTTAAGGTTTTAGAACTCAAATTTTGGAAAGATACAAATTGTTGTCCATTGGAAAGGAACGAGTGCAATAGTTTGAACGCTTCCCCACGAATTCCATAGTGTTCAAGCTTATCAAGTAATTTCCTGTGACGAACCGTGTCAAATGCTTTTTTAAAATCTAAAAGTATTAGGCCTGTATATTGCTCATTATTAGTTTGGTCACATGTACTGGTTAGGACAGGGATGTCCAACCTGCGGCCCACTATCGACTCATTAAAAAATAATTTGACAATTTTATTAAGTAGTAAGCACAAGTATCTTCACGTAGTTTGACCGAAATACTTTATATTTAATGAATACAGTCTGTCAGCGACAGCGACTTTATATTTAATGAATACAGTTTGTCAGCGACATGGCCTAGCGGTACCGCGCGCAGGTGACAGATCCTACGTGACGGGTTCAATTCGCGGCTGGAGCCGATTGCATTTGACATATTTAACGGGTGGCTGCTGACTCGAAGAGCGGAAGCTCACTTCGCAGTCTTTCTCAATTACTGTTGAATTTTCGGTTCAATATAATTTGAAAATAACCTGAGTTATTTATTTATTTACAGTGATTAACATAAACAATTTTAAGTCATTGTGACCCATGCATTTTTGAAAATCTATTTGGTTTATTACTTTTTCACAACAATAGGTAACTCAAATTTGGAAACGCTTTCTATGACGGTGATTAAATTTGCTACGACTTGAAACCCTGCACTTTTTCGATTTGAAGCACTGTTTGGGCCTGAACTACTTTGAAAAATCTTTTGTTAGCTGTTGTAACTGCATGGTGTGTCGGTACTATCTTTTATAGAGAACAAATTTGTAGAAACCTTGATTATAACACATGTTCTCATCTTGAAAAATTTTTGATTTGTCGTAAAACCTACCGTTTGCTCATAAACATTATTTTAAGTTTTTAGACGTGGCTGTTGCAGTCGTCATGCATTTGAGTGAAGGCCATCTTGCTAAAACTAAATTATCATTTTTGAAATAGTTATTAATCGTGGTATGCTTTGACGCCGCTAACTTGACGGTGTCAATTGACGACTTCAACTTTTCGTTGACGCTACCTGATGTGCCGTCAATTTTCAAAAAGTCGACGTTGGGCAGACACGATAGGCCATAAAATTTTAGCTGTTTCAGCGTCAAGCGTCAATTTTTAAATTACAATCATAGACTCACGCAGGAGGGTCACCGCGCCATGCTCCCTACCCCTCGGCTCTGGCGTTCAAAAAATTTGTAATAAGCTAAATCTAACTTTTAGTTGACAAATACTCAAATTAATAATGGTTGCAGCCTCCTTTCATTTATTTTAGTCAAACTTCTGTTCTCAAACATCGAGCATCGGCTACTGATTTATTTTTGTATTCCGTATGGGTCTGTAGTGACTTCACTCACTTGCAGGTACCAGTATGTCCTCTTTAGATAAAAAAGTGTGCTAAAATGAGTGTTTTTCGATTAAAAATCGTAAAAACTCTTTAGGCGGGTGGGGGCTAACGCCCCCAGGCCCCCACACCTTTATCAAAACGTGGGTGCGCCTCTGATTACTATAGCAATCTTTCGTTTCCTGCAAAACAAGCGAAATTTTCAAGCTAAAAACGCTGCGAATTGCGGTCAATGAAATTTTCCATTGCATTAAGATATTGTGGTGATTTTGCGGCCCAGTTAAATATTTTAGTTTGCAATGCGGCCCATTTAATTAAAAGGTTGGACATCCCTGGGTTAGGATACCTAATACAGCATGAGTTGTTGACATGCCATTTCGAAATCCATACTGCGAGTCGTGTAGAACGGAATTTTTTTGAAAAAAAGAGATCAACCGACTGTAGATTAACTTTTCAAAAATTTTAGAAAAACAAGTGAGAATCGATATTGGACGATAATTAGTTAGCTCTTCGGTTTTTCCTGTTTTAATTAAGGTGCGATTTTTGCAATTTTGCAACTTCGTGGGAATATTCCTAGTGGGAAAGCATTGTCAACAAAATAACAACGTTGGGGCTAAAACACAGCAAGCGGTGCGAAGAAAAAACGGTGGGATATCATCATGGCCAAAAGATTTATAAAAATTTAAGGAATTTATTGCGACTATAACTTCATTAACGCGAGGAGGTTCTAAGAAAATTGATGGTGCCACTCGGCTGGAAAGAAATCTTTTAAGTAATTCTTCGTCGTTAGTGTCGAATTTGCTGGCTAATTTTTCACCTATTTTTGAGAAAAAATTGTTAAACTCCTCTAGAATTTGTTGTTGGTTAGTTATCTTGTTTCCTTGAATAGTTATGTTTTGAGGAAGTGGGCTGTCTTTTGAAGATTGTCCTGGGAGTAATGTGCGAAGCAGCTCCCATGTGTTACGTGAATTATTATTATTATTTTCGAGCTCTTCAGCATAGAATCTTTTTTCGCAAGAGCTTTAGTTTTGGTTAGCTTATTGGCAAATATTTTATACTCTCGTTTCTTAGCATCATCGTTCGATAAATAATGAGTTTTGTGCATAATGTTTTTCAGACGAATGGATTCATAAACACTTTTCGTTATCCACGGTTTACTTTGTAATTGATGTTTATCAATTACTTTGTGAATCACCTCAACCTGTATATAAGCTTCAAATGCATCATTAAACTTCTTTTCAGTTAAATCATCTAAATTCGAAGCAAATTTATTTACCGATACAGCCATGTCTTCGCAATATAATTCTGAATTAAAATTTGTTTTATCCCTAAAAAAGTAATGCAGTTTATTGTGCCGAGGAGAAGTATACCCAGATACATTACAGTACGTAACATAATGGTCGGATAATTTATTATCACAGCGAATTACACCAGGCTTGATTTTGCGGGTTGTGTCGTTAGTTATAATGTGATCAATTAAAGTAGAGGAAGTATCGGTTACACGAGGTGGTAAGGTAATTATAGGGATAGATCCAGAACTTATTAAATGATCAAGATATGTTTCAGAGCTCCCTGCTTTTGTATTAGCGGAGTTGTTTATGTTCAGGTCTCCTAACAAGTAAAAAATTCTTTTTTGTTTAGATATTTTATTTAAGGAATTGGACAATGCCTCAGAAAAGGCTTCAATTGCCTCAACATCGGCGTTTGGGTGACGGTAGATGGCTCCAATAGTAAACTTTTTTACAGTTTTTATCCACTATATTTAACCATAAATCTTCGCAACCATCGATTTTTATTTTGAATTTGGGCTCGGTCTCAAATCGAAATTTTTTAGAGACATAAATGGCAACCCCGCCAGCTCTTGTTGTCGAATCATCATGAACAAGATTATATTGTGGTAACGAAATGTTTACTAATGGGTCTCCTGTAATCCGTGTTTCCGATACACACACGATATCCGGAAGGCATGGTAATGCTTTAAGGAATTCTTCAAACTTATCGAAGTTTTTTTCATTGTTGATAGAGCGCATATTAATATGAAGTAGAGTTATTCCATTATCGGTCGACGGTAAACTAACATTCGATACATCAGTATAAATACAATCAGCAATGTTGTCAAGTAATGTGTTAAAAGTCAAATCACAATTTTCTCTTACGTTTTCAGCTAGTCGACTCGCGCCGAGAAGCTCAAGCAGCTTCCTGTTGTTTGTTTCCAAGTTTTGGCTGATTATACGTCCCACTGAGCAAAACAAGCAGTTCAAGCAACATGACACTGTGCAGCAGATTCAAAATTGATTGTAAACTTAAATTAAATAATCCTTTGATTGCAAGAACTAGACTCGTGCATGGTTTTAATATTAATTGCATCTGCTTAATGTACGAACTGTCGTTACAGTTATTCGAAAACAAATACTTACAAAATAGGTAACACGAGTTCTACGCCTGCTAAAAACAATTTCATTTTTCGTAAAATTAGAAAACCAAATGATAATGATTGTGAAGTTAACCAATTTAACGACAACGATCACCGAGTTACGGCGCGAATTCACGTCAAGAATCTAGGCAACACACATTCTTACTTCTCAAACAACGTAAGAGGGATAGAAAAACACACAAAACTAAATCCACTAGTAAGCATAACTACTTACCATATCAAGTTAATTTGCAGCTATTAGAGAGTACTTAATGCGGTCTGTGTTTCACATTGTTCACGTAGAGGCAGTACTCTCCTTCGCTAACGCCCCATCTCACTCGTTCCTCTGCCCTCTTAGCCGCTTTAAATTTATCCATTAAAGATTTTTCCTGTTTGTAACGTAGCTTTGGGAGATGATTCGTCAGAAAAACTGGGTGTGATTCCTTAGTGTTATTTGTCAAATTTTTTAGTTTTCCAAGTTGTGAAAATATCAATCTTTTATCAAAAGCGGTTTGCAATTTGACAATAATTGGCCGAGGGGTTCGATGCTTGTAATTCTTTTGAGTGGAGAACTGAGGCAGTCGATGGAGGTCGACAATCGGTGTTGATTTCGAATCTACTTCCAGGGTATAGTTTAATAAATCTTCAAACTTTTGTCTGGTTTGAAAGTTTTGCTCGTTAACCTCTTCATCAATTTTATGTATTAATATGTTTAACCTTTTGTCATAAGAATCTTTTTCAATGATTTGAGCTTCCAGGTCTCGATTTCTTTCCCGCAACTGCTCAATATCTCGATTCATAATGTCATCGATCAGAGTAGACATTTTTGAGTGCTTGTGTGAAGTCAGCTGCAATCTCTGTTACACGACTGTCCGTAGCCGAGATACCGCTTTCAAGCTCCGACGTTTTTAGAGAGAGTGTAGTTTCAATTGCTGACATTCTTGCTTCAATGCTGTCGAATTTACTTTCTACATTCGTTATTCTTTCGGACATTTTATTCAAAGTTGTTATCACAGTATCAATCTTTTCTTCCAATTTTTTTAAAGTCATGCTTTGTTTCTAGTAACTTGACCTCGTAGCTGTTCAGCTGTTTCTCAGTTGAAAACTTTTTCACAAGTTGTTTGAATTGTCTGCTCGCGCCTGCTCAAAAAAACACACGTCTGTTCGCCAGAATGACTAAAAGCGAATGAATGATACTGAGGGTGTGGTTCGGGTATAGCCAATGAGGGCGTGGTCCGGGTATATCCAATAAGGGTGTGATTCGGGTATACTAAAGACGTGGTCTGGTACGCTTTGCGTTACAAAATTATGATAAATACAAAACGATGATTTGTTTTGTAAAGAAGTGATACGTACGAGGCGATGATGAATTGTTTTTGTAGGGAGATGATAAATACAAAGCGATGATGATCTCACCCCTGCGGGCAAACCCACTTCATGATAGTGATTCCCATGTTATTTTTTTTAACACTGAAGCATTGATTGCGAGGTTACTCATGGAACATTCGAGAAAAACAAGAAACAAAATAAAATATTCTGATGATTCAGGCCCGCTGAATAAGACTGGTGTATTGACAAGTTTAGTCAAGCAAATTCGCAATCAATTACTCGATGACGATAGCGATCTCTCCTCTTCAGATGTGGTGAGCCCGAAACGTAAGAATAATATTTCATCGCTGGAAGTAGATTGCGCGGTAGATGCGGCGCAGATCATAGTATCATGCCTTCATGCATGGGGAGTTGATAACAACATTGATACTTTGTGCAAAGATCGACTAGGACTACTCATGCCTCGTTCTCCAATCGCGTTTGGTGTTCTCTCTCCTCACGGCCATATGACTCTGCATTTGCCCAGCACAAAGGTAAGTGAGGTGATAGTTCATGTGTGTGGAATTGGATTGAATATTAAGTGAGGCCAATGTTACTCAAATATCTGCGCAGAACGAGGCCAATATGATTCAAGTATTTGCGCAGAACGAGACCTATCCGATTCAAATATTTGCGCAGAACAAGGCCAATCCAACGCAAGTATTTGCGTAGAATGAGGCCAATCTAACTCAAATATTTGCGCAGAGCAAGGCTTATCTCACTCAAATACTTGTGCAAAGTGAGGCCAATCTGACTCAAATATTTACGCAGATTGAGGCCAATCTAACTCAAATATTTGCGCAGAACGAGGCTGACCTAACTCATATATTAGCGCAGAACGAAGACCAATCTAACACAAATATTTGCGCAGAACGAGGCCAATCTAACTCAGATATTCGCGCAGAACGTTGCCAATCTAACTCAAATATTTGCGCAGACGAGGCCAATCTAACTCAAATATTTACGCAGAACGAGGCCAATCCAACTCAAATATTTGCGCAGAACGAGGCCAATCTAACTCAAATATTTGCGCAGATTGAGGCCAATCTAACTCAAATATTCGCGCAGACGAGGCCAATCCAACTCAAATATTTGCGCAGACGAGGCCAATCTAACTCAAATATTTGCGCAGAACGAGGCCAATCTAACTCAAATGTTTGCGCAGAATGAGGCCAATCTAACTCAAATATTTGCACATAATGAGTCCAATTTAACTCAAATATTTGCGCAGAGCAAGGCCTATCTAACTCAAATATTTGCGCAGAGCCTATCTAACTCAAATGTTTGCGCAGAGTGAGGCCAATCTAACTCAAATATTTGCGCAGACGAGGCCAATCTAACTCAAATATTTGCGCAGAACGAGGCCAATCTGACTCAATTATTTGCGCAGAACAGGGCCAATCTAACTCAAATATTCGCGCAGAGCGAGGCCAATCTAACGCATTGGCAAACATCTAGTTCGATGACCACACAGCATCTTGTATCGATTATATCGATCGTCAACACGATGATGGCTTTACCTCACGCTTGTTTTAATAAAACCAAGCAACCGATTGGAACCGATTCCGATGCCGAAGTAAACTCTTCCGAGCAGTCTCAGGTACGTCGTGATTACGCCATTGTTACGTCATAGAGCCAGGGATTTATTGGTTTTAGATCAAGCAGTGTTGGTCTCTACTGGCAACTCTGCATTGTGTTCTTTTACCGGAAAAAATGGAGCGATTTGTTTACAAACCTCCACGATTGGAATTGCTTGCTCGGAGATGGCAGGACAGGTAGGTGGTGAAAAGTTGAGCACTTAGGATCTATTTGTAAAAATCGTTTATGCGGTGGCGTACGGTTAGCATTTTTTGAAGGTGTGCTTCACTCCGTTATATGCTGCCACTTGCTGGAATTTGGTGAACAAAATGTGTGAAAGAGCTCGAAAGTTCTATGCGATCTGACATCTAACGCCTTTTCAGTCAGCCTAATTCGCATTTTAGTCACATACGCTAATCTTGAGACGTGAGTTCAGAAAAAATAGGTATAGGTCTATACACATAAATCTACTTGACGGTCACAGGCTATGAACTTTGAAACAACAATCATGGAGCAACTATATATAAAAAAGCAGAGGTGGGCACGGTACTTTTGTTAAGTACCGGTCTTCGGTACTTTTTAAAGAAAGTTCCAAAACGAAAGTACTGCCCTATATTTTGTTGAATTTTAATTAAAACTGCACGGTTTTATTATAATTAGGCCTATAGTATTAGCTAGCTAAATATCTAATTACTCAATATGGTGGTGTTACCGGTAGTAGGCCTACTTGGTACTGCACAATTAATGAATCACAAACTATGCACCAACCATCAAAACATGATACAAAATAAGCTATAGTTAGAGGTTAGTGCAACAAAAATCAGAAAAATGATGCAATCATTTCCCTCGCCCATAGGAATGAGCCGCAAGGCATGAAGCGAAAACGTTTTTATTGGAGACCACTTTCTGCGCAGAATGATGCAAAAAGATTGTTTAAGGATTTTGAATGAACGGGGATCCCAGAACTAGAAGTAGCCTACGCTGGAGTTTTCAATTGAAAGAGTTCGTCATAAATCGTAATGACGTCAACCTTTTAGGGAAGTCATTTAAATAAAAACAGGTTTTTAACATCGAAGTGTGTAGAGCTGCGGGATATCTAATTATTTTTTCAGAAGTGTAATACCAGATTTGATAGTGTAAAAGTGCTTGAGGAGCCGAGCGCCAATAACAGTTAGTGGTATGCTTCGCTGTTTTTTGAAATTTGTTGTACACCGGATCATCACTTAGGGTAAATCGTTCTAACTTTTTCATGGAGCTTTTTCGAGTCTGCGATTATCAGCAAGCACTCAAAGCTGTAAGTTAGATTCATGTGATCATAATAATAGACATAACTCTGTGCGACCACGGACGAGGACAATATGAAAACTTATCGCGAGAGTGGAGACCCTGGGTGTAGAGCAGTGATCCTCAAACATCTTTGCTGGACCGCTTCCTTTTGGAAATTGGAGACTTTCATCACCCCCTTATCAGGAAACAAGTTTTAAGAGGGGCACACATCGTACTTTGACATTTTTAAAGATGGGGTCGCGTAAATGCGAAGACACGTTTTGCTTTGTGAGATTAGCATGCCATTAAGTTTGTTGGAGCAAAAATGCATATGCGCGTTAAGAGTGAGGATTAAATCTCATAACGGAACTATCACAAAGCGAATAAGCTTCAAAGTAAGACTGGAAGAGCTGCTGCAATAGACGGTCATAATCAGCAACGATTATTTTGAAACATTATAACTAGGCCTACTCGTCGAGTTGAAACGAGAAAATGCAATACTAGTATCGAAAATGTCGTATGCTATTAAAGTAGGCCTCAGGCCGGAAATGTTTAAGATATAGGCCTTTAAAAAACGAAATTAATTTCCGCTTGCTAACAATCAGAGATGGGCAAGATCACTTATTATACAGCGTACTAAGTAGAGATTAGTTTACAAGTAAACAATAGCTAATGTAATTACTATATGAATAAATAATAATGATATTGAAATGAAATATTAGGTTGTTTTTTAGTGCTGTTTAACTGCTACGGTTTTGCAGCGCGGTGGCTGATTTGTAATAGGACTCACAACTTATCGTCTCTATTTCATTCTTCACACTAACCCTGGTGCTGAGCACTAAGCTGGGTAGCTGTGAATACCATTCTTTTAGTCTTTGGTATGACTTGACCGAGTATCAAACCCAGTCTCCCAACTGCATAGCAAACGCTCGAACCACTAGGCCGAGCAGTTAACCAAAAGAAAATGATGCAGGTACAACATTTTTTTATTGTGCTATTATTGTAATTACAGTGTCAGTTTGTTACCGGTACTTGCTCCAAGCTCTAACTTGTATCAATCAAACATAAAATCTAGCTCAGCGTCATTAAGATGCTTTCTCTGCATTGTCCACAGACCATGCTAAGGAACGACCGGGGCAACAATTTTGGCCGGGGCCGGGGAATTGCGCCTGCCCCGGCCGGGGCCAGGGCCAGGGCCGGGGTTTATACAACGCTTTATATTGTGTGTAGAATACTAGCTAAGTAGGCTACTTGCGTCCTCACTCCTCACGTAAATGCCGTCAATGGTGTTACGTAATGCTTTCGTAATTGTACACGCTTTTCATTGAGCTTTTCATTAGTGCATGACAAACCTCAAAAACGCTTTAAGCGTGCACGTTCTTTCTTTTTACGCACCAACGCATTATTTATTAAAATAAATAAAATGTTCATGTAAAAATAAGATATGACTTTTATATTCGTTGTATGAGACCACCCCAATTTTTAAGGGTGGGTTTTTGCATTTTCAAGGTCGTCTTATACGCTGGAATATAGGGTAAATGAATTCGAAATTGAAACCCGGCCCCGGCCAATTTTTATGATACTACCTGGCCGGGGTCGGACCGGGGCAAGAAGTGGCATCCCCGGCCGGGGCCCCGGTCGATCCCTAGACCATGCTTTGAGTTTGAACAGGGTATGATTTTACAATTTATTTAGGAGATCAGAGGGCAGTAGCCTAATATGTGCGGAGCACACTCCTTTTTTTCCATTCCATTTATTGCTTGATAGTATGAAACTGCGTAAAGATATGATAGCTCAGAACCTACTGGCCTTGCCCTTAGTAGAAATGTTTACAAAAGACGGTGATCTTGATATTAAGATCACGATCTGATCTTGAAGATTAAGATCATGCCCATCTCTGCTAACAATAAGGTCTACATCGATTGGATTTTCAAAAAAAAATACACAATTATGTTATATTTTTGCATCTTTTTAAGATTTACTAGAGAAAGAAGTTGTATTAAAGAGAGTTGTAAGTCGGTGGAATATCTAAAAAAAGCATATTTGCGAGTCAAAGTCGAAAAAATTAATTTTGAAATCTGCAAAGAAAACGTCTTAAAACTTCTTTAAATTTTTTGTCGTCCTTGTTCTCATAGTTAAGTTTAGGTTTTGAGTTGCATTGAAATACGTAAAAATCAACCACTCAAATCCGTGAGCCTACAGAGATAAAGTATACATTCCTGAACCGTATTGAACAAGAAAAACATTTTGTAGGGCGCATCCGTTTCCCTAGGGCTACGCATTGCGCAACTCTGTTTAACATTAGTCTACTTAAACCATGTTGTACGCAGGCTATAAAAAAATCTCTCTTACAGTTACAACCTTATCAACAGACGGTGACGCAAAAAGAGCAGACAAAATTATTGAAAAACTTATATTCTGAATTGCCTTCAAAGCATTTGGAAATGGTAGTCTGAAAGACCACTCCTCTTCTGCTTCAAAATATCTTTTCCTGGGAAAAGAATCTTTCTATTAGCGCGCTTGACGGGTTGGCAGCATTGTATTCTAAAAGCAAATCTTTCAAACAATTGCTGTGGAAGGTGTACAGGGGCAATTGTGCAGACTTTAGGTTTTTATATTTTTATTACAGAAGATTTTGCCAAAGTACCGAGTACCGCCTAAAAATTGAGAAACAAAAGTACCGGTTCTAAAAAAGTACCTCGGTACAGTACCCACCTATGTAAAAAAGTACACAGAGTTAGCCTAAAGTAAAAGTTTAGAAGCGTCCAAAGTCGACAAAGTACAAGAACAAAACGATACCGGTACCGACAAAGCAAATCTTCGAACATAGTTATGGGTATGGACCTAACTAGCTGTTGATACTGTTTTCAGTTTTCCGTCATAATTCCTGCCAGAAAATAGCTTTTTAATTATATTGTGAACACTTAATTCCACTCCTCTCAACAAATTTGACTACAACTTTAAAATGTATTCATCGATCGCCAAACTTTGGAATATGGGAAGCAACTACCGACAACCAGATTGGTATGATTACAAACACGGTACTGTTTCCAATTTTTCAATATGATTTCTGGTACAAAATAGCTTTTTACACGGTACTGTTTCCAATTTTTCAATATGATTTCTGGTACAGAATAGCTTTTTAATTATCCTGTTAACATTAAACTCCATTCCACTAAATAAATTTGACTTACAACTTTAAAATGCCAGTGTATCGACCGCCATACTTTCGAAATGGATTAGCGAATACCAACAACCTCATTGCTACAACCATGGTGCAACTCGTGTGATTGGACATGCATTGTGACGTTACGCCTTGGTTCAATTTTAAAATAGGACACTTCTTGCATTTGAATCGTGTGGAAAGAGAACAAGTCACTCGTTGCAATATAATACGATTTAGAATACAATGGAAAAGGTCTGGCTCGCTTGTGTTCAACAATATTCTGTGAACCTATCATACGAGGGAATGTTGCGTCATAGGTCGGCGTTGAACAACAAGCAATTTTTCGTTCACCGAAAAAAAAAAAGAACTCCGACTGCGCTGACATTACAAAGGTTAAAGACGAGAAAATCCAAAAGTTGTAGTTAAATGTAATCAACGCGTGTGTCTGCGATATTGCAGGGTGTGCGCTGAACATTTTGAATCTCTGGAGAATACGTCCCTACTTTTATGTATATTCGATCTTGCTAAAATCGTAGCAACAATGCATAGCCGGGACTCATGAGTCGTGAAGCTTCTCCTCCTTTGGAAAATTATGATGTCCCATGTCTCAACCGTCATAGGTTGACATCTTCCCCACGTTTGTTTTCTCAAAAAATCTATTGCGCCACCAAACCCAAAATGTGAATGCTGAATTTATTTCGTCTTACGCCAAGTTTAGGAAGGAGATGCTAGTGGGTATAGTGCACGTCCAACGGTTTGTTGGATGGAATATATATTTTTCCCTTATCATGAATCTCTGCGTTTTAGATGTTTGGAACTTCGAGAGGCTTCGCAAGCTTTGATGCTGGCTGAATTGCGTCAGATGGGATCATCAGGGCGAAGGAGGGTGGTGGAGACCTGGTCACGACATGTCCCCGATTATGCGTATCAACCGACCGTTGATGCTCCCCCACTTGATTCTTCAGCTTCATATATTGGTCCCGATGAAATTGGTGATCGATCAAGTGTTGCAAGTGATGAACTGGTCGCCTCATTCCCCTCCGCTGCTAAGTTGCCTGACCAAGTGAGAAATTTTTTGACAATCAAATTTCCATGATTAAAAGATGTTCATATTTAGGTTCGACGTCGTCATGCAACTGCCATTGTTATTCTTGGAGTGATTGGGGCAGAATTTGGACAGGAGCTTGAACCTTGCGGTCCTCAACGACGCGATGTTCCCGATGGTTTTGGATTATCCGATTATTCATTAGCTCGGCACACGTGCAAAGCTCTTGTGTATTTGCTGCTTCAACCCCCCTCACCTAAACTTCCTGCCTTTGTCCCCTTGAGACGAGCCGCCATTGATTTACTTGGTAGAGGTTTCACTGTGTGGGAACCTTATATGGAAGTGTCCGCTGTCTTGCTCGGCTTACTCGAATTGTGTGAATCCTACGCGAAACACATCGGAGATATTCAAAGCGGATTTCCACTGAGTCCTGAAGCGGATTCGTGTAGATCCGCTCATCACTCTTTGTCGCTCATAGCAACAGCTCGCCCTCTCACATTTATTACGACGATAGCGCGCGAAGTTGCGCGATACAACGCTGCCGCCGCCAATCCTCAGCACCAATCACTGCTTGCCACATCAGTTCTTGTTCGGACAAAATCTGAAATCCTACGAATCATTGAACTTCTTTCCGACAAAATGATGTCGGATTTGAACAGTGTGCTGGTAGAAGTTGTCGATATTGCTTTGTTCTGCATCGATATCTCGGTTCTTCGAGCTTCCCACGGTCTGTTAGAAGCAGTGCCTGCATTAGCAAAGTTCCACACAATCTCTTATGACTCGCGATCGCGTCGTGTTGCGGTTGCTGGCGCTCGAGGCTCGATTGTCCTTTATGACATCCGCTCTTGCAAACATCAGGTTGTGACGCGAGGCCCGGGTCGCATTACAGCGCTGTGTTTCTCTCCTGACGGCCGTTATTTGTGTGTTTATTGCGCTTCAGAAAATCAACTGAGTTTCTGGGTGACGGCCACTACTTTATTTGGGATGATACAATCTCAGGTTAAGTGCGTCAAGACACTGAGTCCTTTAAAGACGCGTTCTAAACCTGCTGTGGAAAATCTGCCGCACAAACTAAACCTGGCCAAGCTTGTGTGGGTGAACGGCCGCTCCGTTGTGCTCCTTACTTCGGATGGATCGGAACATCGCTTTCATATATAAGCTCATGATATCGGTGTCGAATCAATCATGTTTTCGTGATGTTAACCCTGTGATCGTTGCATGTCCTGTTATTTAAACGTTGATTTCAGCACTTATTATATACCGGTAATCGTTTTTGTTTGTTATTAAATGTCTTAATGAAATTATCCAATTCCTATGATTGCGTTAACAACCTTTATGATGAGAAATCTACTGCAAGAGGCCAAAGAACAAAAATTTTGAAAAGCCAAAATGTAAGCTTCCATAACTTATACACTGCGAGACCAACCTTTATAGATAATTTAATGCTCGAGGGAAAAGGTGTCTAGTAGGGTGGAGTAAAAAAATTTTGGAAATTGAAAAAGTGTGGTTTTTAAATCCCGACAAATGGTCTGAAACTCGCATAAAATAAGGTTTTGAGGGATTGCTCAAGACTAGACAAGTTCGTTTATCAACTGAATTAGCAAGGTAGGCCTATTGGATTTGAACAATAGTAATGGCCAGGAAGCACCGAAGAACCATTAGGTTTTCAAGTGGAGATGCCCCTGACTGGAACATACGTATTACTTAAGGACAAGCTAAATGTGCGCGAAAATCAGAAGATGGAATTGGGTTATGATTTTTACAGAAAAAGAAAATGAATACACTAAATATAAGCACATTTTAAGAAAAATAAGCGAAAACAGACAAACAAAACAATCGAGTAAGTTATATTTTCCTTGTTTTCTGTTTTATTAGCGAAGCTAATTTTTTCACTAGCGGATTAGCTGATCAGCTAACGTTCAAGAATGTTAGCGGACTGGTTATCAAAACAAATTTTTTCAGCCAATCCGCTAACCCGCTAGAATAAGAGTAGTTGCTACCACGGTTTTAATGAAGAAAAGCCTTTACGTTGCCATATTTTCCCGTTTTTTGTGCCAGAGAAATATCTACCGGTACTCTTCTAGCAAGGCGCTTAGATCAAGCAATAATAACTCCGTCAATGACATCATAATGCTGAGCTTGCGCAATTACTGTTTCGACATGTAGGAGCTAAGAGGTTATAAACCTGCAGCTGAGAGGCCAGAGAGGGGTTAGCATACCCTTTCTAGGTACCAATCACCAAGTATATTGCGACCTGTTGTGAGTACTACGTCAAAAACCATCGGCGAAAAGTGATTTCTGCCGGGTCAGATTGGATGCGTTTGGCCGTAATGGGGGCCCAAAATCCCCCCAAAAACCGCTAGCATACTTTTTCTAGGTAAGCCTGCCACATGAAACCTAGTGGAAATGAAAGCTTACATCGACCAGATCACGAAATGGTACGTGACAGAAATTTTTTCGGCTGCTTTACCCCTGATGGAAGCCCCAAAATTTCGAGTGATGACGTCACAAAGATATGCTATGGCGTACCTTTTCTAGGTACCACATGAAACTTGGTGGAAACGAAAGCTTACATTGCACTGATTACGAAATGGTATGTGACAAAAAATTTTTTTTCGGTTGCTTACCCACGGTAGAAGCCCCCAAAGTTTGAATCATGACGTCATAGCGAAAAAACTTGGACTTAGAATCGCATGAAACTTAGTGCAAACAAAAGCATATATTGCACTGATTACGAAATGGTATGTGACAGAAATTATTTCGGCTGCTTTATACCCCCGGTGGAAGCCCCCACAGTTCGAGTTATGACATCACAGCGAGTTATAACGTCACAGCGAAAAGAACTCATATGACGTCATAATCAAAACTATGGTGCTTCTGCCGGGAGTAAAACAGCCGAAAAATTTCTGTCACATACAGTGCCATTTTATAATCAGTGCATTGTGCGTTTTCGTTTGCACTAAGTTTCATGCGATTCATAGTCAAAATATTTTCGCTGTGACGTCATAGTTCAAACTTTGGGGGCTTCTTCCGGGGGTAAGCAGTGAAATTAGAACTTCTGTCACATACCCGATATCATTTCGTAATTAATGCAATGTAAGCTTTCGTTTGCGCTAACTTTCATGTGGTACTAGAAAAGGTATGCTAGCATACCTTTTTGACGTCATCACTCGAACTTTGGGGGTTTCTGTCGGGGGTAAAGCAGCCGAAAAAACTTCTGTCACATACCATTTCGTGATCTGGTCGATGTCGTTTCCTTTAGGTTTCATGTGGTACCTAGAAAAGGTATGCTAGCGGTTTTTGGATCCCATTGTGGCCAAACGCATTCAATCTGACCCTGCAGAAATCACTTTTCGCCGATGGTTTTTGAGGTAGTACTCACAGTAGGTCGCAATATACTTAGTTATTGGTACCAAGAAAAGGTATGTTAACCCCTCTCAGCTGCCGGTCTATCAACCTTGCATTTCGCAAAGGCGCGATAGTCAGACATGGTCAGATTGGTCAGACCGACGGTTATTTTAGTAGGTCTACTGTGCTTATTATTTTCCTGCTCAACTTATTTAGTCAATGTGCTTATTTCAGTACTGTGCTAATTTCACTGCCGAGTTTATTTCAATGTTGTAAGTTTTTTCAGCGTGTGCCCAAAACCTTGCAATATACCGTGCTGTTAAATAAACTTTTGGAAATTGCATTGATACGATATTGCTTAGATTTGGCTGATCAAGAATAAAATGCGATATTAAAATGATTGCTACAAGTTACAAAGTTGATTTTTTGTTGTTTCTGCCTCAAATTACAATCTTATGATTAATTAGCGGACTAGCGTTAGCTTCCGCTAACAAAAAATTCGTGTTATCGGATTAGCGTTAGCGAAGCTAATCTTTTTGATTATCGGATCAGCTGTTAGCGGAGCTAATTTTTGCGTTAGCTGTGCCCGCCTGCGTTGATTAGTATGTAATTTGATTTTTGATAATTTAATGGTAGTTTGTTCCGTCTAAACCAGTCATTGATTTTATTAAGCTTACAATTAACCCTAGACTGAAGCGATTCCAGATTGGCGTCAGACATGTTTAAATACGTATCATCCGCAAAAATCCTTGTGGAGAACTCTGAAGCTGAGGGTGGATCATTGATGTACATTAGGAGTAGTAAAGGACCCTGTGAGGAACCTTGCAATACACCACAAGTGACATTTAACAAATCAGACTCGCAATTAGCAATTTTGGTGTATTGAAATCAATTGTTTAAATAATCTCCGAAAAGGTCTAAGGACGGGTCACTAAATTCAAAGTACTTTTCTAGTTTCCACAGAAAAATTTTATGATCGACCGTATCGAAAGCTTTTGATAAGTCTAAAAATAAGCAACAGTAAGTTGTACAATCTTTTGTCTGCGGTCGTCATGATATTGTTATGAATATCAGCAATGACGTGAATAGATGAAGAGTTTTTGCGAAAACCGCATTGATACTTCGATAATAATTTGAATTTTTTTAGATAGTCGATGACGCAATTAAACAAAAGTTTTTCCAATATCTTACTAAATTGAGATAACAAAGAGGTTGGACGATAATTGGTAGGCTCGTAGACATTGCCCCTTTTGTATACCGGGACTGCTTCAGTAATTTTTAAAGCTTCTGGAAAAACTCCTCGGGTTATACAGAAATTAAATAATTTGCTGAGAAATTTAGCAATGAAAATTTTTGCTAGTTTAATGAATTTGGTTTCGTAGTCATATTTTCTAATTGCTTTTTTATCTGTAAGTGATGAGATAATGGTGATTAGTTCATCAGGGGTAGAAGCAGTGATGGGATTCAGGGGGTTCGCACGGGTTCGCGCGAACCCGTTCTTCGAATGTCAGGATAATCAGCGAACCCGTTCTTGCTTTTTTTTACAGACATTAGACCTTTATGAGGGAGCCTGTTGTTAGTTAGTACGATATAAAGGAGAACCTGTTTTTAAAATTTTGAATCCCATCGCTGGGTAGAAGGTGACAGAAACAATGAGTTCTTGATATTAGGTAGGTGTAGAAAAGTTGGTTAGTTAGTGTCTTTTATTTCCGTACCGTCAACACAAGAATAATCAGTATAATTGGACAGCACGAGAAAAGGGAAGAAGCAACAAAACGATAAACTTTGTGACATGCAAGGAGAGAAGAGAAGATCAAGAAAAGTAACATGAGAAGCATGGTTGCAGCACCCGACAATAGAGATTGATCAAATAAAGAAAAAGAGCGCACACACACATACAGCACAGAAAGAACAAACAACAAAAAAAAATTCGGAGGGTGAGCTTGGGGTAATTGTATTTGCCATATTGGGATCTATGTCTGTAAAAAATTGGTTTAAAGTATTTGCAATTACTTGGGGATCAGAAGTTACATGACCCGACTTAGTTTTTAACTTCGTTGGGAACTAGATTTTTTTTATCAGGATTAACTATTTCACACTATAATCAGGATTAACTATTTTCCCTGCTTGACGCTCAGCTTTAAAGAGACAGTGTGGAGAACAAGCCGGCAAGTTTACTTGTTGTGCCGTTGGGAAAGGCACTTAGCGGGATTCCCCCATCTTGGTGTGGTAGACAGATGGCTGGCAACTCCTAAGCGAGCTCGTATAGCGCATTGATCGCTTTCTCGTGATAGGAGGATAAATATGCAACTAACTAACACGCGGTATTCCACATAGTTTTGATCGTTGCTGTTTTTACAACAAAGTGTATTGTAGTAGATGCGTTTAGCATTAGCAATCGCCCTGTTTAACGTTTTGCGATAAACTTTGTGGTTCTTGTAAGACTTGGAATCAATTTGAGGTAATTTCATAAATTTTTGAACCACTGGTTTTTTCATTGCATTGATTTAACTAAGGAAAAGGAAAGCCACGGTTTATTTTTCCATCTTTTTTGTTTCCGTGAAGCTTTTTTTAATGGAGCAAATTTGTTAATTACTTTTTCAAATATTTGATTAAGCTCATCAAATTTTGCATTAATGTCGCAATTTTCAGGATGCACAAGGTTATTTATTTCAAGGTCCATTTCTTCTGCAAAAATTTCACGATCAAAATTTGTCATGTCACGATAGAATGATAGTCGTCATTCGGTTTTGACCTTTTTCTTTTTAATGACTTAATCGCAAATACAAGTAAGTGATCAATGATGTCAGAGAGCACAATTCCGTCTTGGATGTGATACAAAGCGTTATGAGCAGACTCGTATATATGGTCCAGAAGGGTTTTGGAGAATTCAGTTACTTTAGTTGGCGCATCAATAAGACATTTACAAGAGCAGCTTATCAAGTTATTTGCACACTTTCTGTTGCTAATATTGCTACAGATTTTCATCAGATCGTTAAAGTCCCCAACCACCATGTATGAATACTTTGTATGATTAAAATCGTGGAGAATACCACTCATTGCGTTAGAAAAATTTTCAATGTCTACAACATGTACACGACACCGATCATGAGAGTGCCATTTTTGGTCTGAGTGTTAATCCAAATGTTTTCTACATATTTTAACTCGCTATTAATTTCGGTATTTACAATGTAATCTAGGTTGTTCTGGATATATAAACCTACACCGCCTGTTAGAGTCTCACCGTCAACGTGCAGAAATCGTAGCCATTAAACTCGATGTTCGAGTGAGCGGAATTACCAGTCAATCTTGTTTCTGCAAAGGCAATGATGTCAGGTAGTAGCCTACACTCAATTTCAATAAAAACTCATGCATTTGATCGAAGTTTCTTTGAAGACTACGTATGTTAAAATGCATGATAAACAAATTATCACTATTTTTTTATGGTATTTAAAAGAAAGCGATGTATCCATTGCAAAAGAGCCTGCTACTGGTCTCACTAACCTTTTTCAGTCCCCGGGACAAACTTGGGACGATGCTATAGCTGATCTTGCAACCGATCTTGCACAATTATCCGCCCAGCTCATTAAAACCATTGAAGCGTTCAGTCTTGATCGCCACAGGGCGAAAATAATTCCGGCCCCCGCTTTCAAAGCCGCAAAAATTGACTTGATCAAGCTAATATCTGAAACAAGCAATGGGGATTAGTACCTAAGCGCTATTCGTAAAAAACTAATTCCCTCAATACAAACTCAGTTTTATAATGCTGAAATCACAACGTGGAACAACTTTTTTACCACGTTGCAACAACTTTGTAACGCTCCACTTAAAAATCAGGCCTACTCCTTCGATAAACCAAGCTACCGTGACCAACCCCTCACTCATCTTCCACCAGATAAAGCGACATTTCCCGTTCAGACTAGACGCGGAGGTCAACCCTCACGAGGCCAATATGTGCCTCAACCGATGTTGGAAAAGAATTCGGCAGTTTAAACAAAATCCCAACCGTTGTCAGCACTTCCACGATTTACCATAGAAAACTATCAACTTCTAAGGTGCAATGTAGAGTGGAAAACCTGGAAATGCGTCTTAATTAGGGTGGAAACCACCCCAAAAACGCAAAAAATAAAACACCTTTTAGGGTGGAAAAGTTGAATGCAGAGTTCCATCACAAAGAAAGGGGACTTTTTCGACTTAGGGTGGATGACTCCACCCCAGTAATTTTGGTCATAGTTTTGAGCATTTCAAGTTCATAGGTTTGGTCAAATTTCATACTCGATAGCTTGTTATACCTTGGTAGTAATTTTGCTTTATGTTTTTGATTTTTGGGCAATTAAGCTGGAGGAGTTGAGAACTTAGGATGGACAAAATGGAGTTTTAGGGTGGAAAAACTTAAATTTTTAAAATAGAAAAACCATTTTGAAACTTCACTCAAATTTTACTGTTCCAGCTTGGGGTGGAAAATTCCAGCCTACTTTTTACGTTTATATTGCTTATATACGTCGCTGGTGTTTTTCCCCAGCTCGTGAATGCGTATTGAAGATGCGAATAAGCAATACCAACATACACCTGTTTTAACACGTGTTGGAAAAGAGTTCGGTAGTTTAGACGAAATCCCAACCGTTGTCAGCACATCCACGATTTACCATAGAAAACTATCAACTTCTAAGGTGAAAAAGTAGAGTAGAAAACGTGGAAATGCGTCTTAAACATGGTGGAACCGCCACCAAAACCCATAGAAATGAAGCAACTCTTAGGATGGAAAAGTTGAGTGGAAAGTTCTAATACAAAGGGGACTTTTTCCACTTAAAATGGAAAATTCCACCCCAATGATTTTGGTCATAATTTTGAGCATTTCAAGTTCGTAGGTTTGGTCAAATTTCGTATTCGATAGTTTGTTTTACCTTGGTAGTAATTTTGTTGGATGTTTTAGATTTTTGGGCAATTAAGCTGGAGGAGTTGAGAACTTAGGATGGACAAAACTTTTAGAGTGAAAGAGTTAGCTTAAAATTTCACCCCTAGTTGTACGTTTTAATTGCTTTTATACGTCGCTGGTGCTTTTCCCCAGCTCGTGAATGCGTATTAAAAATGCGGATAAGCAATACCAACATACACCTGTTTTAACGTACTGGTTGAAAAGAGTTCGGCAGTTTAGACCAAATTCCAACCGTTGTCAGCACTTCCACGATTTACCATAGAAAACTATCAACTTCTAAGGTGAAAAAAGAACAGAAAACGTGGAAATGCGTCTTAAATACGGTGAAAACCGCCACCAACACCCATAGAAATGAAGCACTTCTTATAGTGGAAGAGTTGAGTGGAAAGTTCCAATACAAAGGGAACTTTTTTGACTTAGGCTGGATGATTCCAACCCAATAACTTTGTTCCGAGTTTTGAGCATTTCAAGTTCATAGGTTTGGTCAAATTTGATACTCGATAGTTTGTTATACCTTGGTAGTAATTTGCTTTATGTTTTTGTTTTTTGGGCAATTGAGGTGGAGGAGTTGAGAACTTATGATGGACAAAATGGAGTTTTAGGATGGAAAAACTTAAACTTTTAGAGTGAAAAAGTTAACTTAAAATTCCATCACAAAACAACCGTTCGAATTGGGGTTGAAAATAACACCTTTAGTTGTACGTTTTTATAGTTTATATACGTCGTTGGTGCTTTCCTCAGCTCGTGAATGCGCATTGAAGGTGCGGATAAGCAAGACCACCATACACATTGGTTTTAACTTGCGTGTTGGTAAAAAGTTCGTTAGTTTAGACAAAATCCCAACCGTTGTCAGCACATCCACGATTTACCATAAAAAGCTATTAACTTCTAAGATGAAAAAGTAGAGTAAAATTCTCTGGAAATGCGTTTTAAGTACGGTGTAAACCGCCACAAAAACCCATAGAAATGAAGCATTATATATAGTGGAAAAGTTGAGTGGAAAGTTCCAATACAAAGAAAGGGGACTTTTTCGACTTAGGGTGGATGACTCCACCCCAATAATTTTGTTTATAGTTTCGGGCATTTCAAGTTCATAGGTTTGGTCAAATTTCATACTTGATAGTTTGTTATACCTTGGTAGTAATTTTGCTTGATGTTTTTGATTTTTGGGCAATTAAGCTGGAGGAGTTGAGAACTTAGGATGGACAAAATGGAGTTTTAGGGTGGAAAAACTTAAACTCTTAAAAAGTTTTTACAAAATTTCACCCCAAAATTACTGTTCCAACTTGGGGTGGAAAATTCCTACTTTTTTACGTTTGTATTGCTTATATACGTCGCTGGTGTTTTTCCCCAGCTCGTGAATGCGTATTGAAGATGCGGATAAGCAATACCAACAAACACCTGTTTTAACACACGTGTTGGAAAAGAGTTCGGTAGTTTAGACCAAATCCCCAACCGTTGTCAGCATTTGCGCGATTTACCATAGAAAACTATCAACTTCTAAATGAATCAGGTTAGCTATCAACTTGTATATCAACTTCATAGAAATGAAGCATTTCTTAGGGTTGAAAAGTTAAATGGAAAGCTCCAATACAAGGGGGCCTTTTCCACTTAGGGTGGAATATTCCATCCCAATAATTTTGTTCATGGTTTTGAGCATTTCAAGTTCATAGGTTTGGTCAAATTTCATACTCGATAGTTAGTTATACCTTGGTAGTAATTTTGCTTTGTGTTTTTGATTTTGGGGCAATTAAGCTGGAGGAGTTGAGAACTTAGGATGGACAAAATGGAGTTTTAGGGTGGAAAAACTCAAACTCGTAAAGTAAAAAAAGTTATATCAAATAATCACTCCAAAATTACTGTTCCAACTTGAGGTGGAAAATTCCATTCTTTTTTTTACTTTTTTTATTGTTTTTATACGTCGCTGGCGCTTTTCCCCAGCTCGTGAATGCGTATTGAAGATGCGAATAAGCAATACCGACAAACACTTGTTTTAACACACGTATTGGACAAGAGTTCGGCAGTTTAGACCAAATCCCAATCGTTGTCAGCACTTCCACGATTTACCATAAAAAACTATCAACTTCTAAGGTGAAAAAGTAGAGTAGAAAACCTGGAAATACGTTTTAAATACGATGGAAACCTCCATCAAAACCCATAGAAATGAAGCATCTTCTGGGGTGGAAGAGTTGAGTGGAAACGCACTTTCGCTGGTTGAGGACGTGATAGCCATCGCCGAGGGGAAAAGAGTTTTCTCCCCGGTTGATATGTCAAAGGTGTTTTTTCACTGCGAAGTCTCGCCGGAATCGCGCACGTACTTTGGTATATCCCATCAGTCAAAAAAATTGCGAATGCGACGAATGCCTATGGAGTTTAAAAACTCTTCTTCCGTATGGCAACGAAATATGAACCACGATATCCTTGAACTTGTATTGCAAGAATATAGGAAACGCCTCGCCATGGACGAACCATCTAATCCCTTAAATACAAACGTCCTTAGCATTTATATGGACGATATTTTTTTGGCACCCGACACTGAAGATCACTACCTGCTTTTGCTTCAATTGCTTTTTAAAACTTTAGCTAACCTGAAACTAACGGTTTCTATTTACAAAAGCTTCATAGGCCAGAAGCGAATAAACCTTCTGGGAATTGAGATTGGGGAAGGCACTAAAATAATTCAGCCTGAACGCGTCCATGCCCTCTCTCTTTTCCCCCCACCCATATCAATCTTCGAGCGCCGTCATTTGATGGGAAGCCTTCGATACATCTCTGATTACCTTCCGTCTTTAAACCTCCTTCTTCGCCGGCTTGATTCACAAACTGGCAATGTCCCAGCTACCCGTGCTAAGACCACTCCTTTCATCTGGACTAACGAGCTTTATCAGGATTTCCTCACCTCGCGAGAAAAGACTCTTTCACCCGAAGTTCTTTTTTACATTGCATCCTCCATGCCACTTTTCGTGGAAACTGATGCGAGCGAACTTGGGTTTGGTGCCTTCCTCGTTAGTGAATCTACCGAACCCTCTTTTGTCCGACCTGTGGCCTACTTCTCAAAGAAGTGGTGAACCTTTTCGGAAAGAAATGCCACTGCTAGTCGTCGAGAGCTTAAAGCTCTTCGACTAACTATTCTTCATTTCGCTAAAATACTCCTTGGGCGACCCTTTCACATAATAACTGATAATCAGGTCGTCCTCCTCCATTACATTCAAAATGCCTTTAAAGACTCCCCCCCCCCGCATGCTTTCGGATCCGGTATCTAATCGGGCCCTACAAGCTATCTTATATTATCCCATTTTATCGATCAGGCATCGTACCACAGACGAAGTGTTTACCTCTGATTCTCTCTCCAGATCAGCCTTGATGGAGCTCTCCCCAGAAAAAGGTGACCCAACGGCGTGGCCACCCCTTCGTGTCTAGACCTCGCCATCCCCTGCCGCCGTGGACGCGGTATTCTGGCGCCTCATTCGTTACTTTCGCCACGAACCCTGTGACGATGTGAAAGAGGAAGGAATCCGAGAGGGTTTGGACGGCGTCTTTCATTCCCTGGACTTTTGCGTCAAGCCTTTCCTTTCTGAACACTTTCCACATCTAATCCTTCACCTAAACAACATTCTCTTTCATCTTTGGCGGAACCCCCGCGTCGTCCTTTCACCTGAAGGGAGAATGAATGCCCACCATGGCCATTCGAATGGAAAATATCCCCCATACCAACGTTACGCGGGGCCTAATCGCATGCTTTTGCATAAAACGACCTGGGACGCTCTTAGAACTATCGGTGTCGAAAGTCTATCTCCCATGAATCGTCAGTTTATACATTTCTCGACTGAGTTTACCCTACGTGACGACATTTCGCCCCTTCATGTAAAAACAACCACTGATATATTGCGGGGTTACTTTGGACAAGGGTGTCTATATTGGTCCACCGACCGTAAAACGATTTTAATCCTGCACGTTGTTTGCGTATTGTGTGATATTTGTGTTCTTCATTTTTTTAGATGCAATCACTCATACTTTGTTTTGTAAGCATATGCATTGCGAATGCCCAACAAATGGGCGGGCTCATTACCCAGGGGGGAACACTCAAATGCGCAGCCCCCCTTGAAATTTGTCACCTTCGTAATAATAATCTTGCAACACTTTTTACGGTTCCTCGAAAAGACCGACTAAACCTTGCTATAACAATCAACTTTAGCATGAGAAACGACCACGGATATTATGTCAGAATTTTGGAGGATGACATCCTCCGGTATCACCTCGATAAAAATATCTCTGAATTAACCCTAGTAACGGGATCGCCCATTTTGGTAATAGACGCGACTCACTTACGGGAACAATGGGATACCTTTTCTTTTACTTTTGTTTTAACGCGCAAACAGCGCAACTTTACGCGGGTCGCTTGCCCACATCGTTTGGACCTTTCTTGTAATGCACGCTCCCATCTTGAATATTATTGTCTTCATTAGTCTCTTCCTCCCCCTCTGACCTTTCGTTGCTTAACTTCGGTCTTCTCCTCTACTGGAGAGCCATCAATTCTGAAATCAATAACCTTCAGCTTCTATGGAGACTTTGAACTGAGCCAAGAAAGGGGTCCACGAATTACGCTAAACAGAATACATCCTGAAAGACATTCCCGATATGTATTTGACAACACGTCCACGGTGTTAATCACGTATCAAGCCGACATCGCCCCTCTCCGCACTGGCTTCTATTTCAGGATTTCTGCTTTGTCTACAATAAGCTCTCGGAGCAGGGGGAGTGTTTCCCGGGAAACTCCAGCACTCTCCCCGACCCTCCGGACTAGCACTCCTTGGCCACGAAAACTACTCCGATCCATTCCGTCGACTCCTTCAAGCACCGCAGTTGCGCTCCCCGCTAACTGGCAGAACACCAACGTCTTCATTCCTAGTGGAACGCAGACACGCTGGATCACACCGAATTACCCTGACCCCTATGATAACGAAGACCATCAGGAAATCCTTTTTCATACTGCCAAACCACGAGTCGATATTGAATTCCAAGCCTTCTCCACGGAGTTTCGTTCGTATTATCTTCTGATTTATCATCCTAGATACATTATTTCCGGCCATAACATGCCGCCCCCATCTGTAGGCCTACCCGAGGAAACGTAGTAATTTTCCGCTGAAAAACGAAGCGAGAAATTTCGGAATCTGGAATTCTTGCCCTTTTAACTCCAACAGGAAGTGCATACAAAGCTATTTCCAGGCGATGCTACCTCCGAACGCAGGTTAACACAACACACCCATCCACTTCTCTTACATCACTTCTATAGCCGAAAATATATCCTGAAAATGAACAGTGCTTCCACAACCTGGAAGCGTCTGACTCCGGCTTTTTAACGGCCAGATTCCAACACTTCCTTACCCTGGTTAAAGTACACACGTTAACCATTTGGTATACCTTTGAGAATGAGACCCGATCGTTCCGCCTGTCAGGACAACCTTTGAATAGTTCCCTTGTATGGACAACGCCGACGCCCGTTAACCTCACCTTTGCCTGGAATGCTCGGAGCACGTCTAGGATGCCTGTTCTCCCTTACGGATGGAGCCTCGAGTTTATTATCACCCCTCTTAACCTATCTATCAATCCTGTTTTTCCTTTCTTTGACAATCGCTCTAATCCCCTGTGCCTGTAGACACATGGCAATACCAAAAAGACACACGAAACCAAATCAATAAAACCATTGTCTGGTATATTCTTAGACAAAATAACACAGCAACAAACTAAGGAGCTGGAGAGGTGGTGGTTCAGTGAATTCCTTGACCGTGAAACGTCCACAAACATAGTGCAGGGCGTCCTAGTGAGTTGTGGAATCCTGAGCCTCCTCCTCACCATTGCCCTCCTGATCCTTCAATGCCGCAGGTGGATAACTAAAAATATGACCTCCCTAAAACACTCGTCTAGTACAGGACCAATTGTAAAACCCGCCTTTTATGTAAGAGAAAATACACCAACACCAAGACTAATTAGGCTGAGCTGGAACCTGCGGGAAAGGTCCTACTCTGCTTTATTTTTTGGCTTTCTTTTTTCCCCCGCTACGGCCCAGGTGCAGGACGATACAAAGTCATCAATCGGTGACCCCTATCCTCGTGCGCCCTACTACGTAAGTTACACTAGCTACGTCTATCAAATGAAATCAAGAATTCCAGAATTACAAACACAGGTGACTTCCCTTCGAGAGGAAAACACCTTCAGAGAAAACCTTTTGCTTACTCTTAGCCAACATCATACCGCTATTTACTAGTTTCAGTTCGGTTGTTCGCACTGCTCGGAGTGGGAGCAACAATCTGTACCTGGTACGTTCTTTCCAAGCTTGAGGCGCTTATAAAAATGGTTAAACGTCTTAAAACTCTACATGAATCTGAAATCATTGTGATTGAGCCTGATCCACACGACTCCTCGGAAGATGAGAATGATTATTCTCCTTCCTGCACACCTGAAGCGCGTGAAAATCAAAACAGCGCTCATACTCTTAACGGTCCTACATCGGCCCTAGCTCCGATTTTCATCTCATTGGTCTGCCTCCTTACGTTCCCTACGGAAAGCACGTGCCAGATTCAACCTCGAATTCAGTCGATTTCAGATGGAGTCTTTTCCCCTATCCCGAATACCTTACCTAAGGGATGGGAATATTCCCCAACGCCCGGCGCTAATGATTAGCAACACATTTCCTTTGACCAGTTATGGGAACAACCCAATTATACGATTTGGAAGACCCCTATTGTGGGATGGAGTGACCTCTTTGGCTTCGCTGTTTCAAACATTTACCCAGAAATATTATCCTGCTAACCGCTATTGGCATGATCTTATCGAATTAGAACGCACTTGTCTGTGCACCCGTCGTGAAGCCGAAAGTACTCCACCCCTTTCCTATGACCTTCTCCAGGGATACAGTGTGATAAGTCGTCCAACGGGAACAAAAAATCGCCTACTCTGGAAATGGGACGCTCGATTCACCCTAACAGCATCGATAATTCGAGCATTCTAGGACTTGACTCCGACCAGTTTCCTATCTTCTTTTCCAAATGGAAGATGAAGGTTCTTTCCCTTCTTGATCAATTTTCGGTAGTCTCCTCAAACTGCACACGCACCCGACTTGATACGGAAACCCTTCCTGAGTGGAGGCCCTTTCCGTGGCGCGCACCCATTGTAACAAACAACACGGTCTCCCAAGAACTTTTCAAATATCGTTTTTGCAATGATGCCCACGGAAAGAAATATTCTTGGGTTAGCGTTTGCGACAAACAATGCCCCCACCCACCTCGAACATGGACCTGCAAGCGACTTTGCGAACCTGATATCTTCAGCATAAACCACATGAAGTGTTGCGACGTTACTAAGTCTTCGCACCGCGACACTGTGAGCTATTTTGGACCTATTGCTTCTCAACACGCCTATTTTTCCGGGCCAGCCGATGAGTGTTGCCCGGACCGGGAGGACTTGAACTCTAATGCTTGCATTTTCCATGATTCTCATACTACGTGGGAACTCTTCCAGTTCTCCTGTTCCATACAGGACGTGGAGGTCGCTTTTGAGCCCACACGAACGGATATCGCCATCCACGAGGAAATACCTTTCTCGATAAACTATAACCCATATTCACGTTTCTCTACGGCCTTCCCCCTACCTTCATTCCCTTGGCCTGACCGCATCAAAATTGTGCGTCCCCGATACCGGGAGCATTCGACCCAATACCATGACGGCCTTGTCAAATATACCGATCTTGCAAATTTCTATGTAACTTATCCATCGATGATGAGTACAGATCCCGCCTGCCAGCAGCGGATATCAAAGAATCCTGAATGCAACCATCCGGTCGTAGGACTGGAAGCTAAATTAGCCTTTTACGATCATGTAATCTTCGATCCTGCACACAATCGCTCCACTTTTCACCTTTCCGGGTGGACCTGTACAACTCTTGGGTTCTTCAAATACTCTGTCGCCTACTCAACCTTACCAACAAAGGACTAAGCGTCAACTAACGATAGGTGTTGTACTCTTCTCACTTGCGGTATCAGCAATAACATCAGCCATTTCGGGTGCGACCACCGGAGTGGCATTGGAAAAAAATTCTATGCTAAACTCAGTAACCTCCAACATGAGATAAACCAACATTTTTTGAAGGATGAAGAAAATATACCAGCATTAGCTGATAAAATAAATTCTATAGAGGCTGCAAATCACGTGCAAGATCAAGCAATTGCGCGATCCCTCGATGCCCTTATGCGCGCGCAAGCTTTACAAGAAAAAACAGATACTTACTTGCAAAACGAAGTTAGTCAAAACCAGAAAATTTTATTAAAAACTTCAGATCTCTATCTTCGCACGACATCCACTGAAAAGTCAATTTCCCTTGCAGAACTAAAACTTAATAAATTAATAATTCATCATTGCCAAAATTTAACTGGGAAAGCAATGTTTGAACCCACTGACGCATTTTTAACCCGAATAGTTCAAGGAAATATGTATTTGCAAAAATACGCTTATGAAGCAAAGATCCTTATTAATCAAAGCCGCGAACAAAATAATTATACCGAATTGCCCCCCTTACTTAAAGCCATTAATCAGACCCTGGTTAAGGTTAACCGGTCGTTCATCGCCATTCGAATTCGTGACCAAAAACACCATGTTCAGATAAACGTATCTGCGCCGCTCTCCGAAACCTCTTGTATCTACGAAACCTCTTGACTTAAATTTTACTCTGGATGACTTGTCTCCTCAGGAATTTGCGGACGCCGTCACGAAAGGAATTGAAACCGTTCCTCACACTGTCGCAAAACTGGCAGAGGATGGTTTTGATGGGATCATTCACATGGTACAACACGTCGCCTCAGCCCTTTTGAAACCTATTTTAATACCGATATTCTTGGTCACTGCCGCCATAATAATTGTCGGCGTAGTCGTGCGTCGAGTGCGCAAAGGGCATGGTTTATGGCCAACGTTTCGCGACACCGAGTCTGAAAAAGATCTTACTGATCTCAAGCTTGAGTACGTACGATACTTACAAGCCAAAAAACATACTAATAAAAAAAACAGTAATACCACCGATCTGAATACCAAAAATTATGCACTGAAAAAGAACAATAACGCGACTAATTATAAAGCGTTAAGGAATTACAACACCACAGAATAAAGAAAGCTTAATTACCCTATCCACCCCCTGTTTCCTAGAAACAAAAATGGTATCAGAAGCAGAAATTATGATCTACGTGATAATTGCTTTATATTTAAATTTGCAAGAATTTGTGCGCTAGGCTTTGCTTTATATGCACAGAATATTGAAATTGCACTCCTACGTGAGATTGCAAAGGCAATAAATCCTGTAGACTTTCACCTTCCCCTTTAAACCTTTAATCCCAATAAGAAATCATTTAAAGCTTTACTTTCTAATGTGTATAAAAACACCCCTGTGTAAATAATGACCGCCGCAGCCCGCTTGCGCTTTATTTGATTGCTGCTGCAAATTCATTGCTGAAGAATTTTTCTCTTTGCAATCAGAAAATTACTGACTGCAAATGCTTTATGAAATTTTCCATTACAAGCACTTGCGCCGGATGTTACCCATTTCTGCAAAGCTTTACCTACCTACAAAAAGACCACCACCGCGAAAGCTAAACGCTTTTCGAAAATTTTTCCATTGCTGATGATCTTGAATACTTCCGCGAAAACATGCAAATGAAGATATCCAATTAAGCGAAATCAGCTTTTCACTCCCATCCTTTTTTCCTTATCCAAAATGTTATCTAGCGCGCACCTGCATGTTGTCTCATTCTATAAACAGTCAATGTTAGTAAAGCATCAAGCAAGAACCTAAAGGCAAAAAAACTTGACAACAATGTAAAGATCTCTCTCCATGAGCGACCTGAAACAACAGAATAAAGAACTGCCACAACCAGAACAACTGCTAGCGAAAAGATTCCGAAAATTCAATTTTAAAACGCATCAATTATATATTTTCAAATAACTTTGTGTTCATTTTGCCCGATAACACTAGCACAATGCCATTGGCGACGTGTCAGTATACATTTATACTCACCCAAACAGAAATAAATGATTATTGTATGGATCTAAGTGAGATAAAGCTTGCTTCATACAGCATACATAATCAATGTGCTAGTGAATGTAAATTTTCTTTCGTGCTTAGGCCCTAAGCCATCGCAGGCCGATAAATGTCAAGTTTCATCTAGCTCAGAGCACGACATGGAGACTTTACAATGTGATAAACTGATAATGATAGTGATGATTCAGACCATCGCCGTCAAACGGAAAGTGCTCTTGCTAGCTATCGTATTGACAATAATGGTCGACTAGTGCTAGAACCATTTAATGACAAACAAGATGCTACAGTGACGGAAACGGGCGAGCGCACCGTGTACGAACTGGCCTCGTATGATAATGACGACGATTTACCCGCATTACGACGTCGCAATGACCGTTATGCTAAGTCGTGAACTGTTTCCGATAAATTGTGTTTCTTTTTTGTTTTTTAAATGTGAATGTGAAAATCCTGCTTCATCGTATATTACGCTTTTGCCCACCTTTGTCTCGCTTGCTTGCTCGTTTCATGGTTATTTCTCCTTGTCCATATCGACACACCCCCTTGAGTATTCGTTCAACTGCAGTTTGACCTTCGACGCTTACAGTGATAGGCCTTTATGAGACTATCCTACCATTACTGCTGTTTTTATTGTTGACGTCATGAAGTAAAAAACTGCCCTGTGTCTTCCATTATGCGCCCATCATCGCCCCTTTGTGCCCACCGCTATTATAGTAACGCACACCCTTGAACATCCGTCTGAGCAAACTGTTGTGTCTGCTGCTATGATTTGTCTTCGGCTTTTATGAGACTCTCCGAGGACTTTAATTTCATTGCATGTCCCCTGCAGTTGGATGGTGCGTTCCTAACTGAGTCTTCCCTTCCGTTATGTCTACATTGTACCCCGACAGTCATGGCTGGACGCCGGGTTTTACCACTTTTCTGGGAAGGGAAAGCTGCTAGAAAAGTGTATATATGTACTGCTCTGCCCTTAAGGCAAAGCCAGCCAGTTATGTGTAAGACTTAAGAAACTGTTTGTGAAAAAATTCTTTCTTGTATATAAGAAGCCTTGCTCAGGCTATAGATGTAGAACTGTATAGCTACCCGCGTAATTGGGACTGGTGGGACCATGAGACGGAGGCATAGTGCTTGCTATACCTAACCTGTACATACAAGTTTACGCACTTGCAACCTGCAAGAGATAATTGATTATTTGCTTAATGAATATGATTATAATATGTTAACTTGCTTATTGCTTATGCGCTTCTACTGATATTGCTTATTCAATCAAAGAGTGAGCCTTATTCCTTAGGGAATGTGTTAGCTAAAATATTTGTGATTATTTTACTTGATTATTTTGTGTGCTGAGACATGATAACTTCATGATTGCATAAACAGGCATATGATAATGCATAGTTCCTACTGCGCCATATTGCTTTATGGTTAACTCAACATTTTATGATATGCTTGCATTTATGTTTGCGGTTTGCATAATTGAATATGCCATGGGAAATATGCTCACAGTCTTGTTTCAACATAACTCCATCTTGTACAATCTTGTTTGTGCATACCTGTTCGCTGTCTGCATCTAGATTAAGCATCCATGGAAAAAATGCCCAATGATTATGTTTGCATATATACCTATTTGCTGTCTGCATATTGATTAAGCATTCATGGGAAATATGCCCACAACCTTGTTTGTGCATTCCCATTTGCTGTCTGCATCTTAATTATGCATGGGAAAAAATGCCCACAATCTTGTTTGTACATTACTGCATCTTGTACATCTTATTTGTGCACACCTGTTGGTTGTCTATATATATGCGCTGGATTTGGGCCATCTGGATCATAATGCTGAAATAGTCCAAGTGTAATGACATTAGTCATGAGCAATGACATAGATATGAGTAATGTTGAGAAGTGATTGAGAGGCACTATTGATGTAGAATGATAGCTATGATCAAGAAACCCTACTTCATCTGTATAAATAAGAATTGTACCTTGAATTTATGTTATGATAAAAATAATTATTAGTATTATAATTGAACTTTATTATCGTATGTGATGTGCATACCTTGAATTTGATAAAAATAATTACTGGTATTATGATTGAACTTCATTATGTGAGCTCTCATGTGCATACCTTGAATTTGATAAAAATAATTACTGGTATTATAATTGAACTTCATTATGTGAGCTGTCGTGTAATCTGCTGCGCCATTGTTGTGCACTAATCAATTCCATTTTGAATAAGATCCTATTTGAGTAAGTTCCCAATCTTTGTATAGTTGCTAGTAGCTAATACTGATTGTGCTGCACCTTGGATTCCCAGCTGTGGGCTATTTGACGGCTACTTCCGATTCCACTTCCTCCTTCCTTCCCACGAAACTTGGTGGCTCCCTTAGACGGATTGGCCTTTCTCCATTCCAAGGCTTGCTACCACGAACTCTTTCTTCCAATAGTCTGTATTTGAATCTAATAATGATTACCAAGTACCAGATATTTTCTCTGCTTGTGAGCATCATGCCAGACAAAAGAGATTAAATATTGAACAGGCAGCAAACGAATATATTTTCTCTTTTGTCTGGCTTGACGCTCACAAGCAGAGAGAAAATATCTGGTACTCAGTAATCATTATAGAAGTCTAATTCTATCGTGATTACCAAGTATTCGAATCCTATAATGATCACCAAGTACCAGATATTTTCTCTGCTTGTGAGCGTCAAGACAGATAAAAGAGAATAAATATCAAACTGGCGGCAAACGAATATATTTTCTCTTTTGTCTGGCTTGACGCTCACAAGCAGAGAGAAAATATCTGGTACTCAGTAATCATTATAGAATTCGAATACAGACTATTGGAAGAAAGAGTTTGTGGTAATCATTATAGGATTCGAATCCAATAATGATTACCAAGTATTCGAATCCTATAATGGCTACCGAATACCAGATATTTTCTCTGCTTGTGAGCGTCATGCCAGACAAAAGAAAAAAATTATCACACTGGTGGCAAATGAATATATTTTCTCTTTTGTCTGCAACGCGAGCGTGAAAGAATTCGTTGACTTGCCAGTCAGAAGCATTATGAAATAAAAGTGGGAGTCGTTTTCTCGCTTGGTTTAAGGCATTTCGCTTGTGCTTCTGAGTCAATATTTTGGGTAAAATCGAATTGAAACGAAATTTTGACTTCGAAAGTGCTATAGGCTTCTGTGCTGTAGTTATGCACAGTGGCGTACGCAGGATTTTTCAATGGGGGGGTTCAGTGACGTCACATTGTGATGACGCAAAGATACTACATTACAATTACAGTAGCTTAGAGGTATTAAAGTGCATCGTATTGTAATGTTTCCAGCCTAAACTGCAATTAACCATGATTAAGCTATATAATGCCATAACTAAGGAAACAACAAAGATATTTCATTCACACTTTTGCTTAATGCTTTGCGTTTCATTTAAGGAGAGAAAAGGTTTCACAGAAACTCAAGCTGTCAGGCTGTGGTTAAAAATTTTCTGAAAAAATTTTAGTTGAGATCATTTTTGGGCCATATGAAGGTTAATTGACTAAAGTGTAGGCTGGCTAGCTGTCGCAACGTCACAAACAGGGTGCACCCAGGGGGTAAAACAAGCAATTCTCTCCAAAAAAACTTTTTTCAAGAACCAACATTAATATAAACAACGCATATAGGCTAAACCTTGTTATAAACAGTCAATATACGGTGCACTCATTAAAAGAAGGGGGCAGTTTCTCGCTTGAATTTTGAAAAGTGAAGATATTGGAGCATAAGAAAAAACTGCTCTAGTGCCATTCCTACCAATACGTTTTTAAACTAAAATGAATTATGCGCGAGAGGAATCCCTAATCATCCGATTAAAGTCAAAAACAGCGTCGATATTATCTAAGCCTTTTTCTGCCAAATCACAGCGTCGATACCAGATGCTTTCAAACACATAATCGGGTTGTCTATGGGAAACGAAGAACTCTAGCTCCTGAGATAGCTTGCGGTACGAAAAACAATGTTGTCTCTCCCCTCGTTCCGCCCCTAGGTCTCTTCAAATCTTTCGTCGGTCTATGGTCATCTTTGGCAGTATTTTTATCTTACTTTTGGCACTTAGAGCAGTGTCAATTTAGTTTTTTATGTTTTAATAAAATTTCTCAAAACCGAGCGATTATAGCGTAGTGTTAAAAGATTTTGCTATCGATGCGGAAGGTTTGGGACTCAATTCCCAGGCCGGTCAAGTCGGACACAGTGTAGCCAACGGCTCGCAACCGCTGCGACGTTTCTTTGGAGCTGCTTTGCCCAGGCGCTAAGCCGCGGGGTCGGGCTCTGCCACTCGCTACCATGTTTCGGTACAACAACGAATTTAATGAAACGAGTATTACCAGCCATAGTTACTGCAGATACATCGCATGTAAGAAAACTCCTACTCCTTAATTGTTTCACAGCAACATCAATGACAAAAATGCACTTCAAGCAAAACACAACAGAAAAGTTGGAATACGGGGTACCGGTATTGTAGCATGGCATCGTAATCTGTGCTCGAGTTGTGAAAACACTTATGGGGGGATGGTACAACTTTTCACGCAGACGTAAGGAGGGATGATCATTGTACTTGCAAGGGAATGGTTTACGCTAAAATGTTTTGTGGGGGATGGTGTTGTTTGCGATGAAAACATGATAGTAATTTCGGCAAGCTCCGCATGAAGAAAAGTCGGTTCGTTTTAAAAAAGAAAGGTTTCATTTTTTCTGCAATTGTCAAGGGGGAAGGGGAGTGCTGACTCCCGACCCCTGCGAACGTCACTGGGGCCCATTTCTTAGCGCTTGGGTAACACAGAAACGTCGCAGCGGTGGCAAGCCGTTGGCGACATTGTGCCGATTTTACCATCCCAGGAATCGAATCCCAGACCTTCCGCACCGATAACCTGTGCGCTTAACAACTGAGCTAACGGCCGGCACCGGCCCAAAAACCGAACCCAAAACCTCCCGCGCCGATAGCGATGTGTTTAACCACTATGTCAACTTGCCGGTTTGGCTCAAAATTATGACATCGCAAGCGGAATATCTGCATGCGTTGCAACCGTTCTCTTCCAAGAATGCCTTCTGCGCTGAAACAATGTCTTGTCCAGCCATAGCCGTTGAGAACAATGTCTTTATGACATCACAACACGACTCCAGTTTTAGTGCCCATTGACTTTGTCCAGGCTTGCATTTTGAGACAGCCATTGGTTCAAGCGCTACACACCAGAAAAGTTTGACTTCCGCTATTATTGCATCACAATGAAAGTTTCTCGAGATTATATAGGCAATTTCATACAGCACAAAAAAACACAATCTCCGTATGAAAAAACGCTAATCGGTCCAAAAAGAGCGGTTTTTAATTTTTTCCAATCGTCAATTTTTTCCAATCCCGGTTCGTACGCCACTGGTTATGCAACACAGTAGCCTACAAAAACTAAACATGGCACACTGTTATACATTGACTCTAGGGTTGGGAAAATCGGTATTCGATTGCGATATTCCTTACTTTTTGTTCATCAAATGCACTGGAGCCTTTACTTTTTTGAATCAGTATCGAATATGCCTTGTTCTTACTTTTTTTTCGGCGCAATTCGATATTCCATATTCGATTCTTTTTGTCCAGGTTACTTTATCTCACTTTAGTAAATTTTATGATCGTCGGTGTGTCATTACTTTGTTTTTGCTGATGAATTTTTTTTGTGCCAAAAAACAAAAAAAAATTTACAGCAAAGTTGCTTCGCATTATGTACGTAAGTTACCGCATGAATGTGACGACATCACAAAAAATGCGTGGTGTACACCGCTAAATGCTCAGTGTAATATCGATTACAATATTCTTTATTCTTTACTTTTTTGAACTACCATCGAAATCGATTATTTCTTTACTTCTTGGTGAATTGGTGAACTATCGAGTAGATGCCTGGACATTTTGCATGCATTTTTCGCGCCAAATGCATTATTTTTGGACAAATTTGGTCATAAAACTTTAAAAAATCACAAAAAAAAGAGTTGAATGTGCGTTACAGGTGCAAGAGAGAATTACGAACTTGAACCAGACGCTTTTAATCAGACGAAGACAAATTTAATGGTATTTATCCTGTTGACTTAGCCTAGGAAACGGGAAAGCTTGAAACCTACAGTTCAGAGTTTTGAAGAGGCTAGAATGTGGTTAAGTTAAAGGTGTAGCAGTCTCGAGAATAAGAACGAAAATCAGAATTTGATATTTAAAAATAGACAACACGGTATTTTGCAACATTTTAAGTTGATTTTCACTGCTAAAGCTGATTCAACTAGTCTAGTTGTTTTCCGTAAGTTCAAGAGATTGATTACCCTAGTCGGTGCCTACCGTATGGTTAATAATCAGATAATGTACCGCCGTACCGGCAAACGGTTTGCCAGGTAAAATTGTGTTAATTGAAAGTTTTTGCAGAAGTTAAATTATTTGCAGAAATTTTATGAAGGCCTGATGGAAGCTTACCTTCTTCTGTGTCTATTCCTGGTAGCCTACTCTTTTTGGCTGTTCGCTTGTTCATTAATTGTGAAAGGCACTTGGATTTAATAGGGTGACTTTATGAACTTCTTTAGCAAATTTTAGCAGTCTGAGTTGGTTTTGTTTTTATCAATAGACTGCTAACGTACTGTATTAATTAGGCTGCTCAGATGGCCGAGTGGTAAGAGCGTTTACCTGAAGAGCTGTAGGCTTGGGTTTGATTCCGAGTCGGGTCAAATTAATGAATTGGTATTCACAGCTTTCTTGCTTGACGCTCAGCATTAAAGAGACAGTGTGAAGATCAAGCCGGTAAGTTTACTTGTTGTGCCGTTGGGAAAGGCACTTTAGCGGGATTCCCCCATCTTGGTGTGGTAGACAGATGGCTGCATGGCAACTCCTAAGCGAACTCGGTATATCGCTTTCTCGTGATAGGAGGTTAAGTATGCAACAAAATATAGAAAATAAAGAAATATTTAAAAACAGATTGGCAACTGACTAAATTGTTAGATTTCATTAGTAAATTTTATTGTGGTTTCCTTATTTTGCATTTAGCTTTCAGATTACTGGTAGCATAAATGGTGTAATTTTGGTATGTGCCAATTGAAGTTGCAAGTTTGATAATTTCATGTCTCGAAAACCCCCCCAAGGTATCTGACATTTGGCCTCAAAAAATTTTCACTGCAAAACTGTGCGAAACGCCTTTGCTCATGTTAAAATTATAGCCAAACACCATGTATACAAACCTAACTTGCGAGGATGTGTCGTTTACCGTTGCAACTTGAAGCAACATTCTCAATGACAAACATATACCGCAAAAAATGCAAAAACGATTTGTCAGATACAGGAGAAGAGAACAAAAAAGTGTTCTGAAGAGTTTGTCTGATGAAAGAGCTTTTTTGTCTTGTGACGCATTACGAATGCTGGTGAAGATATGCTTGACAAAACAAGAAAAACGTAAATCCTACCAAATGACGAATATGCAAAAAGTGTTAGTTTCCGACAATGATCTCATTTTGTAATGGTTTTCTCCTCCAGGCAAACCATATGTCCGCCAACCATTTGAAGTTACTTTTAATTGGCCTCTGAAAGTAGAGTGGAACCTCGTGATATGCATGTTTGGAAGAAAAGCAATTGCAAAAGGAAATAAAACAGACATTGATAACCCACTTAATACTTCCCGTAAAACCACTTACCGCTCTAAAAAATTTTTTTGCTGCCGATTACATGTGTTATGTGTAGGATGATAGGCCTACAGTTTAATAGGCTATGTTATGGTTACCGTAGAGCGAGACAGCGCTGTTTCGGGCTATTAGCCCTCATCAGTCGCCCTCAGGCTTAAGGTACACTCATCGTTTCAAGTGATATGTTATGCTGTGATACGTTATACCATGTTATACATAAGGTCATCACGTCCGCAGACCGTAGTTTGCACTCAAACTTTCCAAAATTTTTCGTGGAAGAATGTTGTGACATGTTTTCACTGTTTATAATGTCGAAAAGGAGGACATTTGGCAATTTTTTGGCGTCCTCAGAGGACAATTTTTTTTTGGTCAAAAAGAAAGACATGTCAACCAAAAACAGAGCGTATGGTAACCCTACATATCTTTCACTAAATTTGGTCGAAGATTTGCGGGGTAGACCGTTTTTTTTAATAGCCTACTTTGAAGTACAGTAGCACACTGTACTGCAGAATCGGGCTACGGAACTACTAAGCACAATAACCGAAGGCAAAGTCAATTTCTGAACAATTACGCTTACTAGTATCCTGTTTTTACTTCGTACTAAGTCCCCATTTCGACGAAAAATTCTTCTGAATATACGCCAGAATGCACCAAATTAATTCCAAAATTTCGAAATTTTTTTGGGGAAGGCTTCCCATACCATATCTTCTCGAAAGAGTCTAAATTTTTGCAAATTTTCGTCGCTTGGTTTGTCCCCCCACTTATTTCTGAGTGGCGCCGTCCCTGATGTCTGTTAAACCTGGTCCGTTTGTAATTGTTGCTCGCATATTGGCAAAATATTTACTTGAACGGTCAATTCACCGAAATGGCTTTAAATTTTTATCCGTTTTTACAAATTTAATTTGGACTGTGACCGACATTTCAAAATCGAAAAAAAAAAATTAACCGGCCGTTAGCTCAGTTGCTTATCGCACACGCTATCGGTGCGGGTGGTCTGGGGTTCAAATTCCGGGTTGGTCTAGTCGGCACAGTGTCTCGAACGGCTCGCCACCGCTGCGACGTTCGTTTGGAGCTGTGTAGCACAGGCGCTAAGCCGCGGAGATGGACCACGACACTCGTTACACGCTTCGGCGTAATACCGCGAGTATAATGATTTGATTTTTTTTATGACCGCAATTTTACCGAAAAAAACAAAGCAGGTTCGATAGGCCTACCGGGTATAGTCTAAAGCAGGAGTGGGGAACCGGCAAAGCACAGCGGGCCACATTGATTACATCATATTTTCAGCGGGCCACATTTACTTTCAATTTGTTAATTTTGTTTTAAAAATAAGCAGTATTACGTAGCAAATTTATTCAACTTTCACGCTGATTTGTTTTTTGCCGCAAAATCAGAGACTTTTGCGCGTTTTTTATGCAACAAAATATAGCATGTAGCAGAATGTGAAGCAGTGTTTACAAAATCTTAATATTTCCTATTCTGCCAGTGTCGCGAAATAGGAAATGGTACTACTTTGCTGACGGAACGATTGATAAGAATTGTATGACAAACCGTAGAAATTAATTCCTTCTTAGATCTGACCTCACGAAAAAACCAGGACCTTTTTCACCAAACGAATGTAATAATCGATCCAACTTAAGTCACTTAGTTACGGTACTCACCGTACTGCTTTTATATAAACACAAGCTCCACTGCTCATCTCAGTAACGCTACACAACAAGGGCTATACCCTTCAGCATACAATAATATTGCTTACTCTACGCACACTAAATCTACACTCGAATAATAACGCTCGAAAATTCACGCCTGGTTATACTTGAAACTCAAGCTCGAAAACGTTCTACAGCTTTATCAAAAAGAAACTAGAAGAGAAATCACATGACATGCAAAAACTCACACCAAATCAGAGTAAACACGATTGTGACATCAAGAGAAATCATATGATATGCAAAATTCACACCAAACCGCAGTCAACACAATTGCGACGTCACAAGCACAAATTTTAACTCAGTGATATTACGTTAAGGAGAGATCTGTCAAGAATATTCCCGAGAGAAATTACGTCAGTAGAAATTTATGACTTCATAATGCAAACTTACGAAACAATCCCACAAATAAAACTTCGGAGAAACAACGCATCGGTCCAAAACTACTACAGTATACAAAGCATATAAAACAAAACATATTGAACAGTTATACCGTTACAACCAGTTTGTTGTACGCTTAACAAAGTTCTGACGCGGGCCTCATTCAAAACTTAAGCGGGCCGCATGTGGCCCGCAGGCAGAGATGGGCGCGATACTCAATTTTTGAGTTAATCGATATCGATACTTGAAAATAGAGTTAATCGATACCGATCCACGATACTTTAAGGAGCTTTTAAATCGATACTGATAACGATACTCGTATCGCCGATACAAGTATCTCGATACAATATCAAGAAAAAAATCAATCAAAAAAATTGGTTTACAAATGAATTAAAAAACTACAAGTTTGCACTCTGCGGACAATTGCAAAACGTAAAAATTTCACGTATTTTTTTTATTTTGTTGCATATTTATCCTCCTATCACGAGAAAGCGATCAATGCGCTATACCAGCTCGCTTAGGAGTTGCCAGCGATCTGTCTACCACACCAAGATGGGGGAATCCCGCTAAGTGCCTTTCCCAATGGCACAAGTAAACTTGCCGGCTTGCTCTCCACACTGTCTCTTTAATGCTGAGCGTCAAGCAGGGGAAGCTGTGAATAGCGATTTTAAAGTCATTGGTTTGACCCGACTCGGAATCAAAACCCGAGTCTACAGCTCTCGAGGCGGACGCTCTAACCACTCGGCCATCTGAGCTGTTACTTGGGACATGTTATAATTTCACAACTAACGTCGTTCAATGGCGTTACGAAACAATTGCAAATAGGCTAGTGATAAGAGAATTTTGCGGACAGTACGGCCTCTTTGAATCAATGAGGGAATTTAGTTTCCTGTCACATTCTTCAGAAACCGTAAATGAACACGCAGTTAACACCTGGTAAGCTTGATCTTGCTCAAAAACAGTATCGAGATACTTGTATCGGCGATGCACAAAAACATGCTTAATCGACACCGATACGCCATACTGTAGTGAAACTCTTAATCAATACCGATATCGATACAAAAGTATCGCGCGATACGTATCGTCGATACAAGTATCTCGATACTGCTCATCTCTGCCCGCAGGTTCCCCACCCCTGGTCTAAGGTCACATTACTAAAAATATCAAAAAAATAGTGGAGTATAAGGGGACTATTTTTAAATTTTTAGTATCAAAATTTCGCTGAGACCCGAAACAAACCTTGGCTGCTGCTAAGCCTAGTAGAGTAGCATTTACAATTTGGTGTTAACGGGCAAGCCATAATATCCGCAAGTTACTGTCATATTTGAAACAGCAAGCGACAGTTTGGGCTGGTCGTAGTCATCAAAGAGAGAATAAATTATTCCGGACGCCATCGCATTTTTTCCCCAGTTGCTGGGAAGGTATGCTTTTTCCATCTCAAAAAACGTTTGGTGAAACAGTTTCTTCTTGTCTTCTCTATATTTTAAATCTTGAATTTGCACCAAATATTCAGGCAAATTTGAAGTTTATGCAGATTGTGTTGCCAATCAAACTTGCAATGCCTTGCACTGTTGCATATCAGCATTCAGCAATGCATTAAACAAGCACAATCAAAAACATCATCGCAAGAGTGTTATTGCCATAAGACAATTCATCATTTTAGTTTAAAATAATGAAACTAAGACAAGTCTACAATTTGATCACGAGACACCAGCCCAGAGCTTAGACTACAAACATAAACCTAGACTAGACTATTTTTGCTGAAAATAAATTAGTGGTTAAAACAATATATATATGAATATAGAGTGAGTTCAATCAAGTAACAATTAAAAAAATAGACCAAGTACACTCCTCTCCTTTACTGTATTAGCAGCTTGATTCATCATTGTACAGGTCCCTTTTGTCAGCTTACTGGTATGTTTGTCAGCTAATCGCAATCACATATTTGTGAGTTTTTTAGTCTTTTTGAATAAGTCAATAACCTACAAGTACTTGGCAGTTCTTAGAAATTGAAACAACTTTATTGCACAGCTGCGGGCATATTCTGGAGCCCCCCCCAAAAAAACGTTACTGCACCAGCAAGCCAGGACCAACAAAGTAGCAGAAAAGACTGGCCCATGACGGATTTCATACTTAACTACATAGTCTTTAAAGGTTAAATCGTTATTGTTGAAAACGTTATCACTCTTAGTAATCATAGAAACTACACAAGACGTCGATCCACTAGAAAGGCTTCAAAATTAATCCTTGGATTGTTAGGCTAGCTACTTAAACCTCTAAGGGCCATCCAAAACTCTTATTATTCAACTTAAAACATATCGCAATATGTCTGTCAGTATTGAAACTCAGAAGTGCAGGATAATACTTACATCCCCGCTACCTTCAACTGGCTTAATTTCTGTTTTTACAGATTTAGGAACAGAAACTACCGGTATGCCAGCAGACTACCAATCTCCTATCTCTTTCCATTATACCGCGCACAAAATTAGTGTTTTTCTTCATATGCATCAGAGCGTGACCGAGTGAACAACTTTTTCCTGGTATCCGGGGAGTTTGCAATCAATCAATCATGTTTATTCGCATAGGCAGGAAACAGCGAAAGACCACAGGGGTCATCTAAGTCTGCTGCACCTACTACAGCAATACTTACAGTAAACATATTGGCGTAAACTTAGCATGACATAAAACGTTAAAAAAAAAGAACACACTACAAGACAGTACTGCCATAGCTGGGATTAAAAAAAAAATAATGCAAATCATAAAATGAAACATTAGGCTATAAACCTATTCCCGACCACTACTTATAAATAAAGCAAAGTAAACGAAAAGTAGAAGTTATTCGTTATTAAGAAAAGGTTATTGTTCTATAGGTGACCTAAATCTGACACTAGACTAGACACCGATCTGCAAATCTGACACTAGACACCGATTACAGGCATAACTACTAAGTGTAGTATAGTGACCGATTACATGCAAAACTGCTAAGTATGATAAAATAAAAAATGGCAGCACAGGCACAAAAAACAAAACAATATTTACAATGTAACCCAGTTTACACATTCGTTCGTCTGTACCAACAAGTGAAATTTTCCGCGGACAATTTTCCTACCAATATAATTCAAATTTAGCTAGAACGTTTCCTAACAATAAATGAGTTTAAAAATTAGTTGTTACACTCACTGGATAATTTCACTGTGCTTGAAATAAGCAGGCAATTAAGATAATTGATAAAGTTACACAAGATTTTTGGAGTAATGCTCAAATAAAACTGCTTTATAGTCATTTTTAAATCTAGAAAAAGAGCACTCTTTTTGAGCAAGAGGAATAGTTTCCCACTCCTGTAAGCAGATGTGCTGTAATCTTTTCCCTCAAACTCGCTATTGAAAGAATGATGATAATAACTGCCAATTGATTTTTGTCTAGTGTTGTGTTTATGTACTTTGTTGAGATCTATAAAGTAATTATTAAATGATGATGGAAGCATGTTATTTTTGAATTTAAAAATAAACTTTGCAAATTCCAATCTGATCATGTCTTTTAATTTTAGAGTTTGAAATTTAACATACAGAGAATTGGTAGGAGAATTTCGAGGAAGAAATAAACTGGCTCTAATAAATTTATTCTGCAAAACTACAAGCTGGTGGAGATATGAATTTGTAGTTCTTCCCCAGTTAATTAACGAGTACAATATGACGGAATGAAACATGGAATAATAAATTAATTTGCGAATGATTAAAGGTACATAGTGCCTTAGTTTAAAAATTAGCCCACAAATTTTTGAAAGTTTATTATTTCTTAGTTTAAAAATTAGCCCACAAATTTATGAAAGTTTCCAGTCATTTAGTATATAGTCTATTAGTCTTTGCTTGAACACAGTAGCGTATTTCGGAGGGGGAGGGGGCATTGGGCTATACTCTACACATGCCCTCCTCTTTTGACTACGCCTTTTAGTAAAAAAGAACAAAGTTATTGGTGCCAAGTGACTGAAATATGCCAGACTCTTTTGATGGTTTCTGTAGCTTGTGGCCAAGGGCGAATCTAGGGGTAGGATGAGGGCATTGAGGGGATACATCCCCCCACCAGCCACTTTTAAAAATGTTTTTGATGTACAGATTCATTCAACAATTTTTGACGTAATTTGGTATTAATACCGGTACTTGAAGCTCAGACTATTTTGCTTGAAGTGGTTGGCGAATCTTGTAATGTTTTTGCGGTTCAAAGGCTCGTTGTGCTTGTAACACTGTTATTATGGCTTCCCGAAAAGGGAAGCCATATTGTTTTTATTTGGCCATTTCTGCACTTTTTGACGCTTCTAACAGCTATAGCTGTTAAACTACTGTTCCAATTCAAAAATGACCTAGAGTTCAAATGTGTGTCCCACCTAGGTCTACACCTTGGTCACACTAACTTTCCCCGACTGTCCCCCAGTTTCTAGAAAAAAATTTTTTTGTCTCGCAAAAATTTTTACGTGGCGATTTCTGCACTTTTTGACGCTTTCAGCAGCTGTAGCTGCTAAACCACTGTTCCAATTCAAAAGTGACCTAGAGTTCAAATGTGTGTCCCACCTAGGTCTACACCTTGGTCGCCCTAACTTTCCCCGACAGCCCCCCACTTTCTAGAAAAAAAATTATTTTGTTTCCAAAAAATTCTCTTTTTTTTTCAACACCAAATTTTGTGCAGCCTAAGGCTTTTGAACCACTGATGCTAGAAACTTGAAATTTTCAGGGATGGTAGATCTCAATGGGAACTTGTGCCTAACAACTTTTGAGGGGTGGCGGTCAAAGATCAAAAAAACAAATTTATTAAAACCTAGTAACTTTTGAATGACAACAAGTAGGACCTTCAAATTTTCAGAGTGTGTGCATATCAATGTGGGGAACAAAAATATGTACAACAATTGTCTTTTTGTGACGTCATTTAGGGTCAACGTAGAAAAAAGGAAGATCCTTTTTCTACGACGATCTTCCTACTACTCTTACAGAATTTATTTGTTAAAAACTCTAACGTTACCAACCGAATCACCAGATTCACTAATAATCGTGAGATGACTCTATACATCCCATCGTACACATCTTCGAAAATGCAACGCAGCATGAAGTATCAGGGCGTCAAAATTTGGAACTCTATTCCACGTCAAATCAAATCCTCTTTTTTTAAAGCTTTTAAAACAAAATACAAACAACATCTTATTGCTTCCTATCGTTAGTACCTATATGTTATTCATTTTCAGGTTGTCACATTGTCATAAAGCTTATAATTTATTTATTTTAAACTTATGTCTCTAATATCTACGAATCCTTGTAGATCTAAGGTGGCTGCTTGACTCGATGACCGAGAGGTCTTTCGCAGTCTCCTTGTCGCTAATAATTCACCAATGCTTTGCTTTTTTTTTTGTATGTGTGCGTTGTTTCATGCCCGTTTTTTTATCTCGGCGACAAATAAATAGTTTCTGATTCTGATCGCAATAAGTCAATGCCGAAATGATGACATCATAGATTCAACCACGGTATTTATAGTTTCGCTGCTTTCGCGGTGAAATGAAAAGCAAGAAAAAATGCGACATAAACCGGTTCAAACCAGTATTATCATTTCGCCTGGATTTCTTTTCGAGTATCTTGTATTGTAGATGGCAAACGAATACAATTTGGTATCGGTATTTTGACAAAACGAATCTGTTACTATCCGTTACTTCTTGTTAACCGTTACTTTTTAACGCATGATTACTATTTGCCCATCTCTACTCCAGTATCCTCTGATTTATCTCGCTCATAGTTAGTTTATTTATAGGCTACGTTTTCTTTTATTTTTTGTTTTTTTCCTATTTTGATTGCAGTTTTTGCAGAAGCCATGAATCGACAGTTCCTTGAACCAAAAACTATATACGTAATGACTGGAAACTCTCGTTTGATTTATTACGTCACAGCATCATTTGTGTACAAAAGGTCGTTCACTCCGTTCCGCTCTGATGCATATGAAGAAAAACCGAGATGCCTGGACATTTTGCATGCATTTTTCGCGCCAAATGCATTATTTTTGGACAAATTTGGTCATAAAACTTTGAAAAATCACAAAAAAAAGAGTTGAATGCGCGTTACAGGTGCAAGAGAAGATTACAAACTTGAACCAGACGCTTTTAATCAGACGAAGACAAATTTAATGGTATTTATCCTGTTGACTTAGCCTAGGAAACGGGAAAGCTTGAAACCTACAGTTCAGAGTTTTGAAGAGGCTAGAATGTGGTTAAGTTAAAGGTGTAGCAGTCTCGAGAATAAGAACGAAAATCAGAATTTGATATTTAAAAATAGACAACACGGTATTTTGCAACATTTTAAGTTGATTTTCACTGCTAAAGCTGATTCAACTAGTCTAGTTGTTTTCCGTAAGTTCAAGAGATTGATTACCCTAGTCGGTGCCTACCGTATAGTTAATAATCAGATAATGTACCGCCGTACCGGCAAACGGTTTGCCAGGTAAAATTGTGTTAATTGAAAGTTTTTGCAGAAGTTAAATTATTTGCAGAAATTTTATGAAGGCCTGATGGAAGCTTACCTTCTTCTGTGCCTATTCCTGGTAGCCTACTCTTTTTGGCTGTTCGCTTGTTCATTAATTGTGAAAGGCACTTGAATTTAATAGGGTGACTTTATGAACTTCTTTAGCAAATTTTAGCAGTCTGAGTTGGCTTTGTTTTTATCAATAGACTGCTAACGTACTGTATTAATTAGGCTGCTCAGATGGCCGAGTGGTAAGAGCGTTTACCTGAAGAGCTGTAGGCTTGGGTTTGATTCCGATTCGGGTCAAATTAATGAATTGGTATTCACAGCTTTCTTGCTTGACGCTCAGCATTAAAGAGACAGTGTGAAGATCAAGCCGGTAAGTTTACTTGTTGTGCCGTTGGGAAAGGCACTTTAGCGGGATTCCCCCATCTTGGTGTGGTAGACAGATGGCTGCATGGCAACTCCTAAGCGAACTCGGTATATCGCTTTCTCGTGATAGGAGGATAAGCATGCAACAAAATATAGAAAATAAAGAAATGTTTAAAAACAGATTGGCAACTGACTAAATTGTTAGATTTCATTAGTAAATTTTATTGTGGTTTCCTTATTTTGCATTTAGCTTTCAGATTACTGGTAGCATAAATGGTGTAATTTTTGTATGTGCCAATTGAGGTTGCAAGTTTGATGATTTCATGTCTCGAAAACCCCCCCAAGGTATCTGACATTTGGCCTCAAAAAATTTTCACTGCAAAACTGTGCGAAACGCCTTTGCTCATGTTAAAATTATAGCCAAACACCATGTATACAAACCTAACCTGCGAGGATGTGTCGTTTACCGTTGCAACTTGAAGCAACATTCTCAATGACAAACATATACCGCAAAAAATGCAAAAACGATTTGTCAGATACAGGAGAAGAGAACAAAAAAGTGTTCTGAAGAGTTTGTCTGATGAAAGAGCTTTTTTGTCTTGTGACGCATTACGAATGCTGGTGAAGATATGCTTGACAAAACAAGAAAAACGTAAATCCTACCAAATGACGAATATGCAAAAAGTGTTAGTTTCCGACAATGATCTCATTTTGTAATGGTTTTCTCCTCCAGGCAAACCATATGTCCACCAACCATTTGAAGTTACTTTTAATTGGCTCTGAAAGTAGAGTGGAACCTCGTGATATGCATGTTTGGAAGAAAAGCAATTGCAAAAGGAAATAAAACAGACATTGATAACCCACTTAATACTTCCCGTAAAACCACTTACCGCTCTAAAAAATTTTTTTGCTGCCGATTACATGTGTTATGTGTAGGATGATAGGCCTACAGTTTAATAGGCTATGTTATGGTTACCGTAGAGCGAGACAGCGCTGTTTCGGGCTATTAGCCCTCATCAGTCGCCCTCAGGCTTAAGGTACACTCATCGTTTCAAGTGATATGTTATGCTGTGATATGTTATACCATGTTATAGTGGTGAATAGTGACGTTGCTTTTGTATGTTCGTAATTTCCTTAGCCTTTATGAAGTAAAAAACAATAAATTTTAATAAGTTCCTTTTCTATTTGTTATTTCATTTGAGCAACAGCTGTGATAAAACTGGATAGTGGATATACAATCAACTATCTAGGCTCGTGCGATTAGAGTGTCCCATGTTGACGGCATATCAATAAAATTCGTTCAATACTGTTTTTTTTTTTTCTAAATTTGACTTCGGTCAATTGACCTGTCTACAAAAATTTCGGTTTTTTCAATTTTTTTCGGTCATGTTTGAAGTAACAATACGTTGAACGAAATGTACACCAACTCCTTTGTAACCGCAACACAAATAAAACCTACTTTGATCAGTTTGATGTCTGTCAGTGGACAAGTCCCTCCCCCCCCACATCTTCTCGGCCCATTTTTGTAAATCGTACAAATCCGTTAAATATTTTTCTGGGGTAGGGGAGGGGGCAGACGTGGACCTTCTCCTGGTTTCCTGTCTTTAACACACAAAAATTTTAACAAATTACTAGATAAAGCGTCAAGGGAACCCAGAAATATATAATTTGATCGCAAAATACTACCTTGTGACTGTTATACGCTTCTTATATTCTGTCAGTGCCATTGCTTTTTTAACATTTTCAGGATTTCTCAATTTTCGTTTTCATTCTTTGCCGTGATACTGCAATAACACATCATATCTAGGGTTACCATATTTACACTATGCAAGAGCAGAACAGGTTTTTGAGGGTCATCACGTCCGCACATGTTCATTTTTCTGCTCAAAAACAAGCCGTGAAGACCAAAAAAAAGGTCATCACGTCCGCAGACCGTAGTTTGCACTCAAACTTTCCAAAATTTTTCGTGGAAGAATGTTGTGACATGTTTTCACTGTTCATAATGTCGAAAAGGAGGACATTTGGCAATTTTTTGGCGTCCTCGGAGGACAATTTTTTTTTGGTCAAAAAGAAAGACATGTCAACCAAAAACAGAGCGTATGGTAACCCTGCATATCTTTCACTAAATTTGGTCGAAGATTTGCGGGGTAGACCGTTTTTTTAATAGCCTACTTTGAAGTACAGTAGCACACTGTACTGCAGAATCGGGCTACGGAACTACTAAGCACAATAACCGAAAGCAATGTCAATTTCTGAACAATTACGCTTACTAGTATCCTGTTTTTACTTCGTACTAAGTCCCCATTTCGACGAAAAATTCTTCTGATTATACGCCAGAATGCACCAAATTAATTCCAAAATTTCGAAATTTTTTTGGGGAAGGCTTCCCATACCATATCTTCTCGAAAGAGTCTAAATTTTTGCAAATTTTCGTCGCTTGGTTTGTCCCCCCACTTATTTCTGAGTGGCGCCGTCCCTGATGTCTGTTAAACCTGGTCCGTTTGTAATTGTTGCTCGCATATTGGCAAAATATTTACTTGAACGGTCAATTCACCGAAATGGCTTTAAATTTTTATCCGTTTTTACAAATTTAATTTGGACTGTGACCGACATTTCAAAATCGAAAAAAAAAAAATTAACCGGCCGTTAGCTCAGTTGCTTATCGCACACGCTATCGGTGCGGGTGGTCTGGGGTTCAAATCCCGGGTCGGTCTATTCGACACAGTGTCTCGAACGGCTCGCCACCGCTGCGACGTTCGTTTGGAGCTGTGTAGCACAGGCGCTAAGCCGCGGAGATGGACCACGACACTCGTTACATGCTTCGGCGTAATACCGCGAGTATAATGATTTGATTTTTTTTATGACCGCAATTTTACCGAAAAAAACAAAGCAAATTCGATAGGCCTACCGGGTATAGTCTAAAGCAGGAGTGGGGAACCGGCGAAGCACAGCGGGCCACATTGATCACATCATATTTTCAGCGGGCCACATTTACTTTCAATTTGTTAATTTTGTTTTAAAAATAAGCAGTATTACGTAGCAAATTTATTCAACTTTCACGCTGATTTGTTTTTTGCCGCAAAATCAGAGACTTTTGCGCGTTTTTTATGCAACAAAATATAGCATGTAGCAGAATGTGAAGCAGTGTTTACAAAATCTTAATATTTTCTATTCTACCAGTATCGCGAAATAGGAAATGGTACTACTTTGCTGACGGGACGATTGATAAGAATTGTATGACAAACCGTAGGAATTAATTCCTTCTTAGATCTGACCTCACGAAAAAACCAGGACCTTTTCACCAAACGAATGTAATAATCGATCCAACTTAAGTCACTTAGCTACGGTACTCACCGTACTGCTTTTATATAAACACAAGCTCCACTGCTCACTTCAGTAACACTACACAACAAGGGCTATACCCTTCAGCATACAACAATATTGCTTACTCTACGCACACTAAATCTACACTCGAATAATAACGCTCGAAAATTCACGCCTGGTTATACTTGAAACTCAAGCTCGAAAACGTTCTACTGCTTTATCAAAAAGAAACTAGAAGAGAAATCACATAACATGCAAAAACTCACACCAAATCAGAGTAAACACGATTGTGACATCAAGAGAAATCATATGATATGCAAAATTCACACCAAACCGCAGTCAACACAATTGCGACGTCACAAGCACAAATTTTAACTCAGTGATATTACGTTAAGGAGAGATCTGTCAAGAATATTCCCGAGAGAAATTACGTCAGTAGAAATTTATGACTTCATAATGCAAACTTACGAAACAATCCCACAAATAAAACTTCGGAGAAACAACGCATCGGTCCAAAACTACTACAGTATACAAAGCATATAAAACAAAACATATTGAACAGTTATACCGTTACAACCAGTTTGTTGTACGCTTAACAAAGTTCTGACGCGGGCCTCATTCAAAACTTAAGCGGGCCGCATGTGGCCCGCAGGCAGAGATGGGCGCGATACTCAATTTTTGAGTTAATCGATATCGATACTTGAACATAGAGTTAATCGATACCGATCCACGATACTTTAAGGAGCTTTTAAATCGATACTGATAACGATACTCGTATCGCCGATACAAGTATCTCGATACAATATCAAGAAAAAAATCAATCAAAAAAATTGGTTTACAAATGAATTAAAAAACTACAAGTTTGCACTCTGCGGACAATTGCAAAACGTAAAAATTTCACGTATTTTTTTTATTTTGTTGCATATTTATCCTCCTATCACGAGAAAGCGATCAATGCGCTATACCAGCTCGCTTAGGAGTTGCCAGCGATCTGTCTACCACATCAAGATGGGGGAATCCCGCTAAGTGCCTTTCCCAATGCCACAAGTAAACTTGCCGGCTTGTTCTCCACACTGTCTCTTTAATGCTGAGCGTCAAGCAGGGGAAGCTGTGAATAGCGATTTTAAAGTCATTGGTTTGACCCGACTCGGAATCAAAACCCGAGTCTACAGCTCTCGAGGCGGACGCTCTAACCACTCGGCCATCTGAGCTGTTACTTGGGACATGTTATAATTTCACAACTAACGTCGTTCAATGGCGTTACGAAACAATTGCAAATAGGCTAGTGATAAGAGAATTTTGCGGACAGTACGGCCTCTTTGAATCAATGAGGGAATTTAGTTTCCTGTCACATTCTTCAGAAACCGTTAATGAACACGCAGTTAACACCTGGTAAGCTTGATCTTGCTCAAAAACAGTATCGAGATACTTGTATCGGCGATGCACAAAAACATGCTTAATCGACACCGATACGCCATACTGTAGTGAAACTCTTAATCAATACCGATATCGATACAAAAGTATCGCGCGATACATATCGTCGATACAAGTATCTCGATACTGCTCATCTCTGCCAGCAGGTTCCCCACCCCTGGTCTAAGGTCACATTACTAAAAATATCAAAAAAATAGTGGAGTATAAGGGGACTATTTTTAAATTTTTAGTATCAAAATTTCGCTGAGACCCGAAACAAACCTTGGCTGCTGCTAAGCCTAGTAGAGTAGCATTTACAATTTGGTGTTAACGGGCAAGCCATAATATCCGCAAGTTACTGTCATATTTGAAACAGCAAGCGACAGTTTGGGCTGGTCGTAGTCATCAAAGAGAGAATAAATTATTCCGGACGCCATCGCATTTTTTCCCCAGTTGCTGGGAAGGTATGCTTTTTCCATCTCAAAAAACGTTTGGTGAAACAGTTTCTTCTTGTCTTCTCTATATTTTAAATCTTGAATTTGCACCAAATATTCAGGCAAATTTGAAGTTTATGCAGATTGTGTTGCCAATCAAACTTGCAATGCCTTGCACTGTTGCATATCAGCATTCAGCAATGCATTAAACAAGCACAATCAAAAACATCATCGCAAGAGTGTTATTGCCATAAGACAATTCATCATTTTAGTTTAAAATAATGAAACTAAGACAAGTCTACAATTTGATCACGAGACACCAGCCCAGAGCTTAGACTACAAACATAAACCTAGACTAGACTATTTTTGCTGAAAATAAATTAGTGGTTAAAACAATATATATATAAATATAGAGTGAGTTCAATCAAGTAACAATTAAAAAAATAGACCAAGTACACTCCTCTCCTTTACTGTATTAGCAGCTTGATTCATCATTGTACAGGTCCCTTTTGTCAGCTTACTGGTATGTTTGTCAGCTAATCGCAATCACATATTTGTGAGTTTTTTAGTCTTTTTGAATAAGTCAATAACCTACAAGTACTTGGCAGTTCTTAGAAATTGAAACAACTTTATTGCACAGCTGCGGGCATATTCTGGAGCCCCCCCAAAAAAACGTTACTGCACCAGCAAGCCAGGACCAACAAAGTAGCAGAAAAGACTGGCCCATGACGGATTTCATACTTAACTACATAGTCTTTAAAGGTTAAATCGTTATTGTTGAAAACGTTATCACTCTTAGTAATCATAGAAACTACACAAGACGTCGATCCACTAGAAAGGCTTCAAAATTAATCCTTGGATTGTTAGGCTAGCTATTTAAACCTCTAAGGGCCATCCAAAACTCTTATTATTCAACTTAAAACATATCGCAATATGTCTGTCAGTATTGAAACTCAGAAGTGCAGGATAATACTTACATCCCCGCTACCTTCAACTGGCTTAATTTCTGTTTTTACAGATTTAGGAACAGAAACTACCGGTATGCCAGCAGACTACCAATCTCCTATCTCTTTCCATTATACCGCGCACAAAATTAGTGTTTTTCTTCATATGCATCAGAGCGTGACCGAGTGAACAACTTTTTCCTGGTATCCGGGGAGTTTGCAATCAATCAATCATGTTTATTCGCATAGGCAGGAAACAGCGAAAGACCACAGGGGTCATCTAAGTCTGCTGCACCTACTACAGCAATACTTACAGTAAACATATTGGCGTAAACTTAGCATGACATAAAACGTTAAAAAAAAAGAACACACTACAAGACAGTACTGCCATAGCTGGGATTAAAAAAAAAATAATGCAAATCATAAAATGAAACATTAGGCTATAAACCTATTCCCGACCACTACTTATAAATAAAGCAAAGTAAACGAAAAGTAGAAGTTATTCGTTATTAAGAAAAGGTTATTGTTCTATAGGTGACCTAAATCTGACACTAGACTAGACACCGATCTGCAAATCTGACACTAGACACCGATTACAGGCATAACTACTAAGTGTAGTATAGTGACCGATTACATGCAAAACTGCTAAGTATGATAAAATAAAAAATGGCAGCACAGGCACAAAAAACAAAACAATATTTACAATGTAACCCAGTTTACACATTCGTTCGTCTGTACCAACAAGTGAAATTTTCCGCGGACAATTTTCCTACCAATATAATTCAAATTTAGCTAGAACGTTTCCTAACAATAAATGAGTTTAAAAATTAGTTGTTACACTCACTGGATAATTTCACTGTGCTTGAAATAAGCAGGCAATTAAGATAATTGATAAAGTTACACAAGATTTTTGGAGTAATGCTCAAATAAAACTGCTTTATAGTCATTTTTAAATCTAGAAAAAGAGCACTCTTTTTGAACAAGAGGAATAGTTTCCCACTCCTGTAAGCAGATGTGCTGTAATCTTTTCTCTCAAACTCGCTATTGAAAGAATGATGATAATAACTGCCAATTGATTTTTGTCTAGTGTTGTGTTTATGTACTTTGTTGAGATCTATAAAGTAATTATTAAATGATGATGGAAGCATGTTATTTTTGAATTTAAAAATAAACTTTGCAAATTCCAATCTGATCATGTCTTTTAATTTTAGAGTTTGAAATTTAACATACAGAGAATTGGTAGGAGAATTTCGAGGAAGAAATAAACTGGCTCTAATAAATTTATTCTGCAAAACTACAAGCTGGTGGAGATATGAATTTGTAGTTCTTCCCCAGTTAATTAACGAGTACAATATGACGGAATGAAACATGGAATAATAAATTAATTTGCGAATGATTAAAGGTACATAGTGCCTTAGTTTAAAAATTAGCCCACAAATTTTTGAAAGTTTATTATTTCTTAGTTTAAAAATTAGCCCACAAATTTATGAAAGTTTCCAGTCATTTAGTATATAGTCTATTAGTCTTTGCTTGAACACAGTAGCGTATTTCGGAAGGGGAGGGGGCATTGGGCCATACTCTACACATGCCCTCCTCTTTTGACTACGCCTTTTAGTAAAAAAGAACAAAGTTATTGGTGCCAAGTGACTGAAATATGCCAGACTCTTTTGATGGTTTCTGTAGCTTGTGGCCAAGGGCGAATCTAGGGGTAGGATGAGGGCATTGAGGGGATACATCCCCCCACCAGCCACTTTTAAAAATGTTTTTGATGTACAGATTCATTCAACAATTTTTGACGTAATTTGGTATTAATACCGGTACTTGAAGCTCAGACTATTTTGCTTGAAGTGGTTGGCGAATCTTGTAATGTTTTTGCGGTTCAAAGGCTCGTTGTGCTTGTAACACTGTTATTATGGCTTCCCGAAAAGGGAAGCCATATTGTTTTTATTTGGCCATTTCTGCACTTTTTGACGCTTCTAACAGCTATAGCTGTTAAACTACTGTTCCAATTCAAAAATGACCTAGAGTTCAAATGTGTGTCCCACCTAGGTCTACACCTTGGTCACACTAACTTTCCCCGACTGTCCCCCAGTTTCTAGAAAAAAATTTTTTTGTCTCGCAAAAATTTTTACGTGGCGATTTCTGCACTTTTTGACGCTTTCAGCAGCTGTAGCTGCTAAACTACTGTTCCAATTCAAAAGTGACCTAGAGTTCAAATGTGTGTCCCACCTAGGTCTACACCTTGGTCGCCCTAACTTTCCCCGACAGCCCCCCACTTTCTAGAAAAAAAATTATTTTGTTTCCAAAAAATTCTCTTTTTTTTCAACACCAAATTTTGTGCAGCCTAAGGCTTTTGAACCACTGATGCTAGAAACTTGAAATTTTCAGGGATGGTAGATCTCAATGGGAACTTGTGCCTAACAACTTTTGAGGGGTGGCGGTCTAAAGTCAAAAAAACAAATTTATTAAAACCTAGTTACTTTTGAATGACAACAGGTAGGACCTTCAAATTTTCAGAGTGTGTGCATATCAATGTGGGGAACAAAAATATGCACAACAATTGTCTTTTTGTGACGTCATTTAGGGTCAAAGGTCAAATGAACGAATCTCAACAGTTTTTTGGGATAGCGGTCAACGGGTTAAAGATCAAGCCTCAATCAAATAAAATCAAAAGAAATTTGTTCAAACGCTAATAACCTGTGAATGGCAACTGGTAAAACCTTCAAATTTACGGAGAAGATGCATCTCAATGAGGGTAATAAAGGACCAACAATGGTTGGTTTTGTGTGACGTTACTTGGGGTCAAAGGTCAAATAAATATGTTGTTTGGCTTATAACTATTGATTAAAAACACATAAGAACTTGAAATTTATAGGGTTGATGTGTCTTGGTATGATCTTGCAGTGTACCAACTATAAACGCTCTATATCACGTGACTCGGGGTCAAAGGTCAAAAACTGATAAATGTTGCCAAAATTGTGAAGTCTAGGGCTTTTGAACCGCTGATGCTAGAGGCTTAAAAATTTCAGGGATGATAAACCTCGACGTAAACTTGTGTCTAACAACTTTTGGGAGGTGGCGATCAAGTGATTTGGGGTCAAATGTCAAAAATAGGAACATATTCACAAGCTCATAACTTTTGAATGGCAGCAACTAGGACCTTCAAATTATTGGAGGATATTAACCTCAATGTGGGTAACCATAAGATTAATATAGTGAAGGGTTACCCCAGAGCACCTGACGTGGAGTCAAAGGTAAAAAAGGTGAAATTTCAAGAAACCTCAAAAATTCAAGCAAATTTTCTTATCCGTTAGAGGGCAGTAGGGAAACATATTTTCCAGCTATTTTAGCTTAAAATTTTTTCATTCGTGAGTTAGCGGTATGAGTTTGTGTTGAAACTGACATTTTAAGCAGCAACAAGGGGCACATGGGAGTTGGCCAAGTGGTAGGTGCATTGAAATCTTTACCTAGCTTCGCGGATTCCTCGCGTTGAAACTGTCTTCACGTAGCCGCGAAAAGTTTGTTGAATTAATTGCTAGCATAGTCCGCTCTCAGATCATCAGGCTAGTGGTTTTGTGAAATTCATTGTAATCAGTACTTGTTTGCTTTATTTCATTCACGCCTTATGTTATTGGGTAACTGGACAAATTTGAAACTGTTTGGCTGTAACTTGATGAGTGTCAAAGTTTTTGTTGAAGTAGTCACAGCGCTTTTATTTAATGCGAGCAATCTTAGTAACTTCTTCACAATAAACTTCTTCACAATAAACTCTCTCGCTCTGTAGGAATAATGTTTAAAGTCAAAAAATTTCTTCCTAAAAACGTATTAACTCAACTTTATCATGCCTTGTTTAACTCCCATCTGATCTACTGCATCACGATCTGGACCTCAACGTTTTCAACCCATCTTAACTCTATTCGCATTCTCCAAAACAAAGCAGTTAAACTTCTAGCTGGTGTACATTGGAGACACTCTAGTTCCAGTGTTTATAAATCGCTGAACATCCTCAAACTCGACGACATGATTAAACTGCAAACAGCCCTATTCGTTCATCGTCACTTTAACAATAATCTACCTATTAATTTTCAGGGCTATTTTACAAACGTTAATACCTGTCACTCCATTGCAACCCGCAGGCAAGCCTGTGGTCTCAATTATCACATACCAAGGTGTAGATCTTCGAAATTACAACGCTCAATCAAATATAAAGGGGTAAAAATATGGAATTCAACACCTTTAGAAATGAGAAAATTTAACTTAAAGAAATTCAAAAAATCATTGAAAAATCTCTATTTGAAGAGCTATTAGCCAGTTTCCATTTTATGAAGTAGCCTTCACTCTCCAGCGAGCGGCAGTGTCGCTGTATATGCCATGATCATTTATTAATTTATCTTTTAGATTATTCAGTTATTAATTATCTACGATTGTCCACGAACTGCAACCATTGAATTGCCAGCTATTAAAAACAATAATTTAGTTTTTAGGGTGGCTGCTTGACTCGAAGACCTCACGGTCCCTTCGCAGTCTCCCTGTCCTGTTTTTTGTATTGTATTTATTTTCCTTTTGTGTATTGTGTATACTTTTGGACAAATAAATAGTGATGAATGAATGAATGAATGAATTAGTTTATCAGTCGCTTTACTTTTAAAGTTGCTTGAAAGTTGCCATTAATAAGTATGTATATATTAAGTTTCAACTTATCAACAAGTCGTCCCTTATTGAATTCAATTGATTTATCTGCAATACCTTGAGCGAAGTCTTATGCGAAATACTGCACCCTTTAATTTTTGCGCAGATTGTTATGCACTGTAATCGCTGTTTTAAAAGTGAGTTTTATGCCGCGATTTGTTGCCTTTAGAATCGAAGACAAGCTCGATGATTTAATTTCGTTTTGTGTGAGTGCAGTCGTCCTTGCAGCAGGAGAAGTCTTCAAGAATGATCGCGTTTTTTGTTTGAATGTACTGTAAGATTTGCCAGCTTGCTTGAAATGTGAGACAAGCAAGATGTTTTTGCTGCAGACTTGCGTAGCATTGCACCGGCCGGTTAGCTCAGTTGCTAAGCGCACGCTATCGGTGCGGGAGGTCTGGGCTTCGATTCCCGGAACGATCAAATCGGCACAGTGTCGCCTACGGCTCGCCATCGTTGCGACGTTTTTACGGAACTGTGTAGCCCAGGCGCTGAGCCCCGGAGATGGACCTTACCACTCGTTACACGCTTCGGCGTAATACGGCGAGTATAATAAAGATTTGATTTTTTGTGTAGCATTATCACTGTACACGTGAAGAAATTTAAGAATAATAATTTTATTAAGATTTCGATCACTGTTTGTATTACAGAATCGTTAGAAGTCGTTACAATATTATTAAGTTTATGGAGCACAGGTTACAGGAATCTAAACTTACTTCGTGTGTGATAATCCCCACCTATATTTTGCTACAATTTTATTATCTTTTTTAATTTGTAAAAGCAAAGTCACTCTACTGTTCCCTTTGATGTTTGGGTCCCTAGAAAGCTTTATCGGGAAGCCATAAGCGGGTGCTTGTAGCTGCCATCTTGTTATTATATTATTAATTAGCCTATTATTTAAATCTTTATGCATGTGTTCCCGAATAAAGCCAGTTAGCGGGTAACGTCAAGTATTAGCCCCCAGGGTCGGTTAGGGTTAGGTTTGAGGGTTAAATCTAGTGTCAGCCCCCAGGTTCGATTAGGGTTAGGTTTGATTAGGATTAAGTTCGATTAGGGTTAAATTTAGTTACAGTTCGGTGTGGTTAGGGTTAGATTTGGTTAGGGTCAGGTGATAGGCAGAGATGGGCCTGTATCGCGATAATTTCATAATTTATTACCAATCATCGTTATTACCAGTGGTGGGATTCAAATTTTTCGTCAGCCGGTTCTATTACAGAAGTTATGTATTATCAGCCAGTTCTGTTTCAACTAATGGTACAAGTACTGTAATCGTAATGTGATCATACCGGTACTTATTGATTATTCGGACTGTGTTTGATGTTGTTTATATTTTTCTATGTTTCCTAATTTTATGTTTGTATCATTTCTGTTGTTTGTATTCAATTTTATTATTTCCATTTCACGTTTCTATAACTATTTACCTTAATTGTTTATAATATCTGGCGACCTGTATTTTATTAAACTGTTATTTTCTTTATTACACTCGTTGTTCATTTTTATTCATTTTTCATTGTTACTCCTTTCACTCTGCATTGTTGTTGTTCTTACTAGTGGTACAAGTATAAGCAGCAATGCTAACCGGTTCGCTATTCTAATAAAATTCCTGGAGACGGATCTGTAGAACCGGTGCAAACCGACTGAATCCCACCACTGGTTGTTACTCAAAATGGTTTTGATCTATCAATTACCGATATCGCTTTTGTAATATATTTTGTTATCGCCGATAAATTATCGTGATAAATGATTCTTTATGCCTAAACTACAGTGTTCAAACTGCAAAATTGGTGCAGTGGTGAGTTGACGCTATGAAAAAATACCGGTACACGACGCCTATTAAGTCTTGTTAAAATTTTTAAAAAATCTTTCTTTGTTTTGTTTAATGCCACCCACGGCAGAGTCCGTAAACTACCGTACTGATACTCTGTTTTCTGGAAAAATCTACAGAAACATTTTTGCATTTTGACTTACATAAAAAAAACTTGGTCAAACACATTGAAAATTTACTGCAACATTTATCGTAGAAATTTATTGGCAATAATTTATCGATTAATTATCGACAACGATATCGCTTTAAAAAATTGAGATTTATCGGTATTGCCCTGGGCTTTTTTGAAGTTATTGATTATCGTTATCGCTGTAGTACGAAAAGGTTTCTTGTGCCCATCACTGGTGATATGTTAGATTAAGGTCATAGTTTAGATCAGGGTGGTCCAAACCCGGGCCCGCGGGCCACTTGTGGCCCGCGGCAGCATTTTCTATGGCCCGCGGAAAATTCTGCCGAAAATTCTGGAGAAACTGCGAGAAAGTCCCAGTGAAAAATGATAACATCTAAGCCACAGACTTACAACGTACAATCACATTTACTATTGGTAGGAAATGTTATGAACTTATGTTGACTTAACGGCGTTGAGTCAAAATAAGTCAACGCCAGCAAACGTGAAGCAGTTTAAATTAAAACTACCGGTACTCGAAAAACAATTTACGACGTTACAACAACAATTGTAAAGTCATATTTCCAGTTTTAAGGGAGTTTGCTTTGAGAATGTTATCGATGTTTGGGAGCACCTACATCTGCGAAAGTACTTTTTCGGTAATGAAGAGATTAAAGTCTAATGCAAGGAACAGGTTGGCAGATGAAACATTGGATGCCCGCTTGCGACTGGCAACCACTGAAGTTGATGTTGACATAGAACGATTAATCAAGGATGCGTGAACAATAAACATCAAATGACTTTAAATTGTTTGGCTGTTGTTTAAAGTTGTCCTAAAACTAAGAACAGTAAATTTGCTAATCTGGCGCTAAAAACACTGATAAAAAACCAACGTTTCGACAGTATAAACTACCTGCCTTCGATCAGGGTACAAAAAAGCAATAAAGACGAGTCAGCGCTTTAAATACAGCAAAGTCACGTGTTTAGAACAAAAACAAAGTCCTGTGATTAAATTTAAATGCTCCAATTGAAACACCAAAACCAAGTAGATCAGCAGGACATCGCTGCGTCAAAGCAATGCCAGAAACCAAATTAATTAACAACGCAACTATGAAGCTTCTCATGCAGAACTGGAACGAACAATTGGAGCGAACAAATTTTGATATACATGAGGAAACGCTACAGAATCTCTGTCATTTAAACAATTATTTTGCGAGTTAATAAAATATGATTCGATAAATTTTCGTTTAGCATAATCATTTTCAAGGTCAAGAGTTTCAGAATTTTCCCAATCAATTTCATATTCCGATTGTATGGCGTGTTTTGATAATGCTGTTGAGTCCCGTTTTATAAGTCTGACGTCACGCATATGTTCTTTTTTCCTGGTGACAAACCAACGCTTTGTTTCTCCAACATAACATTGGTTGCAATCTGCGCATTTGATTTTATACACTGCGCCCTGACGATGTTCGGCGTCAACCATGTCCTTGTGAGAAGAAAGCAAATTACCAATCTTTTGGGGGGGTTTGAAAACAGTCTTGATTCCATGGGACTTTAGTACAAATTTTATCGATTCCGATAATTTAGGAATATGCGGTAAGATTGCCAAGCCACGCACTTCTGTTTGACTTTGTTGCTGATTAACCTTTTTAACTTCCAATTTAGCTTTATTCAACTTTTGATTTAAAAACCGAGCAGGATAACCGTAAAAATTCAGAGCCTTATAGATGTGCTTCATTTCGAGTTTTTTGTCGCTTTCATTCGAAATTAAACAATTTCCTCTGTGTGCAAGGGCATTGACCACCGCCGACTTGTGTTCAATAGGATGGTTAGAATGAAAGTTCAGATATCGATCACTGTCAGTCGGTTTGCGGTAAATATTGGTTGAAATTACTCCGGTGTGACTGCGGGTAAGAGCAACGTCAAGGAAGCATATAAAGCCTAAGTACGTGGCTTCCAAGCAAACTAATATTGTCCTAAAACTATTAAATAGAATAGATTCTACAAACTTAGCATAGAATCTATGCTATAGCGTCTGTTTATTATTTGTTCGCACTGATGTAGCTGTATGTGGCCCGCGTATTATGTGCAAAAAAATAATCTGGCCCGCGACACTGTCAACCTTGGACCACCCTGGTTTAGATTAAGGTTGGCAGACAAAAAGCGTGGGGGCTTATTCTAGATGAGACCGAGGTTTGGTTAGGATTAGGTTTAGGGTTACGGTTGTAACTGACCCAAACCTTAACTAAATTTAACTTTAACCGAACCTGATCCTAACCAAACCTAACCCTAGCCGAACCTGGAAGCTGATGCTAGACGCTACCCAATTTAGCTACCTGTGTGGTAAGCCTAAGTTAACTTGTTTTTTAGCTACCTGTGTGGTAAGACAACAATACTAAAGCTAGGGCTCCACCAGTGAGAATTTATAACTCTCACTCGCGGTATGAATTTGGGCGGTGATAATTTATTTTTGCTTGATTCTATTTGAATAAGTGCATCTTTTCCAGAAACAGACCTGGAAAAGATCCCTTTTCAAGGCTTAATTGTGAAATTTTCGATTCATTATTGTGAAATGGGAAGCGCTTTGCAGCTGCATGCTCTGAGCCTGAACTTGGATTTTTTGGCGTCAGCAACTTTGATGAATAATCTGCATCGGCAACCTAGCCTACTGCCACTTTATGGTTAAAAGAGTGACTTATTCTTCATCTGACTAACTAAACTTTAAACAAATTAGTCATGAATCAACTGCTTGTATTTCTCTCTCTGATCATGTATGAGATATATTAAGGAAACTGGGAATATCAAAAGCAACTAGGAGAGGCTGCAGAGCAGGTAAACATGTTAAATATTTTCGCACAAGCCATCAGAGAAATAGAGCTTTACACAAGAATTTGCCTATACCAGACCAAAATTATGCAAAGGAATCGCTAAAAATTGAACTTTTCAATACTTGATCTTTATGCAACAAAGTGGGTTTAGTTATTGAGCTTATCAAAGAATGCAGTCTTGATTTGCTGAGTGTTACTGAGACCTGGCTTAGAGAAAATGAGCTAGCAAAAACCAGAGAAATTCACGAACTGGGATTCGAGATATGTAGTAAACCAAGATCGAGTAGAGGAGGTGGTGTTGCATTTCTTTTCAAATCTGATCTGCCTTAAAACATCAAAAGACAGAAAATTTCAAATCCTTTGAAGTGACTGAAGCCATTATCTGGGCCAATAATGAAAAGATCAAAATTTGTGTGGTTTATAGACCAGGAACTGTGAAACGCAAAAACAAAATCTGTAAGAATATTGCTTCATTATTTTGGACTGAATTTGATAGCTATTTAGCCAACATTTCTACTCACTGCAATCAAGTTGTATTATGTGGAGATTTTAATTTTCATTTGGAAAATAACACTGGCGATGCTCAAAAATTTCTCATTTTAGTTAACATGCATGGCTTTGACCCACTGCCGGACTTTCAGCTTCAATCAGCTCATGACAAGGGTGGGGTACTTGATGCTTTTTTTGTGTCTGGGAACTCATTTTCCCCGCAGAGGTGTCTAAGAAACCTAAGTATCAAAGCTGACACTGGGACTGTTTCTGATCATTATTTGGTCACAGCAATACTGGAAACTGATGTCATCACTGCAGATAGTAACTTATGAGTTAGAGTTTGTTCGAAGTTTGAAAGATATTGACCTTAATTTGATAAAGACAGGTATAAAGCAATCAGAGCTTAGTTCCAAGGTTATGAAATGTCAAAATTCTAATGATGCTGCCAATGTAAATAACAAGTTGTTAACTGCAATCATAGATAAACATGCACCTCTATCTAAAAAAAATTTCAGAGTTTCCAGAACACCTTGGTGGAATTCTGAGTGCCAAAATGCTCGCAGGAAAAGAAGAGCTGCAGAGAGAGCTTTTAGAAAAATCAAATCTTCACAAAACAAGCTGAAATATTATGAAGCATGTAGCCTAGCCCAAAAAATTTACTTAACCCAGCGAGAAGAATATTATAAAGGTAAACTTATTGATCACAAGGAAGATGCTAGAGCTACTTACAATGTAGTCAATCAATTGTTGAATAAATGTTCTGAAAAGTGCAATATGTCTCTTTCTAACCACATTCATGTTAATAATTTTGCTAATTTCTTTGACAACAAAATTAAACAAATTTATGATGAAATACACACTGAAAGGGGTACTAACGAAAACGAAAGTGGTGAGGCAGAAACGGGCAAGATGTCATGCCATACAATTTTAAGGAACTTTCACCCACTAACACTATCTGACATGAAAGCCATAATCGATTCCTTGCCTCCCAAAACATGTGAACTTGACCCTTTTCCTACTTCCATGGTGAAACAATGCAGTGATTTATTGCTACCGGTCATACTGCACATAGTAAATCTTTCTTTGATTAATGGTATTTTTCCTGAAGTCCTTAAACAAGCCTGTGTGACCCCGTTGTTAAAAACAAAATGTTAGATGTTGGTGATGTTTGTAGTTGCAGACCAGTCATTAATCTGCTTCTTTTGTCTAAAGTCATTGAAAAATGTGTGCATAATCAAATTGATATGTATTTGTGTGAAAATTTTTTTTATGGTGAGTTTCAATCGGCTTACAGATCTGGTTTCAGCTGTGAAACAGCTCGTGTTAAAATTGGTAATGATATTTTGTCTCTCCTTGATACCAAGTCAAATGCTGTGCTACTTTTGTTTGATCTTACTGCTGCCTTTGACACTGTAAACCACAACCTGCTACTAGCTAAATTGTTTGAGAATTTTGGTTTTGCTGATAATGTGTTAAAATGGCTTTCAACGTATCTTGAAAATAGAAGCTATTATGTTAAAGGTGTTAATGATTCAGTGTCGCATGTTGTTAAAGTAACATCCGGGGTTCCTCAAGGTTCAATTTTGGGACCTGTTCTGTTCAATTTGTACTGTAAAGATGCAGAAATGATTGCGAAATCTCATGGTTTTTCTGTACATTTATATGCTGATGACATGCAATGTTATTTCGAGCTTGGAAAAAATATCTCCATTGATTTTGTTTTTGATAAAATTACTTCTTTTCCACTGGCTCTTGAAAACTGGATGACTAGCAACTATCTGAAATTAAACAAAAACAAGACCAAAGTAATAGAATTGTTGCCTGCTAGTCATAATCTTAATGCCAGATTAGTTACTGACTTGTATATTGATTCGAGTTGTGCTTTGATTTTGCCTACTTCTAATGTAAAAAACCTTGGTGTTATTTTTGATGCTAAACTTAATATGGAAAAACATGTGCATAAGGTAGTTGGTGCATGTTACGCCAATTTACGGAATCTTGGTAGAATTGCATCCACGCTCTCCCTTGACTTAAAAATTCAACTGGTACATTCCACGATCTTGTCGCACATTGACTACTGCAATGCTCTTTTTTACGACTAGCCTGAAATGTTGCTGAAAAAGTTGACTAAAGTTTTATATGCTGGCGTTAGATTTATTTTTGGACTCCAAGGCACTGCTTCACGTTTGCACATGCTTCCTTTTTTGAAACGCCTTCATACCTTGCCTATAAAGTTTCGCATTGAATTTAAAATAGCTTTATTAACTCACAAATGTTTGCATGGAAATGCTCCAGCATATTTATGAAAATTGATATGTCCTCGATTTGCGAGCACTCGTTATTGCCTGCGTGTAAATAATGATAAATGGTTACTTCAAACTATGCCACATCCTAGCTTGATCAAATCTAAATCTATGTATACCTTTGCTGCTCCAAAAATTTGAAATTCTTTGCCTTTGCCGCTGCGTGAAATTAGCAGTGTTTCGCTTTTCAAAACGCATTTGAAATCTTATTTTTTTAATATTGCTTTTGAGGATGTTGCCAGTATTGAATAACTGTGCTATGTTTTACTGTAGTAGTGTATTGCCAATGTTGAACAACTGTGTAAAGTTTTTTGTAGTAGTACTTTTCATTTATTTATCTTCGATGCTGTTGGGTAGTGATTTTTACCATTAATTTAATTCTGGTCAACCCCTTCGTCAGATCAAAGACCATGTACTAAATGACTGGAAACTCCCCGGATACCAGGAAAAAGTTGTTCACTCGGTCACGCTCTGATGCATATGAAGAAAAACACTAATTTTATGCGCGGTATAATGGAAAGAGATAGGAGATTGGTAGTCTGCTGGCATACCGGTAGTTTCTGTTCCTAAATCTGTAAAAACAGAAATTAAGCCAGTTGAAGGTAGCGGGGATGTAAGTATTATCCTGCACTTCTGAGTTTCAATACTGACAGACATATTGCGATATGTTTTAAGTTGAATAATAAGAGTTTTGGATGGCCCTTAGAGGTTTAAATAGCTAGCCTAACAATCCAAGGATTAATTTTGAAGCCTTTCTAGTGGATCGACGTCTTGTGTAGTTTCTATGATTACTAAGAGTGATAACGTTTTCAACAATAACGATTTAACCTTTAAAGACTATGTAGTTAAGTATGAAATCCGTCATGGGCCAGTCTTTTCTGCTACTTTGTTGGTCCTGGCTTGCTGGTGCAGTAACGTTTTTTTGGGGGGGCTCCAGAATATGCCCGCAGCTGTGCAATAAAGTTGTTTCAATTTCTAAGAACTGCCAAGTACTTGTAGGTTATTGACTTATTCAAAAAGACTAAAAAACTCACAAATATGTGATTGCGATTAGCTGACAAACATACCAGTAAGCTGACAAAAGGGACCTGTACAATGATGAATCAAGCTGCTAATACAGTAAAGGAGAGGAGTGTACTTGGTCTATTTTTTTAATTGTTACTTGATTGAACTCACTCTATATTTACATATATATTGTTTTAACCACTAATTTATTTTCAGCAAAAATAGTCTAGTCTAGGTTTATGTTTGTAGTCTAAGCTCTGGGCTGGTGTCTCGTGATCAAATTGTAGACTTGTCTTAGTTTCATTATTTTAAACTAAAATGATGAATTGTCTTATGGCAATAACACTCTTGCGATGATGTTTTTGATTGTGCTTGTTTAATGCATTGCTGAATGCTGATATGCAACAGTGCAAGGCATTGCAAGTTTGATTGGCAACACAATCTGCATAAACTTCAAATTTGCCTGAATATTTGGTGCAAATTCAAGATTTAAAATATAGAGAAGACAAGAAGAAACTGTTTCACCAAACGTTTTTTGAGATGGAAAAAGCATACCTTCCCAGCAACTGGGGAAAAAATGCGGTGGCGTCCGGAATAATTTATTCTCTCTTTGATGACTACGACTAGCCCAAACTGTCGCTTGCTGTTTCAAATATGACAGTAACTTGCGGATATTATGGCTGGCTGGAATGCCATAGGCCCGCCTTACGGCTTGCCCGTTAACACCAAATTGTAAATGCTACTCTACTAGGCTTAGCAGCAGCCAAGGTTTGTTTCGGATCTCAGCGAAATTTCGATACTACAAATTTTAAAATAGTCCCCTTACTCGACTGTTTTTTTGATATTTTTACTAATGTGACCTTAGACCAGGGGTGGGGAACCTGCGGCCCGCAAAAGTTTTGAATGAGGCCCGCGTCAGAACTTTGTTAAACGTACAACAAACTGGTTGTAACAATATAACTGTTCAATATGTTTTGTTTTATATGCTTTGTATACTGTAGTAAGTTTTGGACCGATGCGTTGTTTCCCCGAAGTTTTATTCGTGGGACTGTTTCGTAAGGTTGCATCAAAATCAAATCTTCATTATACTCGCCGTTCTACGCCGAAGCGTGTAACGAGTTGCGGGGCCCCTCCCCGCGGCTTAACGCCTGGGCAACACAGCTTCGAAGAATCGTCGCAATGGTGGCGAGTCGTTGGCGACACTGTGTAGATTTGACCAGCCCGGGAATCGAACCCCAGACCTCCCGCACCGATAGCGTGCCTTTAGCAACTGAGCTAACAAGGCATAAATTTCTACTGACGTAATTTCTCTCGGGAATATTCTCGACAGATCTCTCCTTTACGTAATTTCACTGAGTTAAAATTTGTGCTTGTGACGTCGCAATTGTGTTGACTGCGTTTTGGTGTGAATTTTTGCACGTCATATGATTTCTCTTGATGTCACAATCGTGTTTACTGTAATTTGGTGTGAGTTTTTGCATGTCATGTGATTTCTCTTCTAGTTTCTTTTTGATAAAGCTGTAGAACGTTTTCGAGCTTGAGTTTCAAGTATAACCAGGCGTGAATTTTCGAGCGTTATTATTCGAGTGTAGATTTAGTGTGCGTAGAGTAAGCAATATTGTTGTATGCTGAAGGGTATAGCCCTTGTTGTGTAGCGTTACTGAGATGAGCAGTGGAGCTTGTGTTTATATAAAAGCAGTACGGTGAGTACCGTAGCTAAGTTAGTTAAGTTGGGTCGATTATTACATTCGTTTGGTGAAAAAGGTCCTGGTTTTTTCGTGAGGTCAGATCTAAGAACGAATTAATTTCTACGGTTTGTCATACAATTCTTATCAATCGTCCTGTCAGCGAAGTAATACCATTTCCTATTTCGCGACAGTGGTAGAATAGGAAATATTAAGATTTTGTAAACACTGCTTCACATTCTGCTATGCTATATTTTGTTGCATAAAAAACGCGCAAAAGTCTCTGATTTTGCGGCAAAAAACAAATCAGCGTGAAAGTTGAATAAATTTGCTACGTAATACTGCTTATTTTTAAAACAAAATTAACAAATTGAAAGTAAATGTGGCCCGCTGAAAATATGATGTAATCAATGTGGCCCGCTGTGCTTTGCCGGTTCCCCACTCCTGCTTTAGACTATACCCGGTAGGCCTATCGAACCTGCTTTGTTTTTTTCGGTAAAATTGCGGTCATAAAAAAAATCAAATCATTATACTCGCGGTATTACGCCGAAGCGTGTAACGAGTGTCGTGGTCCATCTGCGCGGCTTAACGCCTGTGCTACACAGCTCCGAAAGAACGTCGCAGCGGTGGCGAGCCGTTCGAGACACTGTGCCGACTAGACCGACCCGGGATTTGAACCCCAGACCACCCGCACCGATAGCGTGTGCGATAAGCAACTGAGCTAACGGCCGGTTAATTTTTTTTTTTTCGATTTTGAAATGTCGGTCGTCGTCGTCGTGTGGTTGGGCATCCTCTTCCGACGGTTTAGATGTTGACGGCGTTGAGAAGAGATGAGAACATGTTTTATTCGGCAGGTAGAAAATATAGCACACAGTAACACATCACACGTTAAAAATGCGCTACATAATCTAAAGCCGTGGAATGCAGCGCAAGAGCAAAGCTCACCGAGGCAACTGCCACCACAAACCTTGAAATCACAATGTGCTATCTTCAAAAATTATCAACGAAAAAAGCAAAATGCAAAATCATTGAGCAAAATGAGATTACTTATACGCTGAAGCAAACTATTCACAAAAATATATACAAAATACACTTACATACAAAATACACTCTCAAGTTTGGTTTGAACAGAAAGCAATTGTCCAGGGGTTAAACATACTGGTAACGTGAAATGGTTCAATATATATATATTTATTTATTTATTTTTTTTTAATCATACTTGTTAATTAGAATCTGTCTACATTCTTTTTTATATCGATAAAATGTGTAAGATTTGATTGTAGGGGGAATCTGATTCCACATTTTGACTCCAAGAAATTTTATGGATTTTTTTCCACTGTTTTTTCTTACGGAATTAAGATAGTAATTTTGATTAGATTTACTTCTAGTATTATAGTGATGAGCTTGTTCGATGGGCAAAAAATAAGGGTCAAATATTTCGGGAAGAGATTGTGTGCGATACAAGTACATAAATTTGCTTAATTCGAAGTTATAAATATCAGCAATTTTTAAAATGTTTAAGCTTTTATGCAAAGCATTAATAGTAACGCGATCTTTCCATGTGGATTTGTTAATTATTCGCAGAACTTTGTTTTGAAGAATTTGAATAGGTTTAATTTCAGTTTCTGAAATGCTGCCCCAACCAAGAATTCCGTATAAAATATGTGAATAGAAAAAAGTGTAATATAAAGCTATAAGATTTTGTTTGTTTAGGTAATTTTTCATTTTCGTTATTATGCCAACTCCTTGCGATAGTTTCTTACGTAAATTAGATATGTGTGGTTTCCAACTTAAATCTTCGTCCAATAGTATTCCTAAATATTTAATTGAGTAACATCTGTCGATTTTAACTCCTTGATTTTAACATCAAAATCGAAGGATTCAACACATTTATTTTTGAACGGTTTTATAAGCAAATACTTTGTTTTAGTGTAATTTAATGATAATTTGTTTGCATTTAACCAGTGTTCTACTTTTACCAATTCTCTGTTAACATTTTCATTTGATTCATTGATTTTCACTTCACTTAACATCAAAGCTGTGTCATCTGCGTAGAGTCTAGTTTTAAATTTTGATGCTTTTGGTAAATCGTTGATGTAAATTGAAAAAAGTAATGGACCTAAAATAGAACCTTGAGGTACACCACAAGTTAAAGTTTGTTGAAGGGAATATGTATTATTGATATGAACAGTTTGTTTCCTATTTGTTAAGTAGCTTCTAATTAAAGTTAAGGAGTTACCTCTAATTCCATACTTTTCTAACTTGTTTAAAAGAATCTTGTGATTTACAGTATCAAACGCTTTTGACAGATCTAGTAATATCAAGCAAGTACTGTAATTGTTATCACGTAAATTTTGTAACTTATTTGTAACATCTGAAATAACATGATTAGTTGAATGTTTAGTTCTAAAACCGAACTGTTCTTTTGCTAAAACGTTGTGAGTAGAGAAATAATTGTTTAAACGGTTATAAATTATTTTTTCAAATATTTTGGAAAAAGGTGATAGGATCGAAATCGGCCGATAGTTCGTAGTTTTATGAGTAGGCCCACTTTTCTATAAAGGCGTCACTTTAGCAATTTTAAGTCTATTTGGAAATGACCCTCGCAAAATGCATTTGTTAAATAAGTTTGAGAGAAGTGATGATGTAATTTCAGAAGTCATTTTTAGAAACCTAATTGGAATGTTTTCAATGCCAATTGCTTTTTTTTCATTTAGATTCATCAATTCGCGAAAAACTTCAAATTCAGTACAAGGTTCGAAAAAAAAAGATTCTGGAGATGATGAAATAAAATTAAGAATGTTCTTTTCAGAGGAAGTTCCACTAGAAGTAATTTTTGATGCCATGGTTGGGCCTATATTAACAAAAAAATCATTTAATTCGTTGCAGATGTCTTTGCACTCAGTGAGAATCACATTATTATCAGTAACAAGTTTGTTTATTGGATCTTTTTGATTTCGATTTCTTTGCAAGATTTCGTTTATTAGCTTCCATTGTTTTGAAAGATCTTTTTTATTCACTTCGATCATATTAGTATAATATTTCTGTTTAGCAGCTCTCTTTACACTAGTTGTTTTTGTAGTTCTTGATCAAAGATTCGTCATTCTTTTTATAGCATTGCTTAAACATTGCATTTTTTTTCTGAATAGATTTCAAGATGCTTTTGGTTATCCAGGGTTTAGTTTTTAATCGAGTTTCCTTTCTAGTCTGAGGGCGTAAGGGTGCATGTAAATTTACTATCTCGGCAAATCCGTCTAAGAATTTGTCTATTACTTTTTCTGGATCCAATTCATCATCTTGTACGTTGTTTATTGTTGAAACTAATACATTAATATCATTTAAAAAGTTTGTTTTATTAAAGTTTTTCATATCGCGAGCTAATTTTTTGTCCTGTTTTTTAATTGTTTTCTTTCTTAAGCAGCAAAAAGTTGGAAGGTGGTCAGAAATGTCGTAAGTAAGAACTCCCCGATTGGATATATTATTTGTCATATTTGAATAAAGGTGGTCTAGTAGGGTCGCAGTGCTTTCTGTAATGCGGGTAGGCTTATTAATTAAATTACTGCATCCTTCTGCATATATAGCATTGACATAATTACTTATTTTTGGATTACAGTCATGTTTGAGAAGATCAATGTTAAAATCTCCACTTATAACAAACTCATGCTTACAACTATTTAATCTATTTACGGTTTGGGTGAATTGATCTTGGAAATCAGTAATGTTACTACCTGGATGCCTATACACTACTCCCAAGATGACGCTTTTTTGATCAGTTAAATTTATCTCAATAAAAATATTTTCAGAGTCACAGGATTTGAATTCAAAATCTTGTCTTCTAGTATACTGTAGTGTATTTAGAACATAAAAAGCAACACCCCCTGCATTAGTGCTTGAATTTGAGGAAACGAAGTTGTAATTTGGAATATGCGATCGAAGTATTTTCTCATCATCTAATTTAGTCTCCGAAATTGCTAATATGTCTGGGCGGTTGTCTAATTCATATATCAATTCTTCTATTGTATGTTTGTTTTTAAGTATTGACCTAACATTAAAATGTAGAATAGTTA